>OZ038514.1:49343383-49363383 GCA_964036315.1 Acanthosepion esculentum | reverse complement strand
AGATTTTGTTTTATCACTATGTGGGAAACTTAATAATCTTAATTACCCTGTATATATACATATATATATATATATATATATATATATATATATATATATATATATATATATATATATATATATATATTTATAAAATCATTTCACACCCAAGAAAGGTGGGAATGCCATTAGTATGCAGTAGGTGGGGTTACAAAGCGTGAAAGTGAGAGAAAAGACCGAATTGAGGAAATGATAAAAGATAAACGAGGTTGAAGAAGATAGAAGATGTCGATTGACGTTGCCATTAAATTTTTGAAAAATGTTCTCACCAGCGAAGCAAACAAAGGGGAAGGCGAGAAAAGAAACTGTTGGTGTACAGAGTGGCGGTTGTATGTAACTCTTTCAACAGTAAAAGGGTGTGACCGAGATGCCAATCTAGTTGCACGCTTATATTCATGTAGTCGGGGCACCAGGGTAAAAAAAAAGCTCTTCAGAACTTTTTCGCCAGAAAAATATTTATGGAAAAGACAGAAGGAAGCCACGTCACATCTGTGAGAAAGTGAATGAAGTCTAGATGCCAGATCAGGATCAGTTGAACTGCAGATCCTTCTTTGGATTTTGTCAAGAACCTCGAGATGGCTAGCAGGATCACCAGATACGAATGTGTGTGTGTGATGTGAACGTTTCGTCTACACACACCCACACCCACACACACAAATAACAATGAGAAATAATATCGTATTTATTGTCTGTGAAAATTATAGAACATAAAACAACTTATACCTACTTTTCTGACGAAAACAATGCCGTTCTGAACATTTTGGCCGCAACTGTATATATATATATATATATATATATATATATATATATATATATATATATATATATATATATATTTTGTTGTGGTAGGATCCACCTAATTTGCATAGCGGAGTGCCGACGATATAAATATGGTTGGTACCGGAAGACAGGGAGGCAAACCAAGAGATCCAACTAGAGACTCTGCCCGACTGCGACTTAGTCAACACATTCTCCAGGAACGGTCTTCCCAGGAATATACAAAAGACTATATGTAAATATTGTGTACACTTTCTTGTTTAAATACATTTTATTCTAACTACATTTTGTGTTTGCATTATTATTCCATGCATTAGTCAAGTTTCAACAATGGCGACGAGAATGAGATACGAACCATACGGAAAAAAAAAGAATTAATAATTGAGAGTTTTCAACAATTGGGATAAGTCATTGAAGAACCCAGGCTGAAAAAAAAATTATTAATTCAAAGTCCAACTTTAACGTAACGACAAAGGATTCTGAACTTCTGGATATGTAGAACTCGTTAAAGGACGACTAAGCATAAAGGAACGTTCACTCAGAAAAATTTGAAACGTGTCGTAAACAAATAACGGTAATTTTAAATTGAAAAAATTATCTACAACGAGGCACCCGTTTAAAAGAGAAAAAAATCTGGCCGACTACAAAAACATGCATTTCAACATATATATAGGTATATAACTGTATATACATATATATATATATATATATATATATATATATATATATATATATATATATATATATATATATAACTGTATATATATATATATATATATATATATATATATATATCAAGTTTTAATTGATTGATCTCTTTGTTTAGTGGCATATCATCTGTTTATGGACAAGTTAATGGCGGAATTTAATTTTCTTGCAGCTATGAAGTAATAAATATATATGTTATTCTGCTTTCACAGTTGAATATATGGTGATACTCACCTTTTGCGCATACGTTTGTATGTATATAATGACTAGATGCAGTGATATGTGTGTTTTCTGTTGCAGTTTTGTTATTCTGCTTTCATAATTGAATACATGGCAGATGATACTCAGCTTTTGTGCATATACATGTTTGTGTGGACATAATTACTAGAGATGGGGATGTGAGATTTATGGTGTAGTTTTGCTGAAGGTTTGTAATATAGTTTGATGTTTTAAGAAATTGTAAGTGAGTATTTAAATTAACGTCAGGAAAGAGTTACTTCATGATTGCAGGTTGGTTGATTTTGTCTAGCGCGTTATCAACATCTATGGGTTATTTTACACTGAAATCGAAATATTTTGAACACACTTGTTAACAAATACATTTTAATAAATTTCATTTTCTTCAGATTTTCTAGTGCCCTTACTGTATTTTGTTTTATGGAGACACACTAAACACTGTTAGTGTTTAATGAGGACACACTAAACGCTGTTAGTGTTTTATAGGGACACACTCAAGTCTCTTAGTGTTTCATGGGGACACACTAAACGCTGTTAGTGTTTTATGGTGACACACTAAACACTCTTAGTGTTTTATGGGGACACGCTAAACGCTGTTAGTGTTTTATGGGGACACTAAACACTAAACATACATACAAACACACACACACACACGCTCAAATATATATATATATATATATATATATATATATATATATATATATATATATATATATATTAAAAAGAAGAGAGGTACCGCAAACTTTTTTTGTTGTAATGTGGGTTTTTTTTAAAAAGTATTATTCTTTATTTTTCATAGTTTTACATAGTTTTACAACACGTGTTTCTGGTCTTACGACCGTCTTCAGGTAAAGGGTGGAGATTTCCACATATTATTAAAAATAATTATTAAAAATAATTAATTTTTTTCCTTTATGCTTTTCAATGTTACATCTTCTCTATATGAGACATTCTCTGTTTTTGTGTTCAAATATATATATATTTTTAAGCTTTTCACCCTAAGCAAGGCTGGAGGCCACTAGCACGCAAGGGGTTACAGAAGGTAACTGCTCTCGTTCTAAATCTTCTGTAACCCCCTTGCCTTGATCGATCCACTATCTTTCTCCACATCCTTTCCTTTACCACTCCTATCTGCTCTTCCTCCAAACCTTCTGTAACCCCTTGCGTGCTAGTGGCCTCCAGCCTTGCTTGGCGTGATAAGCTTATATATATATATATATATATATATATATATATATATATATATATATATATATAATGTAAACCTAAAGAGCCACGCAAACCTACCTAGGTTTCCCCTAAACGGATCGTCAGGGAAAAACTTGCCAGCTTTACCGTGACGATCCGTTTAGGTGGAACCAAGGTAGGTTTACCTGGATCTTTAGGTTTATATTAGGTTTGCTCTACTTCGTGTATTGAGCACTTTACGAAGTGACTTTTACTCGTTTTGGAGTTTTTTTTCTTTGGACTCTGAGATTCAACTCTGGACGATTGTTTTCGCCTCAATTTCATATTCTTAGTTCTTTCTTTTTTTTTATTCCTCATTTTTCCTTGGGTACCGGTTTGTTCTACTACAAGCCGAAATACCCAAGGTTTTTCTAAGTGAGTACCACTATTTATATATGTATATATATAGAGAGAGAGTGAGAGAGAGACATACAGACAGACATACAGAGAGAGAGAGAGAGAGAGAGAGTATTACCCAACAAAAGTCAAAATTCCGTCATATGGGGAATAGATATAATTTTCATCTTATTATATTTTATTTTTAAATATATATTTAACAGGAGACTATTAATTATTTTTTTTAAATATATTCCTACTTAAATTTAATATAAATTATCTGAATTATTTTTAATTTTTTTTAAACATGTCTTATTTTTAAAGTATATTTATCTTTGGAGGAGTATTTTTAATTAGGAAATTGCATTTAAAATTAATTTCTTTTCAAAAACAGTCATTTCGGTCTTCTTTTAGTTTCGAATTAACACTTCATTCTTCATTTAATTTAATGTCATAAGGTTAATATCCGGGTTTAAGTTTATAAAACCTCTTCCCATTAAGGCTAATATCTTCCACTCTCCCTTGATCACTGTCTTATGCTTTTCGTCTGATTGAAACATTAACATGGATGACTTGTGTATGAATTTTTCAACGACTGTCACAGTTAAATTTCTAAATCTGACATGAATTCAGTCTGTACACCAGGGTTGAATAAATCTGACGAAGTTAGATCTATCCTTCGCCCATATGAGGTAATTCTGGATTTTGTTGTGTAATATTATTTATTGGCTCTGTTATAATAAATACATTGAGATCTTTTTATGGATCAGTTTTAATATTTTATATGATTAGGATCCACTTGGATTATATAACAACGGATTTATTACATTTACTATATATATATATATATATATATATATATATATATATATATATATATATATATATATATATATATATGTATATATATATATATGTATATATATATATATATATATATATATATATACATATATATATATATATATACATATATATATATATATATATATATATACATATATATGTATATATATATATATATGTATATATATATATATATGTATATATATATATGTATATATATATATATATATATGTATATATATATATATATATATATATTACTATCTATCTATCTATGTCAGTCTATTCACATCTATCTATCTAGCTAGCTAGCTAGCTCAGAAAATTCTGACATAATTATCTATATCTCCCTTGTCATATGTATCTGTCTGCCTTTCTGTCTGTATGTCTGTTTGCCTGCCTATCTATCTATCTATCTATCATTGATTTTGTTTTTTTGTTTTTTTAATCGATCACTATATATATATATATATCACTATATATATATATATATATATATATATATATATATATATGTATTACTAGAATCCACTTGGATTATATAACAATGGATTTATTACATTTGCTATATATATATATATATATATATATATATATATATATATATATATATATATATATAGATATGTTGATATCTATTTACATAGATAGATAGATAGATAGATAGATAGATAGATAGATAGATAGATAGATAGATAGATAGATAGATATATTTGTTGTTTTAACCTAAGGAGAAAAATTATTGTCAACTCCTTCTAAATGACTTGCCAACTGTTGTTTGATAGATAGATAGATACTGAAATAGATGTAGATAGATAGATAGATAGATAGATAGATAGATAGATAGATAGATAGAAACAACCTTAGATAGATAGATATGAAAAGAGGGAGATAGATAGCTATGTAAGAATTTTCTGTGATAGATAAATAAATATGAATAGCGTTTGACATAGATGAATATATAATATGAAGAGAGTGAGACTGATAAATAAATAGATATGTGTGTGTGTGTGTGAAACATGAGAACTCTCATGTAGCGAAGGAATCATATTTTAAAAAAATATTATAACATATATATATATATATATATATATATATATATATATATATATACACGCATATATATATATATATATATATATATATATATATATATATATATATATATATCTTTCAATGCACTGGGGATATCTTACTACTGACAAATTTCATGCAGAAGCATTTTGAAAAATTGATATTTTGGTTATTTACAAATTCTTATCGATCTTTCTTTCGTGCTTTTCTTCCATTTCTTTCTTTCACGTAATTTTTGAAGAATTAATTATATATTTTCTCTTACATTATTGAAATACAAGGCTCATTCGATTTTCGCTTTGCTGGCATTAATGTCATTTAATTTACGCTGTTTTATGTTTAGTAAAATATCTTTTTTGAAAAAGATGTAAGAACTATTTTCATAAATATGCATATTAAAACCATTTCCATAAAAGTATCTCATATTTATGAAATTTAGTCTTTCTTTACATTTTTTTGCTATCTTTTTCATTCAATATGGCGGGCGCTATCGTCTGTACACGGTTTAGTTTGTTTTATGTTTGTTTTTTTGTTTTTACTTTATCGCCAGTCCTAGAACCTTGTCAAAATTTCCTTTCCTGGCTAATTAATCAACTCGAAAATAAGAAATCGCGAATCGGCCAACTGGAATGAAGGGGAAATAATTTCAGAATCACAGAAAAAATAAAAATAAGAATATTCTTAAATTTGTTTTGATATTTTAATTTATTTTCCTCTCTGTCCTGTAAGGGAGTACCTTCATATTCGTCTTTCTTCCTAACCAGTTCTATTTTGCTAATCATACACCTCCTGTGATTCCATAGGTTGGGTCTCCCATGAAATCAAATCGAGACATGGAAAGCTAGAACACTTTGCAGACGATCTGGCACGGATCAGAGCCAACACAGGTCATACAGTGTATGACCAACAATCTCAAAAGGAACAGTTCCAAGTTTGGTCTTCGGATCAGCAACAAGACCAAAGGGATGGTTATTGGGGAAGCCCGGCAACAACCTGTCTTGGAGGATGACCAGGCACTGGAATCTGTTGACAAGTTCTACGAAAGATGCGGAAAATATGAACTGGAAAAGCTGTAGGCTTCTTCCAACATATGGGACCAATATGGTCCAGCGGTTTATTCACAAGAGTACAGTGGCCTACGAACAGTTTTTTGCCAGGAGAAATAAAATACATCCAATTTCAAAATTTAATTACGTAATCCTTATTCAACATAAACATTATTTGGAACTAGTATGGAGTAGGTCCTCCATTTGCTAGTTGCAGTGCTTGTATTGGATTTTTCATGGATTTGATCAAGTTATCAACAATCGTTTCTTTATGGGTTGCCACTGACGTAATTTTGGCTGCACCCTCTCGAAGTCTTCGGTCAAGGTGCTCCCCAACGTACTCTAATGTATTCAGGTCAGGACATTGGGCTACCCATGATAGTGACTTGATTCTTTTCGATTCTTCCAGGCCTTTGTTACTTTGCTCGTATGACATGGCGCTCCATCTTCTTGAAAAAAGGTAGACATTCTTGTCAATCTGATTGGTTTCAAATAGTGAAAGTAGTCCTTTCTCTAATATTTGACAGTATTTTGGACCATTCAACAGCTCGTCAACAAGAATCGGCTCAGATTTCCCTCTAAACCAGACAGCACCCCACACCATTTCTCCAATCCCTTCACGGTCGCCTGCAGATATTCAGTTTTCCAAGTCTCATTCTGATTTCTCCAAACATAAACCTATCTCGAATTTGAATATGGGCAGAATTTATTTTCATCTGTCCACATTACAGACTGCCAAAATTCATAAATTTTGCTCTCGAATTCCAGTAATAAGGAATTATTTGTTAAGGCTAAAATTAAATATATACAGGGTTTAGAACTCAGCCATAATAAAGTAAATTTAGAGTATTTAGAAATAAATGAAGAAGGTAAAAATAAACGGAAACACCGTAAACGCAACGTTATACGGTTTAATCCATATTTTAATTGTAATATCAAAACTAATATCGGAAGAATTTTTCTAAATTTATATCCGAAACATTTTAACCATTCGCCAACATTAAAAAAGATTTTTAAACAAAAACAATGTTAAGATCAGTTATATTTGTGTTATTTACATAGACACATCCGTCTCCGACCATAACAACATTATTTAAAAAAAAAAAACATATTTCCAACAAAGAAAACGTAAAACCTTCTACAAGTAAATGCAACTGCCGAAAAATACGATCTGTCTTTTAAATGGTCAATGTATCATCGACAAATATAAAGACAATAGTCCAAATAGTGTAAATAGTAGACCTTCAAGCTGTCATCTCAGAATTATAGACACATACTGAAGGGCCGAAACGTTGTAATAAATATGGTGACAAATTGAGGACAATAGTCCGAATAATGTAAATAGTGTACATAATACCTCATCATAGAAATATAGACAGATACTGAAAGGCCGAAATGTTGTAATATATATGGTGACAAATTGAGGACAATAGTCCGAATAATGTAAATAGTGTACATAAGACCTTATCACAGAAATATAGACAGATTCTGAAAGGCCGAAATGTTGTAATAAAACTGGTGACAAAGATGAGGACAATAGTCCGAATAATGTAAATAGTGTACATAATACCTCATCACAGAAATATAGACAGATACTGAAAGGCCGAAATGTTGTAATAAATATGGTGACAAAGATGAGGACAATAGTCCGAATAATGTAAATAGTGTACATAATACTTAATTTGAGTATTTAGTAATAAATAAGGATGGTAAAAACACCTAGAAACGCCGTAAACGCAACATTACATGGTTTAATCCACCCATTAACTATAATTTCAAAACTAATATTCGAAGTATTTTTCTAAATTTAAATCATAAGCACATTAAACTTTCACCAACACTGAAAAAGTTTTTTTTAACAAAAATCATGTTAAGACAAGCTATAGCTGCGTTATTAACATAGGCACATTCATTTGCCACCATAACAAAATTATATTAAACAAACATATTTCCAACAAAGAAAATGTAAATTCTAATAAAAATGAATGCATCTGCTGAAAAAAATACGATCTGTCCTTTAAACTGTCAATGTACGACCGATATTATTGTATACCGAGCGAACATACATTCTGGTAACGATGCTAAATTTTATTTTGGTTCCATGGAAAAATACTTGGAAATTTAGTTTTTACCATCATAGAATAACCGTAAATAATTTAAAATACAAAAACAGCCCTGGTCGCTCTAAATATCTTGGGCAATTAAAGAACAAGGGCATGTCACCATCAATCAACTGAGAAATTATACAAGGGTCATTCAATAAATAAGGTGAATATTTCGGTATAAGGACTTCTAATACAGATAGAAGCTTACTTTTTTTTTATTTTTCAACGGAGTCACCCAGCACTGTCACACTCTTTTCCCATCTGCGCACAAGCTTCCGTATTCCCTCAGCGTAAAAACCTTTGCACTGATGTCTCAGCCAGTCGCTCTCAACACTTTTGACTTCATCGTCACTTTGAAACTTCGTGTCTCTCGTGAACGCTTTCAAGGGACCAAACAGGTGAAAGTCTGAAGGGGCAAGGTCTGAGCTGTTATCGGGATGAGGCAGCAGTTACCAGCCCAGCTCGTTCATGGTCTGCACCGTTTGGGCTGCTGTGTGAGGCCTTGCGTTGTCATGATGCAAGATGACTCCTTCTGACTGATGACCCCTGCGTGTGTCCCAACAGATAAGCTCAAA
This sequence comes from Acanthosepion esculentum, assembly GCA_964036315.1. NCBI lineage: Eukaryota > Metazoa > Mollusca > Cephalopoda > Sepiida > Sepiidae > Acanthosepion > Acanthosepion esculentum. The sequence continues at coordinate 49,354,413 of OZ038514.1, read as the reverse complement.
TTCCTTGCAATGTCATCCACTGTCACCCTTCTGTCAGAATGAATGAGGTCATTGACTGATTCGATCACCTCAGGAGACCTCACTTCTGTAGGCCTCCCAGGCCTGTCTTCATCCTCAACACTGCCCCGCCCTTCTTTAAACAATTTAGCCCACTTGTAGTCATTTTTGGCTGAAACATTTTGCACCATATACATTCTCCTATGAATTTCAACTGGTTTACACCCTTCAGCAACCAAAAACTTGATAACTGATCGCTGTTCAATCCTGGAGCATGCTTCTTGGTCGGCCATCTTTGTTAATCGCCAGAACTCTCAAAGTTTTTTTTTTAATTTGCAAAAGAAATTAAATCCATGTAAAAGAAAAGTAAAACAAAAAATAAAAAAATTAAAAAGTGTAAGCTTCTATCTGTATTAGAAGTCCTTATACCGAAAAATTCACCTTATTTATTGAATGACCCTCGTATATATGACTAAGGCCTATAATGGTAAAATAAATAAATGCAAAATATGTCTAGTTGAAATATTAGTTATCTTAAAACACTGAAATAACCCTAGCTTATTAGGCAAGAGAAATGAATTGATGGTTACATGAAGGCCTAAATTTAAATATCTGCTATATCCGTCGATCCTGATTAATTATTTTACTTTTTAATTTTTACATTTAATGCAAAGTACTATTTATTTATTTGAATACAAATGTAGGTTTTTGTTTAAATAATAAAAAGTAATCTCCCTTTAATTAAAAATTTAAAAAAAACATAAAAATAAGAATATTCACCTCAAAAATTTAATTTTTAATTTGCTTTTTTTGCATCCCGTTATTTTAATTGTCAAGTATAATTTTAAAAATTAAAAAACAAACAAACTGTAATCCCTGCATAATATATAACTACGCCTACATTGTGATAAGCAGATAAATTACAATTCAGTCCATGCACATCACCTGAATGTGATATCGTGCATTAATATAGGTTGGATTTTAAATCAGCCTAGTGAAACCAGAAAATGTTTTTATTTACTTTTTTTATCATTTATATATTTTATATATTTATATACTTATTTATTTATTTTATTTTATATTTATTTTATTTTTTATTCATTTATTTTATTATTTCTTTATTTTTTTTTTGTATGGCATTTGGCAATTTATGGTTTGTTTGTAATTTATGGGTGTGTTGTTTGTTTTGTTTGTCTATAGAGCGCATTGGCTGTCCGGTTTGTTTGTTTGTTTGTTTCTAATGTTTTGTTTCTTTACATGTATATATATATAAATTAGATAGATAGATATGAGCAGACTGAAATTAGATAGATAGATAGATAGATAGATATGAGCAGTCTGAAATTAGATAGATAGATAGATCTGAGCAGACGTAAATTATATATATATATATACATATATATATATATATATATATATATATATATATATATATATAGATAGATAGATAGATAGATAGATAGATAGATAGATATGAAGAAATACAGTCTTAGGGTGTGCTATATTTATGGGATAAAGTGCTCAATATCAGAGATAGAGCGTGTGTAAATAAAAAAGTGAACATTGAAGTCAACATTTAGAGGCAACAGGCTGTTTCATGCAATTGTCTAGCATGAAACTGCCTGTCGCCTCTGAGTGTTGTCTTTAATGTCCACTTTTAGATTTATATTTAGATAGATAGATAGATAGATAGATAGATAGATAGATATGTTATAAATTGAATGGATACATTAAGAGAATGTTAGGTACAATTTGAAACCCCGACAATTTTTCTACCACAATTCCTACGAGAATATTTTCATCAGTTATATATATATATATATATAATTTTTATTTTTATCATTCGTGTACGTTATGTTTCCTGCTTTGTATGCGTTAAAGCCGAGTCCAAACTATGGTCCTTACGCCCTATTGGAGAATTAACATATAAATGATAGCACTTTTCTAAGTTTATGTGATGTTCTTAGTAAGCGTATCTTCTGGGCAACGTGTATGTTGATGTTACCTGGGGCACTTAGTAAAATTGTACATTCCTTTTTTCACGAGGTCCAGAGCTCCGATCACTATTGGTACGGGCACCATCTTCACCCCTCACATCCTGTTAATCTCGATTTTCAGGTCCTTGTATTTGGACAATTTCTCGATAATTTTCATGGAGCTGTTTCTTTCAGAAGATACTGCTATGTCAATAAGCATACACTTCCTAAATTTCTTGTCTTTTATTATAATATCAAGTCTTTTGGTTTTTGTTTCCCTGTCAATTTGAACTGACATGTCCCAGAGGACAGTTACATCGTAATTTTGAGTATATGCATCTGGTTGGTGTCATACCATCTCCCAGTGAACCGTTCTGGGGATGACGATAAACTGCATCCTTGTCATGTGTAAGACGATAAACTACATCCAAAAGCAAGGCCTCTGAGCAGGAGGTTTTGAGTAGCGTGGAACCACCTCTTAATTATTGGTGTTCCCAGGTCCATCCTGACTCGGGTGGAAGCACCTGCTAGGGTCACAGCTATGAGCAAATAGTTAACCCCGAAACTGAGTTAAAAAGCATTATAAAAGTGTAAAAATAGGTTTTAATACCAGACATACTTTGTAAAAAATTATTACCAGAAGTAAATGTTTGAAGAAAAAAAAACTATTACCAGCAATATACTTTTGAAAAAAAAAATTACCAGCCATACGTTTACCAGCAATATATGTTTTAAAATAATATTACCAGCTATACATTTTTGAGGAACCAATGAGGATTACCAGCCATACGTTTACCAGCAATACATGTTTTAAAATAATATTACCAGCTATACATTTTTGAAAAACCAATGAGGATTACCAGCCATACGTTTACCAGCAATACATGTTTTAAAATAATATTACCAGCTATACATTTCTGAGGAACCAATGAGGATTACCAGCCATACGTTTACCAGCAATACATGTTTTAAAATAATATTACCAGCTATACATTTTTGAAAAACCAATGAGGATTACCAGCCATACGTTTACCAGCAATACATGTTTTAAAATTATATTACCAGCTATACATTTTTGAAAAACCAATGAGGATTACCAGCCATACGTTTACCAGCAATACATGTTTTAAAATTATATTACCAGCTATACATTTTTGAGGAAGCAATGAGGATTACCAGCCATACGTTTACCAGCAATACATGTTTTAAAATAATATTACCAGCTATACATTTCTGAGGAACCAATGAGGATTACCAGAAATAGATTTTTGACAAAAGAAAATATTACTGGAAAAAAAGTTGTCGGCATTAAATAACCTATTGTGGTTGATATGCCGTAAAACACAACAAAACAAAACAAAACTCTCAATGGTTTCGATTTTGTGCTTCGTGATTATCTTCCAGTGCCCCTAAATTCCTACCTTGTTACGTCTCTCGGTATATTCACTTTTTGCTAGTTCCGAAAAATCCCGAGATAAGATGGTCAACAGTTTCATTATATTTTCCGCAGATCCTACATATTGGGTTACTTCCATCTTTGATTATGTGACAGTGATAGAATCTGGTTGCTAGGCTTTGGCCCTGAGCTGAAATAATTAGACCTTCTGTCTCAGCTTTCAACCAGGTGCTCCTCAGCCACTGATGTGTTTTCTGTTCGTCCACATCGGCTTCTTTCATTCTTTTTATGTATTTTTGTCATGCAATACTTTGTCCTCGCATTTCTTTTTAAAGTTTATTTGTCCAAGTTTATTTGCTTTCTGTTTTACTCGTTTGACGTTGATGGTATTCGCTTTGTTTTTTGTTGGTTGGATTTCAGGTACATTAGGTTGTTTCTTGAAGAGTGCAACCTCTTTGATGATGGGGTGATTTGGTGTTTTACTATTTGTAGGTGAGGGTCATTGGTTTTTGTGATCTATGCTTCCAATCAAATTGTAGTTTTTAGAGTTAGTTCAAGATGGATTAGACCTCAGCCTCCTAAAGGTCTTTGTAAGTACAGCCTGTTAACATCTGATTTCGATCGGCGCATCCTCATTTCGGTAAGCATTTTTCTGGTCTTAGCGCCCAATCTTTTAATGTCATTCAACTTCCATTTAATAATGTTGAAGCTGTATTTTACTACGGGTATCGCTAAGGTGTCGACAGCCTTCATTTTATTGGCCCCATTAAGTTCGCTTTCTAGTATCAAACGCACTCTCTTATATTATTTTCAGATGTTTTGTTTTCATAATTGAGTGTTATATTCTGTCCCCTTCATTAAGTCCTAAGTATTTTATTTCTCATCTTGGTCTAGTTTCTCAAACTTGTTGTGTAGCGGTGACTTACCTCGATCATCCAAAATGGCCAAAGTTGCGTGTATGCTTTGCAAGGGAGTGTGGAGACGGCGAATCGACGAACGTCGGACGGACGGTGAACCGGACAGGACTTCGTGCTGATGGAGGTGGTGGTGTTGCTTGTAGCCATTTTTATTAGCTGGTTCTGGGCACTCATTGGATGTGTGCTGGTTTGGTCAGGTGCATAATAAATATGGTACACTCATTTAACAGGTGTTCCGTTTCTCGTTTGGGACGGTGAGTCGCGTCTTGGAGATCGTGTAGATTTGTTTTGCCTAGTGAACCTATTAGACTCGTACTAATTTTCTTTTCCTGTCTGTGCTTCCAACCAATTTTTGCAACATGTGGTTAATATCAAGTTTCCGTTATTTTGCCGTCTTTGAACACGGCAATGTCATATATGTCGATTCCGAACCCTATTCGGATATCTTCGTCTTCGCTGAAGGTTTTGACAAAGGTGAGTTGGTTTTTCTGCTGGTTTTAAGATCATAAATATAGAATAAGTGGTTCAGTTCAAGATCATCGTTTTAAGATCATCAGTATAGACTTGGTGATTCAGTTTGTCACTCTGTGGTTTGTATCCGTAGCTACTGATGTTCAGTAGGCAGCTGAGCGGCGTTAATGCAAACCAGAAGAGTAACGGTGAAAATGAATCGACTTGGAAGATCCTGCAGTATTTACATTAGTCGGACTATTGTCCTCATCTTTGTCGCCATATTTGTCACAACGTTTCGGCCGTTGTACGCTCCGGCCTTCTTCAGGTGGTTGGAATTTCGAACTGTACCCTTTATTTCGATCCCTGGTGTAGACTGTTCTAGTTCCAAGAACCATGTTTGATGGATGTCAGTTATCAGTTATCTCCTGCTAATTTTCCCTCTGAAAGTTCTCCACTGCCTTAACCGGCGAGTGAACTCACACTCTTCGGGTCTGATGTTTCTTTCCTGGGTTTCACCTCTTCCAATATTGTTTTATTGTAAATTAATTGCTCCCTGCATCCGTAACCTCCTCTTTTACATCGCTCCTGTTCGCCTAGGAGTAAATTGTTTTTATCGAGGAAGTTGTATGTCCTTTCGCTTATGATAGAAGTGAGTATGTTGTACATTGTTCGTAGACAAGTGATGGGTCTATAGTTCTTCGGGTTCTCCATCTGTTCTGTTTTGGGGATTTAACCCCCACGTAAACCATTTGGGGCATTTTCTGAGTTTATGATGATATCATTGTATTTCCGAGCGTGGTCTAGGAGGATGTTAAATAGTTTTTCTCTAAAAATTGTCTATTCCGTCAATTCCTGGTGCGTTTCAGCTTTTCGTTTTGCAGATGGCAGCGGTTGTTTCAGTATTATCGATATCCGTTCATTTTGGGCAGTCTATACGTGTGTTTCGTTCCTGTTGTTGCTACATGCATATAGCTCTTTCACTGTGCATTTTTCAGGATTTCTCACACCTTACATCAGATCACCTAGACGTGCAGGATATTAGGTGGGGCATTTATCACTATTTTATTTTTCCTCAGTTCTCGATATAGTTTGCTGGCATCTCCTTTGGGGATCTTGTTTTTCCCAGAAGAATTTGTCTCTTTTTTCATAACGCCTTATTATTATTATTATTATTATTATTATTATTATTATTATTATTATATACGCTGGAGCCTGTTCGATTTTAACACATTTTTCTTACAGATAGATACACAAGAAATTTCCATAAAATACACATACACACACACCCATATATATATATATATATATATATATATATATATATATATATATATATATATAATTATATATATATATATATATATATATATATATATATATATATATATATATATATATATATATATATATATATATTCGAGCTTGCTAACCGAACCTCCTCTTCTTCTTATAGATACAAGTATTTAAGTAAATGTTCTGTTTTATAATAAACAGTATTAAATAACATTTACCGGCCTGAATGTCCGAGAGATTGTCATAGAAAATATTCGTCCTCCGACGGGATTCGAACCTGTATCCTATACGGAACCGTCATTTAGCTTAACGTGCCTTTAACCGATTTGGAGGACAAATATTTTCTATGAAAATTTCTCGGACATTCAGGCCGGTAAATGTTATTTAAACTGTTTATTATAAACAGAGCATTTGCTTAAATACGTGGATCTATGAAAAGAATGTATAAACTTAAAAATGTCTTAAAATAAGTTTCGGACCTTGTCCATTTCATAATGTGTGACGTCGTGTTTTACATTTGGATACGCTTTGAGCAGATATGAATGTACGTGATAGATTCATGTAAGATTGAAGTTTAAAGGCAGTAAATTCGACATCACTAACCGAACGAACCTCTGTGGCAAAAACGGTTAAGGCACGTCAGGCTATATGACGATCCCGTACAGGATACAGGTTCGAATACTATCGGAGGACGAATATTTTTTATGAAAATTTCTCGAAAATTCCGTTAAATGTTGCTTAATACTGTTTATTATAAACAGAGCGTTTACTTAAATATTTGTTTCTATATAAAAAATGTATAAACATAAAAATTATTTTATATATATATATATATATATATATATATATATATATATATATATATATATATATATATATATAAGATAAATGTAAAAAAACCGTTGGTATATAATCATAGTGTATCCTCGTAATATAAGATATTAAAACTGATACACTAAAAAAAGCTGAATGCATTTATTATTACTGAGAAAATAATTAATACAAAATACAATCTAAAATTACCGTATATGGGGAAGAGTCTATTTCGGTCGAAGAAGATATCGGTTGTCTGTTTTATTAATCCCGGGTTTGACCCTCTATAATAGCTTATTTCAGGAGACGTAGATGAAGTCGTCTGTCTTATGAACACCGCGGTTGATAGGACAGACTACCGATATCTTCGTCTGTCGAAATAGGCTATTCCCCATCTGAGGTAATTTTAAATTCCATTATTTATTAATTTTATATATATATATATATATATATATATATATATATATATATATATATATATTAATTATATATATATATATATATACATTAATTATATATTGTTGAGTCTTGACTCATTGTTGAATCTCGCCTATTGCATGGAATAATAATGCAACACAAAATGTACTTAGAACAAGAATGTTTTATAACAAGAAAGTGTACACAATAAGTACATCTAGTATTTCTGTATATTTCTGGGAAGACGTTCCTGGAGAATGTGTTGACTAGTCGCAGTCGATCAGCGTCTCTAGTTGGATCTCGTGATTCCTCTTTCCTCGTCTTCCGGTACCAACCATTATTTATATAGTTGGTAGTCACCTATGCAGATTAGGTGGATCCTACCACAACATATATATATATATATATATATATATATATATATATATATATATATATATATATTTTAATTATATATATATATATAAATATGAAGAAATATACTTTTAAGGTGTGCTATATTTATTGGATAAAGTGCTCAATATCAGAGATAGATCGTGTGTAAATATAAAAGTGATCACTGAAATCAACACTCAGAGGCGACAGACTGTTTCATGCTAGACGGAATCGTCAGGCCTGACGATTGCGTCAAGCATGAAACACAGCCTGTCGCCTCTAAGTGCTGGCTTCAATGTTCACTTTTATATCTATCTATCTATCTATCTATCTATCTATCTATCTATATATATATATATATATATATATATATATATATATATATATATATATATGTGTGTGTGTGTGTGTGTGTAGTGGGTGTCTGTGTGTGAAATGTAAACGACTTTCTGTATATGTATATGTGTGTTATGTGTTGGTTAGCCAAGTACTAACTTTATTTGCAAATATATGTGATTACAAAAATGGATATTGTTAGAAATTAAGAGACAGACCGGCCCTTCTCATTGCAGAAAAGTCCAGAGACACTAAACCCTCCAATTGCTTGAGGTCTTCTCTCAATTCTCTTCCGTTATGGACGAAGGCCGATCGATCACCCATCTCAAAAGGATCAATATATAAAGCCGTGTATATCGACGCCGGGTCGAAGTGGGGACGGGAAGAGATTAAAAGCAGTTCGGAAAGTGGACAGATTTGAATTTCTGTCCTGATTGGATCACTGTGTGTCCAGATCCTTCAGAAACAGAGTCTTACGTTAAAAGTGATCTTAACTGTACATGCGACAAAATCCTTACATCTGTCGATTGCGACAAATCGATGTCATTTCATTGGTATCACTGCATCGTCTTTCGTTATTATCTATATATCCCAGTCACTCTCTCTCTCTTTTTCTACATACATACATACATATATATATATATATATATATATATATATATATATATATATATATATATATATATATATATCCACATACATACATACAAAGGAGGAAACATAACGTACACAAATGATAACAAAAATAAGAATTATATATATATATAAATACTAGAAATAATAATAATAAATGCGCATTTGTTCCTCGCCATTTGGTCCTCACTGAGAGCTAAACATAGATAGATAGATAGATAGATAGATAGATATTGGACAGAATGAGATAGATAGATAGATAGATAGATAGATAGATAGATAGATAGATAGATTAACAGAGTGGACTAGATAGATAAATTGATATATAGATAGAGAGTGAAATCGATAGGAAGATTTATAGATAATGAACAGAGAAGTATATATATATATATATATATATATATATATATATATATATATATATATATATAGAGAGAGAGAGAGAGAGAGAGAGAGAGAGAAAGAAAGATATAAAATCAATTATTTTTACAAGTTATATAGAAAGGAGCAAATTGATTTTTATATATAGACAATGAACAGCATGAGATATATAGATAGATAGATAGATATGAACAGAAAGAAATATATATATAGATATATAGATAGATAGAGAGAAAGATTGCGGTTAATTCGCGCTGAAAACTCTCTCTCTCTCCTTCTTCTTTTTATTCTTCTTCTCTCTCTTGCTCTCTCTCTCTCTATATATATATACGCCTACTTTTATTACTAATATTATTACTTCTTCTTCTTCTTCTTCTTCTTCTTCTTCTTCTTCTTTTACTACTACTACTACTATAATAATAATAATAATAATAATATTAATAATAATAATAATAATAATAGATATGCATTTGTTCCTCGCCGTTTGCTACTCAGTGTAAGATATTAGATAGATAGATAGATAGATAGATAGATATGAACAGACTGAAACAGATATATAGTTTACGATTAATTTGCGCTGAAAACCCCAGTACTCACTGTCCCTGTGCAGACATGAATTATATATATATATATATATATATATATATATATATATATATATATATATATTATTCGTATAATATGTTGGTTAATATAATTTGAGCAAGAATAAGCTAATAAATGAGAGTAATATTGACAATGAAATTGTTGATATTTATTATATATTAATTTTTGAATAAATTGAAGCACCAATACTAACATTTTTAAGTCGGAATTTTCGGACACGCCTGTGTCCTTTTTCAACGATATGAGGAATAAACAAAATAAATGGATTACTCTTCTTGGGATGTTGCTGATGTTGTTCAGAGTTCTCCCTGTTGAAATTATACTTGCTGAGTAAACGAAAATCATTGTTTAATCCCTCAATGTCGAATTGTTTTTTAAAATATATATTTTAACATAGTTCTGCGTCTTTCTTGTCGGTTCTTAAATGAAGGCGATAAAAGCACGCATCTGATGCCATCAGTACCATGAATCGTTTGGTTAAAGCAATAGGTTAAAAATTGTTGTTGTCTTTGATTTGATTTTATAGTGACTGAACCGAAAACGGAATTCTGTTCCAATTTCTTTGACATAATTTGCTTTTTTGCATTTGTTGCAGAAAGATAAACATTTAAAATTTGAACTGTAACAGGTCAGACCCATTGATTTGAATATTGTTTGAGTATCGGGGTTTGTGAAATTTTCATCAGTGATGATATATTTGTCATCGGGGATTATTGCAGTTGATAATTCCTTGGTCAGGTGATGAATTATGTATGCCAATTGATGTTAGGTGTGTGTATAGATTGTGGGGCTTTTGCTTAAGGTGACGTGAGTTCGCGCTGAATATTTTTTCAATTGTTTGTGTCAAGTTTGAAATACTGGAAATCTTTTAAGATATGGAAACAGGTATTAATATTTTAATTTAAAACTTAAAAAAACATGGAAATTCTAAAATTGCCAGTACATCCAGAAACGATTTCGATGTGGGGGACTATTCCACTGTGAATATATATATATATATATATATATATATATATATATATATATATATATATATATATATATATATATATTATATATATGAATATTTATATATATATATATTTATATATATTAGATATATATATATATTTATATATACATATTTATATATATTGTATATATATATATGTATATATATATATATATATATATATATATAAATATATATTACATATATATATATATTATGAAATGGACAAAGTCCGACAATTATTTAATTTAGATATTTTTTATGTTTAACATACTCTTTATAGATACAAGTATTTAAGTAAATGTTCTGTTTTATAATAAACAGTATTAAATAACATTTATCGGCCTGAATGTCCGAGAAATTTTAATAATGTGTGACATCCTTTGTTTACATTTGATACGCCATGAGCAGTTATGAATGTACCTGAGAGATTCATGGAAGATTGA
>OZ038514.1:49288383-49338383 GCA_964036315.1 Acanthosepion esculentum | reverse complement strand
TCATTGACTGATTCGATCACCTCAGGACACCTCACTTCTGTAGGCCTCCCAGGCCTGTCTTCATCCTCAACACTGCTCCGTCCTTCTTTAAACAATTTAGCCCACTTGTAGACATTTTTTTGGATGAAACATGGGGCACCATACACAGTTGACATTCTCCTATGAATTTCAACTGGTTTGCACCCTTCAGCAACCAAAAACTTGATAACTGACCGCTGTTCAATCCTGGAGCATGCTTCTGGGTCGGCCATCTTTGTTAATCACCAAAACTCTCAAAGTATTTATTTAATCTGCAAAAGAAATTAAATCCATGTGAAAAAGAAGTAAAAGAAAAAAAAGAACAAAGAGTAAGCTTCTATCTGTTTTTGGAAGTCCTTATACCGAAAAATTCAAATTATTTATTGAATGACCCTCGTATATATATATATATATATATATATATATATATATATATATATATATATATATATATAAACGAGAACAGTAAGGTGTAAATAGGATTTATTGAAGCCAATTTTAAAAAGCTCTACTATAATCACATAGGAATGAGAATTATAATATGAAACATGAAGAGAGAACGTATCCCATTATAAAAGAACGTATTCCATTATAAAATGGAAAATGATGAAAAAAACAATGCTTGAAATATAAAGCTACAAAGTCTGTATATTATGCATGGAGGAGAATTTAGCAATGGCTAAATTCAACAAACCAAAAATGTTATTGATATTAAATTATTAAACCAGACTTCGAAAATACTTAATAGGTCTAATCATAAGAAAGCCTTTAGTTACGTGTTTTATATCTTATGCTTATTTTAGCTGTAATTTTAGCAATAAATTTCTTTCTCGTTAATTCCTTTTTAGCTATTTCACCACGACGATCCCATTTGGTGAAACCTTGGTAGGTAGTACCTGGCCCATTAGCATTTTTATATTTATTCACATTTATATATATATATATATATATATATATATATATATATATATATATATATATATGTGTGAAGTGGGCCTGGCAGATACGTACAAGTTAAAACTGAAATAATAATAAACTATAAAATACATACATATATATATATATATATATATATATATATATATATATATATATATATATATATATATATATCGTGGCCTGATTATTGCATCTAGCATGAAACAGACTGTCGCCTCTAAGTGTTGACTGCTATGTTCACTTTTATATTTACACACGCTTTATCTCTGATATTGAGCACTTTATCTCATAAATATAGCACATTTTAAGACTATATTTCTTCATATATATATACATATATATATATATATATATATATATATATATATATATATATGGTAAAGGTAATAAATCTGTTGGTATACAATCCAAGTGGATCCTGGTAATATAAAATATTGAAACTAATCCACAAAAAGTGGTCAATGTATTTATTATTGCAAAGCCAATACATAGTATTACACAACAAAATCCCAAATTACCTCATATGGGGGTGGGGCTAGATCTATTTCAACGGGCGAAAACTTTGTCAGTCTTATTCAACACCGGTGTATAGACTGAGTTCGTGTCAGAATTATTAACTGTGACTGCCGTTGAAAAAATAAAACAGAATTCATCCATTTTAATGTTTAAGTCAGATGACATGCACGAGACAGTGGTTATGGGTATTGTCGGTGTAAGTTGTGATTAAACCTGAGGAATTTGCTTTAATATTTTTAAATCGCGCATCTATCTATCTATCTATCTATCTATCTATCTATCTATCTATCTATCATTGCCAGCCTTTCGTTATCTATTTCAGCATTTCGTATCTATATCAGACATTTTGGATGTATCTACATATCAATCGCAGTCTATTTGCATCTATCTATCTTTCTATCCATCGAACTACCTACTTACCTGTCTCTTCCTCTATATATATATCTATCTACCGCTACATTTATGTCTGTACATATCTATAGATCGATGTATGTATCTATCTATTTTTCTATGTCTTTATATCTTTCACCATATTCAGCTAAGTGACAAAATTACATATATATTCATATATATATATATATATATATATATATATATATATATATATATATATATATATATATATATATATATCTTTCGTTCAGTATGTTAAGTTTTTTGTTCGTGACATCCCTGTAGAATTCTGTTGTAGAAATTCATTTAATTTATGTTTATTAAACGTTTATTAAGCGTCGTAAATAATTAAGGAACTCTACCAACACGTTTTCCTTCTAATAATGAAACTGCATTGGCACGTTTCCTAGCCATTGATATCCTGAAACTGGTGCAGCTACAAAAGTCTAGATGACCTGATCAAAAAGTAGACATGAGATTGCAGCTTGTATATCTTTTAATCCAAAGACACTAGACTTATGTATACCTTGTATATCTTTTAATCCAACTGACACTATATTTATGTATACCTTGTATATCTTTTAATCCAACTGACACTAGACTTATGTATACCTTGTATATCTTTTAATCCAAGTGACACTAGACTTATGTATACCTTGTATATCTTTTAATTGAACAGATACTAGACTTATGTATACCTTGTATATCTTTTAATCCAAGTGACACTAGACTTATGTATACCTTGTATATCTTTTAATCCAAGTGACACTAGACTTATGTATACCTTGTATATCTTTTAATTGAACAGATACTAGACTTATGTATACCTTGTATATCTTTTAATTGAACAGATTCTAGACTTATGTATACCTTGTATATCTTTTAATCCAACTGACACGAGACTTATGTATACCTTGTATATCTTTTAATCCAACTGACACTAGACTTATGTATACCTTGTATATCTTTTAATCCAGATGACACTAGACTTATGTATACCTTGTATATCTTTTAATCCAAGTGACACTAGACTTATGTATACCTTGTATATCTTTTAATTGAACATATACTAGACTTATGTATACCTTGTATATCTTTTAATCCAACGCACACTAGACTTATTTATACCTTGTATATCTTTTAATTGAACAGATACTAGACTTATGTATACCTTGTATATCTTTTAATTGAACAGATACTAGACTTATGTATACCTTGTATATCTTTTAATTGAACAGATACTAGACTTATGTATACCTTGTATATCTTTTAATCCAACTGACACGAGACTTATGTATACCTTGTATATCTTTTAATCCAACTGACACTAGACTTATGTATACCTTGTATATCCTTTAATTGAACAGATACTAGACTTATGTATACCTTGTATATCTTTTAATCCAACTGACACGAGACTTATGTATACCTTGTATATCTTTTAATCCAACTGACACTAGACTTATGTATACCTTGTATATCTTTTAATCCAAGTGACACTAGACTTATGTATACCTTGTATATCCTTTAATTGAACAGATACTAGACTTATGTATACCTTGTATATCTTTTAATCCAAGTGACACTAGACTTATGTATACCTTGTATATCTTTTAATCCAAGTGACACTAGACTTATGTATACCTTGTATATCTTTTAATCCAAGTGACACTAGACTTATGTATACCTTGTATATCTTTTAATTGAACAGATACTAGACTTATGTATACCTTGTATATCTTTTAATCCAACGCACACTAGACTTATTTATACCTTGTATATCTTTTAATTGAACAGATACTAGACTTATGTATACCTTGTATATCTTTTAATTGAACAGATACTAGACTTATGTATACCTTGTATATCTTTTAATCCAGATGACACTAGACTTATGTATACCTTGTATATCTTTTAATCCAAGTGACACTAGACTTATGTATACCTTGTATATCTTTTAATCCAAGTGACACTAGACTTATGTATACCTTGTATATCTTTTAATCCAAGTGACACTAGACTTATGTATACCTTGTATATCTTTTAATCCAAGTGACACTAGACTTATGTATACCTTGTATATCTTTTAATCCAACTGACACTAGACTTATGTATACCTTGTATATCTTTTAATCCAGATGACACTAGACTTATGTATACCTTGTATATCTTTTAATCCAAGTGACACTAGACTTATGTATACCTTGTATATCTTTTAATTGAACAGATACTAGACTTATGTATACCTTGTATATCTTTTAATCCAACGCACACTAGACTTATTTATACCTTGTATATCTTTTAATTGAACAGATACTAGACTTATGTATACCTTGTATATCTTTTAATTGAACAGATACTAGACTTATGTATACCTTGTATATCTTTTAATTGAACAGATACTAGACTTATGTATACCTTGTATATCTTTTAATCCAACGCACACTAGACTTATTTATACCTTGTATATCTTTTAATTGAACAGATACTAGACTTATGTATACCTTGTATATCTTTTAATCCAACTGACACGAGACTTATGTATACCTTGTATATCTTTTAATCCAACGCACACTAGACTTATGTATACCTTGTATATCTTTTAATCCAAGTGACACTAGACTTATGTATACCTTGTATATCTTTTAATCCAAGTGACACTAGACTTATGTATACCTTGTATATCTTTTAATCCAAGTGACACTAGACTTATGTATACCTTGTATATCTTTTAATCCAAGTGACACTAGACTTATGTATACCTTGTATATCCTTTAATTGAACAGATACTAGACTTATGTATACCTTGTATATCTTTTAATCCAAGTGACACTAGACTTATGTATACCTTGTATATCTTTTAATCCAAGTGACACTAGACTTATGTATACCTTGTATATCCTTTAATTGAACAGATACTAGACTTATGTATACCTTGTATATCTTTTAATCCAAGTGACACTAGACTTATGTATACCTTGTATATCTTTTAATCCAACGCACACTAGACTTATTTATACCTTGTATATCTTTTAATCCAAGTGACACTAGACTTATGTATACATTGTATATCTTTTAATCCAAGTGACACTAGACTTATGTATACCGTGTATATCTTTTAATCCAAGTGACACTAGACTTATGTATACCTTGTATATCTTTTAATACAAGTGACACTAGACTTATGTATACCGTGTATATCTTTTAATCCAAGTGACACTAGACTTATGTATACCTTGTATATCTTTTAATCCAAGTCACACTAGACTTATGTATACCTTGTATATCTTTTAATCCAAGTGACACTAGACTTATGTATACCTTGTATATCTTTTAATCCAAGTGACACTAGACTTATATATACCTTGTATATCTTTTAATCCAACTTACACGAGACTTATGTATACCTTGTATATCTTTTAATCCAAGTGACACTAGACTTATATATACCTTGTATATCTTTTAATCCAAGTGACACTAGACTTATGTATACCTTGTATATCTTTTAATCCAACTTACATGAGACTTATGTATACCTTGTATATCTTTTAATCCAAGTGACACTAGACTTATGTATACCTTGTATATCTTTTAATTGAACAGATACTAGACTTATGTATACCTTGTATATCTTTTAATCCAAGTGACACTAGACTTATGTATACCTTGTATATCTTTTAATCCAAGTGACACTAGACTTATGTATACCTTGTATATCTTTTAATCCAAGTGACACTAGACTTATGTATACCTTGTATATCTTTTAATCCAAGTGATACTAGACTTATGTATACCTTGTATATCTTTTAATTGAACAGATACTAGACTTATGTATACCTTGTATATCTTTTAATCCAAGTGACACTAGACTTATGTATACCTTGTATATCTTTTAATCCAAGTGACACTAGACTTATGTATACCTTGTATATCTTTTAATCCAAGTGACACTAGACTTATGTATACCTTGTATATCTTTTAATTGAACAGATACTAGACTTATGTATACCTTGTATATCTTTTAATCCAACGGACGCTAGACTTATGTATACCTTGTTTAGAATTTTCAGACATATAGATAGATACTGAAGGCCTGGCACGTTGAACTAGAACAATCTACCCCGCTGAACGAAATAAGGTGTTCTGTTCTGAAATTCCATTCACCTGACGAAGGCCGGAGATTACAACGACGAAAACATTGTGAGTGTGGAAATGAAATGAGAATAACTGTCCGAAAATTGTAATTAATGCAAGTAATCATAGTAACTCATCTCGGAAATATTGACAGCTAGACAAGTGTAGAGCTTTATCCCTTATTTCCTTTTTCGGATTGGCTTTCCGGTTCGTTTGTAAGATTTTTTTTTTTATTTTGTTTCATTACCGCTAGCCCCTTACATCGTAGTGGTAGTATCACATTACGTGGAGATGAATTGATTAAAACAAAAAGATAACAAAAATCAACTAAAAAAAAGCAAATAAAAACCGGACTAATGTCTACGATTCTCTAAATCCAGATTTATATCTACCATTTCAACTGAGTACCAAAGTATGTCTACCTTTTTGAACTGTGCAAATCGGGCCAATATCTATAGCTCCTCTTTGTCTATCCTTTCAGTCTAGTATAAACTAAGCATCTACCTTGCTGACCCGTACCTATGTCTACGTTTTTGACTTTTATTTAATGACCCTAACACAACACAAACGTGTAACTGGCTTGGCTTAGTAATTAACTGGGTATCTCGTTGACAAGATGTTCGTCTCTAAATGTTATCTGTCATTTTCTTAACGCTTTACGGTGAAATAAATTTTAAGACTTTAATTATAAGTTGTCCCAACTGCTTTAAATCGATCTCTGGTGTATTTCTTCGCCCAGTCTGCAGATAAATTTTAGTACGATTTCCTTGTGCATGTAAGTTTATTTGGCAAGCATTCTGAGACACCTCTGTTCGGTAATGTTCATCATGCCAAAGGTTAACTGCCCAATGCCGTTAAATATGGACGAATAGCAAATTTCAGAATGCAACACAGTCCTAACTGGAGCATCGGTAATTTTTTCGGCGTAAAAATTAAATCTATTGCTTTTAAGATATGCAAATAAAATGTATCTGTCTATATTTCTGAGATGAGGTATTATGTACATTATTCGGACTATTGTCCTCATCTTTGTCACCATATTTATCCCAACGTTTCGGCCGTTGTACGCCCCGGCCTTCTTCAGTATCTGTCTATATTTCTGAGGTGAGGTATTATGTACATTATTTTCATTATTCGGACTATTGTCCTCATCATTGTCGCCATATTTATCACAACGTTTCGGCCGTTGTACGCCCCGGCCTTCTTCAGTATCTGTCTATATTTTTGAGGTGGGGTATTATGTACACTATTTACATTATTCGGACTATTGTCCTCATCTTTGTCGCCATATTTATTAGAACGTTTCGGCCGTTTTACGCTCCGGCCTTCTTCATGTGGTTGGAATGTCGAACTGAAACCTTTATTTCGCTCACTGGCGTAGACTATTCTAGTTCCACATGCCATGTTTAATAAAGGGTTCAATTCGACATTCCAACCACCTGAAGAATGCCGGAGCGTACAACGGCCGAAACGTTCTAATAAATATGGCGACAAAGATGAGGACAATAGTCCGAATAATGTAAATAATGTACATAATACCTCATCACAGAAATATAGCCAGATACTGAAAGGCCGAAACGTTGTAATAAATATGGCTTCAAAGATGAAGACAATAGTCCGAATAAGGTAAATAGTGTAGATAATACCTCACCTCAGAAATATAGACAGATACTGAAAGTCCGAAACGTTTTAATAAATATGGCGACAAAGATGAGGACAATAGTCCGAATAATGTAAATAGTGTACATAATACCTCATCTCAGAAATATAGACAGATACTGAAGAAGGCCGGGGCGTACAACGGCCGAAACGTTGTGATAAATATGGTGACAAAGATGAGTACAATAGTCCGAATAATGTAAATAGTGTATATAATACCTCAACTCAGAAATATGGACAGATACTGAAGGGCTGAAACGTTGTAATACATATGGTGACAAAGATGGGGACAATAGTCCGAATAATATAAATAGTGTACGTAATACCTCATCTCAGAAATATAGACAGATACTGAAGAAGGCCGGGGCATACAACGGCCGAAACGTTGTAATAAATATGGAGACAAAGATGAGGACAATAGTCTGAATAATGTAAATAATGCAAATAAAATATCAGAAAAAGAAAAATTGTGCTTTTGTACAAAGAAATAAGGACAAAAGGAAGAAAAAAATGACAAGTGATAAAAAAAACCCTCTTATATGACTGCAGATTATTTTAGTCGAGGAAAGCGAGAAGAAAGGACTAAACCTCAATTGCAAGAACACAGAATGCTTGTATTTTTGTATTTTTTTTTATTCATTTCATACAAATGCTACTATTACACAGGGGCTTACAGGAAGTGAAAGTAAAAGTGAAAACTGAGTATATGGAAGATTGAGGAAAGGGCAAGAGATGAACGGGATTCAAGAAGACAGAAGATGGCGACTGACGTTGCATTTAAATGTTTGATGTTTGTAGTTATCAGAGAAGCAAGTAAGCAGAAAGGAGTTCCACAGGCGGAAAATGCGAGGAAAAAAACTGTTGGGGTAGAAGTGGCCGTTGCATAAAACTATTTCCACAGTAAAATATTTGGACCTAACTGCCAAAGTAGCAGCACGATTAAATTCATATAGTCGGAGCAACAGGGAAAAAGCTCTTCGCATAGGAGCAGGTACTGCCTTTTGGGAGAGGGTGGTTTCCAGCAGTCAGCTCTGACATACCGAACATTCTTACTGTAACACTCTTGTTTGTATATGTTTGTATTACTGTTTCTGTTAATATATTTGATTAACTCAATTCCTATCTTTGTGTCTTTATTTCTGGCCTAAACAAGGTCACAACAGATAGATAGATAGATAGATAGATAGATTTGAATGGACTGAGGTAGATAGATAGATAGATAGATATGAATGGACTGAGGTAGATAGATAGATAGATATGAATAGACTGAGATAGATAGATAGATAGATAGATAGATAGATAGATAGATATGAATAGACTGAGATAGATAGATAGATTGATAGATTGATAGATATGAATAGACTGAGATAGATAGTTAGATAGAGAGATAGATAGATAGATAGATAGATAGATAGATAGATATGAATAGACTGAGATAGATATGAATAGACTGAGATAGATAGATAGATAGATATGAATAGACTGAAATAGATAGATAGATAGATAGATAGATAGATAGATAGATAGATATGAATAGACCGAGATAGATAGATAGATAGATAGATAGATAGATAGATAGATATGAATGGACTGAGGTAGATAGATAGATAGATAGATAGATAGATAGATATGAATGGACTGAGGTAGATAGATAGATAGATAGATATGAATAGACTGAGATAGATAGATAGATAGATAGATAGATATGAATAGACTGAGATAGATAGATAGATAGATTGATAGATATGAATAGACTGAGATAGATAGTTAGATAGAGAGATAGATAGATAGATAGATAGATAGATAGATAGATATGAATAGACTGAGATAGATATGAATAGACTGAGATAGATAGATAGATAGATAGATAGATATGAATAGACCGAGATAGATAGATAGATAGATAGATAGATAGATAGATAGATAGATAGATAGATATGAACAGGCTCATAGATAATGTTATGGTAATTTACCCACGTACGCATGAACTCTCTCAGCTATAAACAGGAGCAGGTACTGCCTTTTAGAGAGGGAAGTTTCCAGCAGTTAGTTCTGACAGTCGGACTGAACATTGCTGCTCTAACCCTCTCGTTTGTATATGTTTGTATTACTGTTTCTGTTAATATATTTGTTTAACTAAATTTCTCTCTTTGTGTCTTTATTTCTGTCCCTAACATCACCACGGATGACTTGACAGGAAGGAGATTTGGAAAAGTGTGTGAAGTCCATAGCACGGGTTGACCCAAGCCTTTTGAATAAAACTGGTTAGAGGAAACCTTGGGAGGGGGAGCGTCGATAGCGGTGCTAGCACGAAGTCACTGAGATCGAGGGTTTGAATGTGCTGGTCTTCTCCAGATTATTGATCACGCAAGATAACACGCTCTCTCCCGGGAACTATAACTAAGGTCTGCTCAGAATAGTTGCAGTATAAACCACAGGTGGGTTCTGTGGGTGTTGAACAAACAAGCATGTACCTGAGCGAGCGTCTGCAATAGGGATTGGCTAGCCGCCCTAATAGTCAGGTATCCTCGAATACGAGTTGCCAGCTATTATATATATATATATATATATGTATACACACACACACACACACACACACACACACATATATATATATATATATATATACGCACACACACACACACACATATATGTATATATATATATATATATATATATATATATATATATATATATATATATATATATATATATATATAATTAAGTAATTCATTGAGTCTGAAATAAATCCCAACAGAATGCAGAAAGCACTGGACGGTTGCTTCGTCCTATATTTGGGACTCATCAGCTGTGCGCATCCACTACCCAGAATTTAAACCCTAACAGTTGAATTATCAAGCATATGTCATACCAACTGTTCAACGGGCCTCGGTGACGAAGAGGTAGCAAATCAGACTCAATGTAGCGCCACTCGCTCACTTATTCCGTAGTGGAACTCAACTGAAATTCTCTGTAACCATATGAATGTGCTCCCTGGAGCCACGACTAGTATCACCAATAATTATCAAATCCTCCTAACAATTTCTATCATATGTATATCATAGTAATAACTATGTTTCAAAAATGGAAGCTAAAAACTTTAACATTAGTTCCATTTCATCCTCAAGTGAATTTTGGAGTAACTTATTTTTAAATTTACTGAGTTTTAAAGTCACGGCAAAAATTCATAATTCACTGAAGGATACAGAGAAATCCACTCATCCAGACAAAGAGTAGTAGCGTGTTCATTTTCATTAACTTTTGTTGTATCAGTTATTAGTTACACTCAAAAAAAGGGTTATGTTTAGGAATGGCGACAGTCTGTTTCATGCTAGATGCAATCGTCAGGCCTGACGATTGCGTCTAGCATGAAACAGACTGTCGCCTCTAAGTGTTAACTTCAATGCTCACTTTCATATAATGTGTGTATAACAGAAAATAAATTTTACTGATATAATTGGTATAAACTTTTTTGTTTTGTACATTTGCAATTTGTCTTTTTACTCTGTTGAATTACATTCTTTATTTCATATTACGCAATGTTCTTTATTTTTTCAATTGACGTCTATGTTTTTGGTTATTTAGTATCCATTTCCTGTTGTGCAAGTTGTCTCTCTGTGAAAATGTATATTTGCGTCTATTTGAACTATTTTTTCTTCAGATTTATTGCATAATACAAGCATACGCATATATATATATATATATATATATATATATATATATATATATATATATATATATATATATATATATATATATATATTGTTTTAAGATACAGAAGATAGTTTCTCGGAATTCTGTTTTTTTATTATTGATTTCGAAATATGCTTAAACTCATTTCATGAACTTGCAATAAAAATATATATCTCCCGTCTTATATCTTAGCACCTAATTCTCAGTCGGTATTTATCTGTGGTAACGATATTTTTAAGCCAAAAAAAAAAATGGACACGTTCTTCAGTCAACTAGCCTTGAAAGTTTCAATCTATATAACATAATATAATATAATATATTAGAATTTTTGGGAACACGCTGACGCGTGCTGCAATTCGCGCAGTATTCTGGTTCAAGTTTACAAACTCTACGTTTCATTCAATTTTGCAAAGCAATGATATTTGAATAAACTGATTTTTGGAAAAAATACTTTGACAAAAACCTTTCTTCGCTGTTTGATAATTTATTTAATGTAATTTAATTTTATAGAATTTCATAGTAAACTATATTTTTTAAGAAAAAATCCTTTTTTTCTCCTTAACACCGAAGAATAAATTCTTGGGATTTCTTGCTCTTGAGCATGCAACATGCAACTGGCTATGCGCAAATATTTCTTTCTGGAGGCAAATTCCAACTTTTTAAGCATATAGCCTCGTGATTTCTTTATAGTTCTCACAAACGCAGAGTGAACTGGAAACTGGATTGTTCTATATATAAAAACTTAAGGAAATGATATAAAAAATAAATAAACAATATTGCATTTTCATTAAATAAGTATTTTTCTTATTTTAGTCATTAAATTGTTTTTAAAATAGTGTATTTTGTATTTTAAATATTTATTGTACTAATCTACCTTGGGAAAACTAACTGTATTTTGTATCCTTTATCCGTTTGTCCTTTTCCCCGAAATTTGGTTTTCGATCGGTGAATGTATGGCTATTTTAGAGGGTGTGAGGGTCGGACAGATGGACAAACGAAGGTCACACAATGTTATACCACAGGTAACAGCAAAATTGTCCAAATCGTGTAACAGCAAATTTGTCCAATTTTTAGATTAAGATTTGGACCTTTTTTATGTTAGAAATGATTAAATATATCTCACTGGAATACTGCGAGGTTTTTATAACACTATTAGACTCTACTTTTTGCTAAAATAATGTATAATTACTTTCGAAGCTTAACAGAAGAATCGTGAGGAAGTCGATTAAAAACGAAAATGACATGTTCATCATCAATTACTCATAGGTAAGCTTTGAAATCTCATGAAGTATTGAAATAAAATTCATATATATATATATCTCAAATAACAACTTAAAAGAGACTGTTTGACCAACACAAGGAATGTTAAAAAATCCATGTTAAAAAGATAAAAAAACAAATAAAAAATCAAATGAAAACTACAGACAAAAGTTCATTTTCTCCATCAAGACATTCATTTCTGTAGTTCAATGCTGCCAGCAAGCAGAAATATTTTTCTCCTGATGATGGCCATGTTGGCCGAAACTAGTCGAGGAATCTAAATGGAATAATAATAATAAAAACGAAAGAATATTAATCTACAACCCAGTGGGTCGGAAGATTTCAATTTTAAAAAATATTTTTTATTGTTCAATATATATATATATATATATATGTATGTATTTCAGGATCATTTTCCAACTTCTTCAAGATGATCTTCGCCCTCTACAAATTTCTAACTTTCTGCCATGGAGTAACAAGATAGCCTCACAGGTTTCACGTACAATTTCATTTCTAAGTTTTTTCCCCACTGCTCTTTGGACTGTCATAGAAACGTCTCTCTCACGTGCCAAACTTCTAATGAATTGTGATGGATCTTATCTGATTGATCTTTTTAGCTGTAAGTTGAAATGATGTTCTCTCTTGTTGCAACTTTCTGATCCAGTTTTCCTCTCCACTCTTCCTCCTTTTTTTTTCAATTTATTTACCGTTTTCTTTCTGGTTCTTGAATGGACTTTAAAAATTGGAAGCCAGAGTATGACTGTTGCAACCATTACTGAAGGCCTGAATGAACTTTTTCCTCTCACCATTGCTCATTTGCGAAGACAGTGGGTCTGGCACAAAACAATTGTAACCGGCTCTCTATTTAGCTGAATAATTCAAAGTATGATCCTTACGGCAAATAGTGTCAAGATGGCTAAATGTACAGTATTTACATTATTCGGACTATTGTCCTCATCTTTGTCGCCATATTTATTACAACGTTTCGGCCGTTGTACGCTCCGGCCATCTTCAGGTGGTTGGAATGTCGAACTGAACCCTTTATTTCGCAGTAGACTGTCCTAGTTCCACGTACCATGTTTAATGGATGTCAGTTATCAGTTATCTCCTGTTAATTCCCTATCTGAAAGTTATCCACTGCCTTAACCGGGTATTGAACTCACACTCTTTGGGTCCTATGATTGGATCTAACTAACGCCTTTATCTACTGTGCCATGTGTCCTTGGCTAAATGTCTTATCTGAAAATGTGGAAAAAAGAAACCTAATTAGTTTAGAAGTTTTTGGATATTAAACATTTTGTGGGATGAATTTCACGATTTTTACAATTTGTCTGTTACACCCGATATAGAGATGACTAATTTGGTTTTTTTTTTGGTTTTTTTAATGTATTTTGATCAAAAAGTCATAATAAGGTTCGCTTGTACAGACATTGGTGATCGTAACAATTTCGACATCCAATAGTTTCGGGTCAAGCTATTTCGGGTAAATGGAAACATTATTCCGAATGAATTACAGAATAAAGTGTTCTCCATAAAAGGTGACATATCCGAGCTTTTTAACGTTACTCGCGTTAGTTACCAGAATATAGCTGTATAAAAATCGAATTGAAATCCCTATTGAGTTCACCCTCGCATAAAAAATCGCTTCAGGAAAAAAAAGGCATGACACTGTTTCCCCTGCTCCCAAATAATAGCATGATAAACCGAATTGGTTCTGTTCGGCATCCGTCCGTCTTTGGAGACGATGGAGTAGCGCTGTACCGATGTCTTACGACATCGCTGGAGCCTGTGCGGGATGTATGGAGAACTAGGGCTGCCCGAACGTCTAGTTTGGTACCAGCGCGGCTGCAGGAGTTACCGGAAGGTAGCACAAAGTACCGTCCATCCGCCTTAGGGGCTCCACTCCGGATTTGTGTAGGGTTTACTCCTTAGCCTCTTCTTCTCCAAAAGATTTCCACAAGACAATGTAGCTATTTAACCCATATCTTGGGTTTGATTCATGAGCACCGTTGGGCCTGCATGCCAAATGTTTATGGGGGCCAAATTCCTCCTCCGTCCCCTGTAGTTTAGCCCGAGTCCGCAAGGTGCTCGGTTTCCCTGTGTCTCTACAAGGAGTCACTACATAGGGCTTGTTAATGGAGATGCTATATACTGGCAGGGGAAGACTTACGCACTCGGCCCCACTTTTCGCATTGCTGTTAGCCAGCGGAGGTAACTGAAAGCGAGAAGCGACAAGCACCACCACTACAGGCTACCACACCAGACGCATCACAACAGCCATTGAGACACACTTAAACCGCTTACATATATATATATATATATATATATATATATATATATATATATATATATATATATATATGTGTGTATGTGTGTGTATACGAGGGTCAATCAATAGATAAGGTGAATTTTTCGGTATAAGGACTTCTAATACAGAGAGAAGCTTACTTTTTTTTCTTTTTTTTTTCAGCGTAGTCTCCCAGCACTGTCACACACTTTTCCCATCTGTGCACAAGCTTCCGTATTCCCTCAGTGAAACATCTTTGGACTGATGTCTCAGCCCGTCGCTTACAACACTTTTGACTTCATCGTCACTTTTAAACTTCGTGCCTCTCGTGAAATCTTTCAAGGGACCAAACAGGTGAAAGTCTGAAGGGGCAAGGTCTGGGCTGTAAGGGGGATGAGGGAGCAGTTCCCAGCCCAGCTCGTTGATGGTCTGCACCGTTTGGGCTGCTGTGTGAGGCCTTGCGTTGTCATGATGCAAGATGACTCCTTCTGACTGATGACCCCTGCATTTGTCCCAACAGATAAGCTCAAAGTCCTTGCAATATCATCCACTGTCACCCTTCTGTCAGACTGAATGAGGTCATTGACTGATTCGATCACCTCAGGAGACCTGACTGCTGTAGGCCTCCCAGGCCTGTCTTCATCCTCAACACTGCTCCGTCCTTCTTTAAACAATTTAGCCCACTTGTAGACATGTTTTGGCTGAAACATGTGGCACCATACACAGTTGACACTCTCCTATGAATTTCAACTGGTTTGCACCCTTCAGCAACCAAAACTTGATAACTGACCGCTGTTCAATCCTGGAGCATGCTTCTTGGTCGACCATCTTTGTTAATCGCCAAAACTCTCAGAGTTTATTTTTAATCTGCAAAAGAAATTAAATCCATGTGAAAAAGAAGTAGAAAAATAGTAAGCTTCTATCTGTATTAGAAGTCCTTATACCGAAAAATTCACCTTATTTAATGAATTACCCTCGTATATATATATATATATATATATATATATATATATATATATATATATATATATATCGTCTGAAACTTCAACAGAATGCAGAAAGCACTGGACGGCCGTTTCGGCCAATATTTGGAACTCATCAGCAGTGCGCATCCACTACCGCGAATTGAAACCCGGACAGTTGAGTTATCAAGAAAACGTCATAACAACTGTTCAAATCCGTCTCGGTGACGATGAGGTAGCAAATCAGACTCAATTTTGCGCCGCTCGCTCACAAATTCCGTGGTGGAACTCAACTGAGATTCTCTCTAACCATAGGACGGTACCCCCCGGAGCCACGCCTACTATCACCAAGACGCTCAAACTTGAGCATTAGAAGCCGGTTCAAACAATGATATATAAATCATAGAAATTATTAGGAGGTTTTGATAATTTTAATTAAGTAATTCATTGAGTCTGTTGAGGTTTCTTTCAGACTCAATGAATTACTAAATTAGAATTATCAAATCCTATTAATAATTTCTATAATATATATATATATATATATATATATATATATATATATATATATATATATATATATATATATGGCGTATTAGTGGCGTCAAAACGACAATTTTTCCTCCCACTTCCATAAAAACATCGATATACGCAACCCTACATAAATACAAAATTTTTAAGAAACTGATCAGTTTGTCTGACGATCGCAAAAGCGTGAAACCCAGGGTCACAAACTCACATCAATGCAATTAATATGTTAGCTCTATCTCTGATATTGAGCGCTTTCCAATAAGTAACTCGCATATATACATAATACATATAATAAATTGCATGTGTGTGTGTATATATATATATATATATATATATATATATATATATATATATATATATATATATATAGGGTGACTCCAAAAAACGCGAACTTTTTAACGATCCAATAAAACCAAGAGTGATGGAAGAAAAATATTTAATTAAAAGGAATTGAAACTTTAAAACATGCCATTTAAGAAACAATGATGGAATTTTCATTTTTTTAAAATGACGTCCTGTAGATGGCGTCCTCCGGTACGAATGCATTCTCGAAATCTGCTGTTGAGATTCCTCATTGACTGCTGCAACATCTCAGCTGGGATACTGTGAATTTCATTCTCGTTACTAAAATGGCGAAGTGTTTACTTGCTCAAGGTCACTGTCTCGCAGTTATTGCCATTTGCTCATGTCTGGGATTACTCACTTAAAAAATTCCCGTTTTTTTGGGCCACCCTGTATTATGAAATGGACAAAGTCCGAAAATTCTTTTAAGACATTTTTTATGCTTATACGTTCTTTTTATAGATAAAGATATTTAAGCAAATGCTTTGTTTATAATAAACAATATTAACAACATTTTACCGGCCCGAATGTCCGAGAAATTTACATAGAAAATATGCGTCCGAAACATTCCTCTCTGGCTCAATTGGTAAAGCACGTCAAGTTATATGACGGTCCCGTATAGGATACAGGTTCGGATAGGTACGTATTTATAAAAAGAACGCATAAACATTAAAAAATGATTTTATACACACACTTTTCATACATGTATATATATATATATATATATATATATATATATATATATATATATATATATATATATGTATATATGTATATATATATATATATATATATATATATATATATATATATATAGTTAAACCTAGAGAGCCAGACAAACCTACCAAGGTTTCACCTAAGCGGATCGTCAGGGAAGCTAGGTCTGCTCTACTTACGGTATTGAGCACTTTATTTAGTTAGTTGCCTACTCGTATCGGTTTTTTTTTCTTCTTTGGGCTTTGGACTTGCATGCTGAACGATTGTTTTCGACAGGCGTTCATGTTCTCGGCTCTTTCTTTTTTTTATACCTTTTTTTTCCTACGATATTGATTTAATTTTTGCAAATCAATAAACCAAAGGTTATCCGAAACAAGTGTAGTTACTTATACTTATAAGACTACTACTACTACTAATATATATATATATATATATATATATGTATATTACTTAACAAAATTAAATTTCAGAGTTAAAAAAAACAGACGACAGGAATTGTAAAAACCCAAATCTTAAGTTTAAAAAAGTAACTGGCAGTGTTGTTAGAAATGTACTCATAAAAAATTACAGGATTATTTATGAAAAAATCAATCGGACATAAATCTTGATCACCATGTCAATCTGTTATTTAAAAATGCTGTATGATCAAAATAGTTTAGATTTTTTATCTCCGTTCTGTCAGAGAGTGGGCTGATTCCTGGAAATGCTACAATAGCAGACCAAGCCCCTAAAACATAGCTTAGTTTCAAAAATCAATATCGCAATCCCTAAATAAGGGACCTATCAGATATTAAACTGATAAGAACAGATAGTACACTTTAATCAAAGCCATGAGGCCATGAAGGGGCTTGTGCGGGTTGACCTGATATTGCAGCATTTTCAGGAATCGGCCCAAAACTCCCACAGCAGGGAATTAAAAAAATGTAATAAAATAGTTGTATGATCTCTATCTGGGGGTAGTGAATGTAGATGTGACTATAAAATGAAATTTTAACCATTTAACATTTTAAAATTCAACATGAGCACTGGTCTGCATTCGTGCATTTAAATAGAAAGACCAGTTTTGCCGCTTTATCTGTACAAAGACGGTTTCTCTGTTTGGGACGCACCAATCCATAGGATGAGAAAACTCGAACACTGCTAACAGGATTCGCTTAATCGCAAGAAGCATATCACAGTTTAACGCACAAATATTTAAGAGTTAAAAAAACAAGCAACAGGAATTGTAAAAACCCAAATATTACGTTTAAAAAAAGTAACACTGGCTGGCAGTGTTGTTAGAAAACTACTCAAAAAAATTGAGGGTTTATTTATGTAAAAATCAATATTTGTATTATTAGTGTAAGAAAGTTGAGTATCTAAATGTATAAACAAATTTTACTTTTATAAACAGAGCAAGACATTATGGATATTACTGATATTCGACCTACCAGGCTTGTTTTTTTTTTTTTTTTTGTTATTATGAACAAGATGTGAACATTAGTGTAAACGTAAATAAATCCACATCACAGAAATTCGGGCAGAAAAGAAATTTGTAATTTTTCTCTCAATTTTTGGTTAGAAACTTGAATTGAACCGTTAACAATATTTTCTGCTTCTTGTCTCTCTTTTTGTTAGTGACTTACTTCGCGCGGCCGTTACGCCCTGCCAATACCTCATAAATAATGGGCTATTCCACTTTCATTGTGTGAAACGACAGACATATCTCGTCCTGGGTAAGACGATGAACTACACCCGCCTCCTGGGTATGACGATAAACTACACCGGCCTCCTGGGTATGACGATAAATTACCTCCAACAGCAAGATCTCGGGCCTTGGACGACAAGCAGTCCAAAAAAAAAAACGGAGAACTCTGAATTCTAGACCATGGAGGAGGTAACGAGAAACAACTCCACTATACTTCCCAGTAATGTATGGGAATTTGCAGGCGATCAAGGAAACGGAATACGTCTAAAAATTTGGGTTAGGGTTTTATTCCATCTTATTATTGTTGCTTTTTATCCCAACACTCTGGCTCTATACACTCTTCATTATTACTATTATTTCATTACTAGTTTTATTCCATCTTATTATTGTTGCTTTTTATCCCAACACTCTGGCTCTATACACTCTTCATTATTACTATTATTTCATTACTAGTTTTATTCCATCTTATTATTGTTGCTTTTTATCCAAACACTCTGGCTCTATACAGTCTTCATTATGACTATTATTTCATTAGTAGTTTTATTCCATCTTGATATTGTTGCTTTTTATTCCAACACTCTGGCTCTATACACTCTTCATTATTACTATTATTTTATTACTAGTTTTATTCCATCTTATTATTGTTGCTTTTTATCCCAACACTCTGGCTCTATACACTCTTCATTATTACTATTATTTCATTACTAGTTTCATTCCGTCTTATTATTGTTGCTTTTTATCCCAACACTCTGGCTCTATATACACTCTTCATTATTACTATTATTTCATTACTAGTTTTATTCCATCTTATTATTGTTGCTTTTTATCCCAACACTCTGGCTCTATACACTCTTCATTATTACTATTATTTCATTACTAGTTTTATTCCATCTTATTATTGTTGCTTTTTATCCCAACACTCTGGCTCTATACAGTCTTCATTATGACTATTATTTCATTACTAGTTTTATTCCATCTTGATATTGTTGCTTTTTATTCCAACACTCTGGCTCTATACACTCTTCATTATTACTATTATTTCATTACTAGTTTTATTCCATCTTATTATTGTTGCTTTTTATCCCAACACTCTGGCTCTATACACTCTTCATTATTACTATTATTTCATTACTAGTTTTATTCCATCTTATTATTGTTGCTTTTTATCCCAACACTCTGGCTCTATACACTCTTCATTATTACTATTATTTTATTACTAGTTTTATTCCATCTTATTATTGTTGCTTTTTATCCCAACACTCTGGCTCTATACACTCTTCATTATTACTATTATTTCATTACTAGTTTTATTCCATCTTATTATTGTTGCTTTTTATTCCAACACTCTGGCTCTATACACTCTTCATTATTACTATTATTTCATTACTAGTTTTATTCCATCTTATTATTGTTGCTTTTTATCCCAACACTCTGGCTCTATACACTCTTCATTATTACTATTATTTTATTACTAGTTTTATTCCATCTTATTATTGTTGCTTTTTATCCCAATACTCTGGCTCTATACACTCTTCATTATTACTATTATTTCATTACTAGTTTCATTCCGTCTTATTATTGTTGCTTTTTATCCCAACACTCTGGCTCTATACACTCTTCATTATTACTATTATTTTATTACTAGTTTTATTCCATCTTATTATTGTTGCTTTTTATCCCAACACTCTGGCTCTATACAGTCTTCATTATTACTATTATTTCATTACTAGTTTTATTCCATCTTATTATTGTTGCTTTTTATCCCAACACTCTGGCTCTATACAGTCTTCATTATGACTATTATTTCATTACTAGTTTTATTCCATCTTGATATTGTTGCTTTTTATTCCAACACTCTGGCTCTATACACTCTTCATTATTACTATTATTTCATTACTAGTTTTATTCCATCTTATTATTGTTGCTTTTTATCCCAACACTCTGGCTCTATACACTCTTCATTATTACTATTATTTTATTACTAGTTTTATTCCATCTTATTATTGTTGCTTTTTATCCCAACACTCTGGCTCTATACAGTCTTCATTATTACTATTATTTCATTACTAGTTTTATTCCATCTTATTATTGTTGCTTTTTATCCCAACACTCTGGCTCTATACACTCTTCATTATGACTATTATTTCATTACTAGTTTTATTCCATCTTGATATTGTTGCTTTTTATTCCAACACTCTGGCTCTATACACTCTTCATTATTACTATTATTTCATTACTAGTTTTATTCCATCTTATTATTGTTGCTTTTTATCCCAACACTCTGGCTCTATACACTCTTCATTATTACTATTATTTTATTACTAGTTTTATTCCATCTTATTATTGTTGCTTTTTATCCCAACACTCTGGCTCTATACAGTCTTCATTATTACTATTATTTCATTACTAGTTTTATTCCATCTTATTATTGTTGCTTTTTATCCCAACACTCTGGCTCTATACAGTCTTCATTATGACTATTATTTCATTACTAGTTTTATTCCATCTTGATATTGTTGCTTTTTATTCCAACACTCTGGCTCTATACACTCTTCATTATTACTATTATTTCATTACTAGTTTTATTCCATCTTATTATTGTTGCTTTTTATCCCAACACTCTGGCTCTATACACTCTTCATTATTACTATTATTTCATTACTAGTTTTATTCCATCTTGATATTGTTGCTTTTTATTCCAACACTCTGGCTCTATACAGTCTTCATTATTACTATTATTTCATTACTAGTTTTATTCCATCTTATTATTGTTGCTTTTTATCCCAACACTCTGGCTCTATACAGTCTTCATTATGACTATTATTTCATTACTAGTTTTATTCCATCTTGATATTGTTGCTTTTTATTCCAACACTCTGGCTCTATACACTCTTCATTATTACTATTATTTCATTACTAGTTTTATTCCATCTTATTATTGTTGCTTTTTATCCCAACACTCTGGCTCTATACACTCTTCATTATTACTATTATTTTATTACTAGTTTTATTCCATCTTATTATTGTTGCTTTTTATTCCAACACTCTGGCTCTATACAGTCTTCATTATTACTATTATTTCATTACTAGTTTTATTCCATCTTATTATTGTTGCTTTTTATCCCAACACTCTGGCTCTATACACTCTTCATTATGACTATTATTTCATTACTAGTTTTATTCCATCTTGATATTGTTGCTTTTTATTCCAACACTCTGGCTCTATACACTCTTCATTATTACTATTATTTCATTACTAGTTTTATTCCATCTTATTATTGTTGCTTTTTATCCCAACACTCTGGCTCTATACACTCTTCATTATTACTATTATTTTATTACTAGTTTTATTCCATCTTATTATTGTTGCTTTTTATCCCAACACTCTGGCTCTATACAGTCTTCATTATTACTATTATTTCATTACTAGTTTTATTCCATCTTATTATTGTTGCTTTTTATCCCAACACTCTGGCTCTATACAGTCTTCATTATGACTATTATTTCATTACTAGTTTTATTCCATCTTGATATTGTTGCTTTTTATTCCAACACTCTGGCTCTATACACTCTTCATTATTACTATTATTTCATTACTAGTTTTATTCCATCTTATTATTGTTGCTTTTTATCCCAACACTCTGGCTCTATACACTCTTCATTATTACTATTATTTTATTACTAGTTTTATTCCATCTTATTATTGTTGCTTTTTATCCCAACACTCTGGCTCTATACAGTCTTCATTATTACTATTATTTCATTACTAGTTTTATTCCATCTTATTATTGTTGCTTTTTATCCCAACACTCTGGCTCTATACAGTCTTCATTATGACTATTATTTCATTACTAGTTTTATTCCATCTTGATATTGTTGCTTTTTATTCCAACACTCTGGCTCTATACACTCTTCATTATTACTATTATTTCATTACTAGTTTTATTCCATCTTATTATTGTTGCTTTTTATCCAAACACTCTGGCTCTATACACTCTTCATTATTACTATTATTTTATTACTAGTTTTATTCCATCTTATTATTGTTGCTTTTTATCCCAACACTCTGGCTCTATACAGTCTTCATTATTACTATTATTTCATTACTAGTTTTATTCCATCTTATTATTGTTGCTTTTTATCCCAACACTCTGGCTCTATACAGTCTTCATTATGACTATTATTTCATTACTAGTTTTATTCCATCTTATTATTGTTGCTTTTTATTCCAACACTCTGGCTCTATACACTCTTCATTATTACTATTATTTCATTACTAGTTTTATTCCATCTTATTATTGTTGCTTTTTATCCCAACACTCTGGCTCTATACACTCTTCATTATTACTATTATTTTATTACTAGTTTTATTCCATCTTATTATTGTTGCTTTTTATCCCAACACTCTGGCTCTATACACTCTTCATTATTACTATTATTTTATTTCTAGTTTTATTCCATCTTATTATTGTTGCTTTTTATCCCAACACTCTGGCTCTATACACTCTTCATTATTACTATTATTTTATAACTAGTTTTATTCCATCTTATTATTGTTGCTTTTTATTCCAACACTCTGGCTCTATACACTCTTCATTATTACTATTATTTTATTTCTAGTTTTATTCCATCTTATTATTGTTGCTTTTTATCCCAACACTCTGGCTCTATACACTCTTCATTATTACTATTATTTTATTTCTAGTTTTATTCCATCTTATTATTGTTGCTTTTTATCCCAACACTCTGGCTCTATACAGTCTTCATTATTACTATTATTTTATTACTAGTTTTATTCCATCTTATTATTGTTGCTTTTTATCCCAACACTCTGGCTCTATACACTCTTCATTATTACTATTATTTTATTTCTAGTTTTATTCCATCTTATTATTGTTGCTTTTTATCCCAACACTCTGGCTCTATACACTCTTCATTATTACTATTATTTTATTTCTAGTTTTATTCCATCTTATTATTGTTGCTTTTTATCCCAACACTCTGGCTCTATACACTCTTCATTATTACTATTATTTTATTTCTAGTTTTATTCCATCTTATTATTGTTGCTTTTTATCCCAACACTCTGGCTCTATACACTCTTCATTATTACTATTATTTTATTACTAGTTTTATTCCATCTTATTATTGTTGCTTTTTATTCCAACACTCTGGCTCTATACACTCTTCATTATTACTATTATTTTATTTCTAGTTTTATTCCATCTTATTATTGTTGCTTTTTATCCCAACACTCTGGCTCTATACACTCTTCATTATTACTATTATTTTATTACTAGTTTTATTCCATCTTATTATTGTTGCTTTTTATTCCAACACTCTGGCTCTATACACTCTTCATTATTACTATTATTTTATTTCTAGTTTTATTCCATCTTATTATTGTTGCTTTTTATCCCAACACTCTGGCTCTATACACTCTTCATTATTACTATTATTTTATTTCTAGTTTTATTCCA
Source organism: Acanthosepion esculentum (assembly GCA_964036315.1). NCBI lineage: Eukaryota > Metazoa > Mollusca > Cephalopoda > Sepiida > Sepiidae > Acanthosepion > Acanthosepion esculentum. The sequence continues at coordinate 49,313,768 of OZ038514.1, read as the reverse complement.
TCTTATTATTGTTGCTTTTTATTCCAACACTCTGGCTCTATACACTCTTCATTATTACTATTATTTTATTTCTAGTTTTATTCCATCTTATTATTGTTGCTTTTTATTCCAACACTCTGGCTCTATACACTCTTCATTATTACTATTATTTTATTACTAGTTTTATTCCATCTTATTATTGTTGCTTTTTATTCCAACACTCTGGCTCTATACACTCTTCATTATTACTATTATTTTATTTCTAGTTTTATTCCATCTTATTATTGTTGCTTTTTATTCCAACACTCTGGCTCTATACACTCTTCATTATTACTATTATTTTATTTCTAGTTTTATTCCATCTTATTATTGTTGCTTTTTATTCCAACACTCTGGCTCTATACACTCTTCATTATTACTATTATTTTATTTCTAGTTTTATTCCATCTTATTATTGTTGCTTTTTATTCCAACACTCTGGCTCTATACACTCTTCATTATTACTATTATTTTATTTCTAGTTTTATTCCATCTTATTATTGTTGCTTTTTATCCCAACACTCTGGCTCTATACACTCTTCATTATTACTATTATTTTATTACTAGTTTTATTCCATCTTATTATTGTTGCTTTTTATTCCAACACTCTGGCTCTATACACTCTTCATTATTACTATTATTTTATTTCTAGTTTTATTCCATCTTATTATTGTTGCTTTTTATTCCAACACTCTGGCTCTATACACTCTTCATTATTACTATTATTTTATTTCTACTTTTATTCCATCTTATTATTGTTGCTTTTTATTCCAACACTCTGGCTCTATACACTCTTCATTATTACTATTATTTTATTACTAGTTTTATTCCATCTTATTATTGTTGCTTTTTATCCCAACACTCTGGCTCTATACACTCTTCATTATTACTATTATTTTATTACTAGTTTTATTCCATCTTATTATTGTTGCTTTTTATTCCAACACTCTGGCTCTATACACTCTTCATTATTACTATTATTTTATTTCTAGTTTTATTCCATCTTATTATTGTTGCTTTTTATTCCAACACTCTGGCTCTATACACTCTTCATTATTACTATTATTTTATTACTAGTTTTATTCCATCTTATTATTGTTGCTTTTTATCCCAACACTCTGGCTCTATACACTCTTCATTATTACTATTATTTTATTTCTAGTTTTATTCCATCTTATTATTGTTGCTTTTTATCCCAACACTCTGGCTCTATACACTCTTCATTATTACTATTATTTTATTACTAGTTTTATTCCATCTTATTATTGTTGCTTTTTATTCCAACACTCTGGCTCTATACAGTCTTCATTATTACTATTATTTCATTACTAGTTTTATTCCATCTTATTATTGTTGCTTTTTATCCCAACACTCTGGCTCTATACAGTCTTCATTATGACTATTATTTCATTAGTAGTTTTATTCCATCTTGATATTGTTGCTTTTTATTCCAACACTCTGGCTCTATACACTCTTCATTATTACTATTATTTTATTACTAGTTTTATTCCATCTTATTATTGTTGCTTTTTATCCCAACACTCTGGCTCTATACACTCTTCATTATTACTATTATTTCATTACTAGTTTTATTCCATCTTATTATTGTTGCTTTTTATCCCAACACTCTGGCTCTATACAGTCTTCATTATGACTATTATTTCATTAGTAGTTTTATTCCATCTTGATATTGTTGCTTTTTATTCCAACACTCTGGCTCTATACACTCTTCATTATTACTATTATTTTATTTCTAGTTTTATTCCATCTTATTATTGTTGCTTTTTATCCCAACACTCTGGCTCTATACACTCTTCATTATTACTATTATTTCATTACTAGTTTCATTCCGTCTTATTATTGTTGCTTTTTTATCCCAACACTCTGGCTCTATACACTCTTCATTATTACTATTATTTCATTACTAGTTTTATTCCATCTTATTATTGTTGCTTTTCATCCCAACACTCTGGCTCTATACACTCTTCATTATTACTATTATTTTATTACTAGTTTTATTCCATCTTATTATTGTTGCTTTTTATAACAACACTCTGGCTCTATACACTCTTCATTATTACTATTATTTTATTACTAGTTTTATTCCATCTTATTATTGTTGCTTTTTATCCCAACACTCTGGCTCTATACACTCTTCATTATTACTATTATTTTATTACTAGTTTTATTCCATCTTATTATTGTTGCTTTTTATCCCAACACTCTGGCTCTATACACTCTTCATTATTACTATTATTTCATTACTAGTTTTATTCCATCTTATTATTATTGCTTTTCATCCCAACACTCTGGCTCTATACACTCTTCATTATTACTATTATTTTATTACTAGTTTTATTCCATCTTATTATTGTTGCTTTTTATCCCAACACTCTGGCTCTATACACTCTTCATTATTAGTATTATTTTATTACTAGTTTTATTCCATCTTATTATTGTTGCTTTTTATCCCAACACTCTGACTCTATACACTCTTCATTATTACTATTATTTTATTACTAGTTTTATTCCATCTTATTATTCTTGCTTTTTATCCCAACACTCTGGCTCTATACACTCTTCATTATTACTATTATTTTATTACTAGTTTTATTCCATCTTATTATTGTTGCTTTTTATCCCAACCCTCTGGCTCTATACACTCTTCATTATTACTATTATTTTATTACTAGTCTTATTCCATCTTATTATTGTTGCTTTTTATAACAACACTCTGGCTCTATACACTCTTCATTATTACTATTATTTCATTACTAGTTTTATTCCATCTTATTATTGTTGCTTTTTATCCCAACACTCTGGCTCTATACACTCTTCATTATTACTATTATTTTATTACTAGTTTTATTCCATCTTATTATTGTTGCTTTTTATCCCAACACTCTGGCTCTATACACTCTTCATTATTAATATTATTTTATTACTAGTTTTTTTCCATCTTATTATTGTTGCTTTTTATCCCAACACTCTGGCTCTATACACTCTTCATTATTAGTATTATTTTATTACTAGTTTTATTCCATCTTATTATTGTTGCTTTTTATCCCAACACTCTGGCTCTATACACTCTTCATTATTACTATTATTTTATTACTAGTTTTATTCCATCTTATTATTGTTGCTTTTTATCCCAACACTCTGGCTCTATACACTCTTCATTATTACTATTATTTTATTTCTAGTTTTATTCCATCTTATTATTGTTGCTTTTTATCCCAACACTCTGGCTCTATACACTCTTCATTATTACTATTATTTTATTACTAGTTTTTTTCCATCTTATTATTGTTGCTTTTTATCCCAACACTCTGGCTCTATATAGTCTTCATTATGACTATTATTCTATTAGTAGTTTTATTCCATCTTGATATTGTTGCTTTTTATTCCAACACTCTGGCTCTATACAATCTTATATTCTTAAACTGCGTTAATACAATATCATTATTATTTTCCCGGCCTCTTAAAATGTCTTCTCTCATTTTCACGTATACCGAACATTTTAATTAATAGTGAATTTTCTTGAAAAATATCGTTGTTTCATGTTTTACATCGATAAATCTCTTCAATGTTCAATCTCTGGTTTCAGCCATTCTTTTCATAACAGCGAGACATATTCCTCATAATAATTCGGGAGATTGAAACTATTTTTTTAAATATATTATAATACGATTTTTATATCTGAAACAATTTGATTGGTTTATATTATTATTATTATTATTATTATTATTATTATTATTAAATTCTTCGGTTCCAAAATATTTGAATAACCACAATGCATGTCTTGACGAAAACACGCAGGCGCAGCGGATTCCCCGAAGACACGCTGGGAAGCAGATTGAAATTTACGTAGAGCCATGAGAAGAGGTGCGAATTTTTGCACTGTTTTAGGTTGAACGTGTTAAATAATTCAAATGTTTGTGAATATATTTTTTAAAAAATATTAAGCAATTTCTGGAACAACAGAGAGGAAGCCATTTCAGAAAATATTTCGTTTTGTACATTTTCCTCATAGTATCTTCGCTGCTTGTAAGGGTTTTAATTTGGACCAATTGTTTCATTTCTTGGACTAATTTGCAACTTGTACGTCGAAAAAACTGTTAGGATTGGACCCATTCCTCTGAGTTCCAGGCAGAATTTGAACACGAATTATCTAGTTCCATCTGAATAATTTTGGAGTGCAGAAATTTATCTGTCTATATCACTGAGATGAGGTATTATTATTACTTGCATTATTTACATGATTCGGACTGTTATCCTGATTTCTATTGCCATATTCACAACGTTATGGTCATTGTACGCTTGGCCTACTTATGTTTACAAGAATTTCGAACGAACCCGTTTATGGCCCAGTGGATAAACATGTTGGCTAGACCCAGTGACTAGACCCAAATAGTTGTGAGTTCAATACCAGGAGACAGCAGTGCTGAACCAAAACTTAGAGAGTTCAGTTAAAGGGAAATAAGTGGAACATCCGGAACAGGCATGGCACGTGGAACTTGAACAATCTCTCATGTGGGATGAAATAAAGGATTCTGTTCAGTTTCCTACACAAATCAATCTTCAGGTATTGAGTTAAAACTAACGGTTACATAATTTAAATTTTAATATATGTACTGGACTATCATAATAGTGGGGCAGACTATATTGTTTAAGGGTTTTTTGTTAAAAAAAATTATATATATATATATATATATATATATATATATATATGTATATGTATATATATATATATATATATATATGTGTATATGTATATGTATATATATATATATATATATATATATATATGCTTATATAAAATTTTAAATCATTGTAATTCAATGAAAATCTACAATTTTGAAACATGGTAATTCCTGTGTAGCGATGGAGCCATATTATAAAATTAGTAAATTTATAATATATATATATATATATATATATATATATATATATATATATATATAAACGTGAACATTGAAGCCAACACTCAGAGGCGACAGGCTGTTTCGTGGCCTGACCTGAAACACCCTGTCGCCTCTGAGTGTTGACTTCAATGTTCACTTTCATATTTATATTTGCATACGCTCTGTCTCTGATAATGAGCACTTTATCCCATAAATATAGCACACCTTAAAACTATGTTTCTTCATATATATATATATATATATATATATATATATATATATATATATATATATATATGTATTTATATATATATGTGTGTGTGTGTGTATGTATATATATATATATATATATATATATCGAAAATGAAAATATATAAGTAGAAAAAATATGTAAAGACGCACATCTGCAAGACTTTAATATTCTGTTGTGCAAGAAACACACACTCGGTTATTATTTTACATCAAACACTAAGTTTGCGAAATCATATATGTATATATATATATATACTTAAAAATCAGGAACTCAGTTGTATCCTCTAGTTTGATTTCAATGTTACGTATCCTCAGGCGAATTGTTTATCAAATTACATCTTAACGCTTTATTTTTAATGGCTATCCAGGTTTTTTCGCCCGCGGACTATAGCTGGATTTACAACACACACACACACACACACACACACACACACACACACACACACACACACATATATATATATATATATATATGAAGAAATATAGTGTGCTATATTTATGGGATTACGTGCTCAATATCAGTGATAGAGCGTGTGTAAATATAAAAGTCAACACTTAGAGGCGACAGTCTGTTTCATGCTAGATACAATCGTCAGGCCTGTTCACTTTTATGTATATATATATATATATATATATGTATATATATTGTAATATATTACAATATGCATATATGTAATATATATTGTAATATATATTACAATATATATGTAATACATATATATATTATACATATATATATATATATATTATGTAATATATATATTTAATACATATATATATCTAATACATATATATACATATATATATTTATATATATTCATATATATATAAATATATATATAATATATATATGTATCTGTAATATATATACATATATATATATGTATTATATATATATATTGTAATATATATATATATATGTATAGAACATTTGTTGATGAAATTTACAGAATATATATATATATATATATATATATGTATATAACATATGTTGATGAAATTTACAGAATATATATATATATATATATATATATATATATATATATATATATATATATATATATATAATATATTCTGCGTATGTCTGTTTCATGTTTCTGAAATACATTATCTTTATTTTTTAGATAAGTACAATAACAAATATGCAGAAACTTTAGAAAAAGCAAACACATTTAATGAATAATACTTAGTTCAAAACAAGACAGATGACAACAATTATAAACATAGAAAACGCAATATTATTTAGTTTAACCCACCTTTTAACCGCAATGTCAATACTAACATACATAGGATTTTTCTTAATTTTATCAATAAACATTTCAACTATACCCCAATACTGAAAAAATTAATTAAACAAAAACAACATTAAAGTTAGCTATAGCTGCACAAAAATACTCGGACAATATGTTTCGCATCATCATAATATATTGTTAAATAAGCATTAAAACATCCTTCATGACAATAACAATGTTGGAAATAATTGTAACTGCAGAAAAAAAAGATCTGCCCACTGAATTCCAAATGCATATCTAAAGGTATTGTTTATAAAGCTAACATAATTGTGAAAGTAAATTTTATTTTGGTTTCACTGCCAACCACTTGAAATCTCGGTATTAGGAACACAAAATGATGATTACCAACAGTCAATATTCCAACAACACTGAAAACTTTAATTTTTTGGCTGGGAAATTAAGACGGATGACTACATTAGTAACATGGAATTACATCGCTAAAGCCAAGCCTTTTAGTGGCACGGGAGATAAATGTAACTTTTTCCACTTGGAAAAAAAACTTATCATCCTTAAAACACATTCCTAACCCCAACCTACGGAACAAAATATGTGAATGTACGACCACATTCATTCAGAAAGATGTTCTTCAGAAATATTTGGATTTTGGTTAAACTAATTAATCAAACAATTCATAGAGTTACCCACCTTGCCTCATCTTTGTTTTTGTTTTTAACTCTTCGCTAAATAAATTTAATTCATTTAAAAACTTGTTTTTTAATATTTATTTTTACCTCCGGCCTATATATATATATATATATTTTTGCTAGTATTTCTCTATTTTTATATTTTAATTCTTTTCCATCAATATACCGTTATGTTTCAAATATTATTTATTCTATTCCTGTATTTATAACTTTATTCTTCAAAATTTTATATTAATTTTCAATTTATTTTTATAATTATTTATTATATATTTTAATTATTCTTACATTTTTGAATATTTATTATATATTTATATTTTTTATTATTTTTGCATCTATAACTATAATTATATTATTATATAATTATATTTAATATTCTTCTTTGTATTTATATATATTTCTTATTTTTTTTCTTTTTTGTATTCTTACTTATTTATATATAGTTATTACAATTTTTCTATTTCTTATACTCATCTATATAGATTTACCTCCCTTGATTTTATATTCCTTCAGGTTTAACCGTTTTTATTTAATATTTCGTCGTCTCCAATTTTAATTATTTTTAATTTTACTATTTTTTATCCCCACTCCATGATTTTGTATCTGGCATCCGGATTCATACCTCAATACAATGGAATCTCGGTTCACGAAATTAATTCGTTCCTGAAGGCCGTTCGTAACCTGAAATGTTCGTAAACTGAAACTATTTCTCCAATAGGAATCAATGTAAAGAAAAAAAGTCACAGTAGAATAAAATTGGAAAAAGAAAAGCACAACACAACACAGGAATGTATACAACACGGCGGTCGACTCAGAAATTATTCCGTCCGGGTTAACTTGGCTCGGCAATGTTGTCCGATAACCGAGGTATTTTCATTTCGAATTTTCTGTGTAAAACTGATTAGGTTCGATATGTGAGTCGTTCGACAACTGAGGTTCTTCTGTATTAGATTTTTTTTTTTATTATTTTTGCATCTATAGATATTTAATATTATTATTTTTATTTATTTATATTTCTCATCTTTTCATTTCCTTTACTTTTTTTTATATTTTATTCTTATTTATTTGTTTAGACTTTCAACTAAATATATCAGCAAAGACATTTTTGATACGCACAAATCCAACTATGTAGATTCCTTAGAAAAAAGCAAGTATAAATCTAAACTAGAATAATTAGATAAAAACAAGACAAATAAAAACAGACAAAAACAGAGAAAACCAACATGTCAAAACCGATATCGGAAATATTTTCCAAAAGCATTTTAATTCTCTAACAATTCTGAAAAAGATTTTCAACAAAAAAATAAAAAAAACAACATCAAAGTTAGCTATAGCTGTACTAAAAACTTTGGACAGTATATATCACACAATAATAATATAATGTTAAACAAATATTTTAGCAACCTCTATGGTAATAACAATACTGAAAAAATAGTAATTACATAAAAAAGAATATCTGCCCACTAAATACAAAATTAACGTATAAAGACAATGTATATAAAGCTAGTATTAAACATAACGGTTAAACTAAATTTTATTTTGGTTCCACAGCAAACCACTGGAAAACCGGAATTTACCAACACAAAATAATATTACCAATAGTTAATATGTCAATAAGACTATATTTGCTATATTACATACTATATTTGCTATATTACTATATTTACTATATTATTATATTTACTATATTACATACTATATTTGCTATATTACTATATTTACTATATTACTATATTTACTATATTACATACTATATTTGCTATATTACTATATTTACTATATTACATACTATATTTACTATATTACTATATTTACTATATTACATACTATATTTGCTATATTACATACTATATTTACTATATTACATACTATATTTGCTATATTACATACTATATTTGCTATATTGCATACTATATTTGCTATATTACTATATTTGCTATATTACTATATTTACTATATTACTATATTTACTATATTACATACTATATTTACTATATTACTATATTTACTATATTACATACTATATTCACTATATTACATACTATATTTGCTATATTGCATACTATATTTGCTATATTACTATATTTACTATATTACATACTATATTTGCTATATTACTATATTTACTATATTATTATATTTACTATATTACATACTATATTTACTATATTACTATATTTACTATATTACATACTATATTTACTATATTACATACTATATTCCCTATATTACATACTATATTTACTATATTACATACTAGATTTGCTATATTACTATATTTACTATATTACTATATTTACTATATTACATACTATATTTACTATATTACATACTATATTTACTATATTACTATATTTACTATATTACTATATTTACTATATTACATACTATATTTGCTATATTACATACTATATTTACTATATTACATAATATATTTACTATATTCACATACTTTATTGTTTAATGTATAATTTTGCCTTTACCTCCCAATATTAGATTATACTTATAATAGTATAATATATAATGTTATATAATTAATTAATAATTGACATAATTAATGTTGCACGTTGACTTGATTTACAATATAAGGTTTTTTCCACCGGACTCATAGTTTTTGTTAAAAAGCGTATCGATTAATTAAACGGATCACTCGGGTTTATATATTCATATTTTTCTTTATTTTTCTTTATTTTTCTTCATTTTATTTTATTATTTTATACCTATTCTTATTCTATCTTTTCTTTTCTTCCTCTTTTCATCCCCTTCCTCTTTTCTTTTCTTTCTGTTTCCTCCATTTTTCTTATTTCTTGTTCTTCTTTACGATCCTAATATGCATAAAGTTGCCTCCCTTGATCATTTATATCGTTGCTTGATCATTTATATTTTAACGTTTTCTATTTTATTTTATTCTAATTTACGTTATTTTCTAACCCACATTATCTTGCATTTATACGCCAATATTAAACTATACTAATTTTAAACGTTGAATTAATATACTATAGAGCCTCGCTCCCCTGAGATTGAGGATTTTTTTAACCGAAAGGGATTGAAAATTTCTTAACTATAAGTACCTGATGATTGTACACACATGAAAGTCCTTAAACTTTAAACTTAATATTTGAAAAAAAAGAAAGATTTGCGTACATATGTTTATAAAGAAAAAATTAACAAATCGCCCCCGCTAAAACAACCGTTAGAACTAATTAAAAGAGGCATAAATAAGCAAAAACAACTCAAATATATAAATAAATAAATTAAAATTATTTATTTTCTATGGAAATTTCTCGGACATTCAGGCCGGTAAATGTTATTTAATACTGTTTATTATAAACAGAGCCTACTATATTACTATATTTACTATATTACTATATTTACTATATTACTATATTTACTTAAAATCCGCCTTCTCTACCAGACGATGATAGCTCAGGGGTAAAATCTCCGATTTATGCCAAATCAGTCTGGATTCGATCCTGGCTTGAGTCAATCGGGTGTCTAGCCACGCTGATGTGCTGTGATCCAGTCTGTCTGTGGATTACTATATATATATATATATATATATATATATATATATATATATATATATATATATATATATATATATATATATATATATAGAATAGAGAGAGATATATGATATATAATATATATGCACATTTTATTGAATACGACAGACAAGGTGTTTTTATTTAGATTTTTATACAAATTCTCATAAATTAATATTATTAAGTGTTGTTTTTGTTTTTAATAATAAGGCTTCCATTATGTTTAGCCTTTGTTTTCATGTAGATGATGCTATCATGCTAGTGTTGTCAACAAGAATGTTACGAATAATGTCTTGTAGGTCTCCATGAATATTTAAATGAGATCTAATTGAGCTATGGTCAGAAAAGTGTACAGTGAGTCTGCGTGTCAAATATGTTGTAGTGTGGCCTATAATTATTTACGAATTTTCATTGATCCGGAATACAATTCCTTAATGGACACAATATTTTGACCGTGTTTTGAAAAATGAAAACATTATATAAAACATACATACAACAATCTATTTTCTTATTTAACAGCTAAAATATTTAATCCTTGAAAATGGCTAAATGTATAGCCGAAAACACTTGGATCAAATAAAGAACATTCGGAAAATTTTTATATAATTTATCATCCGAAAAGGAAAAAATTCAGATCGCATGAGAAATTGTATGAAAAACTAAATAAAAGCACCTTTTCTGTCGTATTCAATAAAATGTGCATGAAAGAAGGATTGCTGCCTAAATTCACAAATATATATATATATATATATATATATATATATATATATATATATATATATATATATATATATATATATATTTATAAAAAATATAGTCTTAAAGTGTGCTATATTTATGGGATAAAGTGCTCAGTATCAGAGATAGAGCGTGTGTAAATATAAAAGTGAACATAGAAGTCAACAGTTAGAGGCGACAGTCGGTTTCATGCTAGATGCAATCGTCTGGCCCGACGATTTCATCTAGCATGAATATGGCATTTTTAAATAGTAACAAAGTACAGATACCTCTTTACCTCAGAGATCGATTCCATTGCATTTGTATCATGAACATGAGCCCCTTCTGAAATGACAAAAATTCAATTATTATAGATTTTGTCGTCGCTTGAGCAAATTCTGCTGAATGCTAATCTACAAAATTTATTTCCATAAATAATTCTTCCTGCATTTTTTCTTACAAAACGGATCAGTCAATTTAAGTAGTGGCAACAGAATTGCCCACCACGCCACCAAATGAATTAGAAAACGCAGGTAAAAAAAAAAAAATAGGTAAAAACATTCAGTCTGATACCATTCTGTTCACTCATGGAAATGTTTCCGGGTACTGACTCGGAAAAGTCACAGCTAACGTTCTAGATTTCCAATAAATCTCTACTTCATAGAATTATTGAGATTTAATTTTTTATTTTTTTTCTCTCATTTTCCTTTTCTTCTGCGAATTCTTCAGCTTCCAACGGACAATCCTATTGATTACGATTTTGGTTCCAAATTCTCACTTATAAATAACTAGTCTGAAGTCATCTTTGCAAATACAACTGCGCTATAAACTTCGAAAATCACTTTTTCTTTTACCGACTAAGCAGCGTAAACCAAAATCCGGCTTCGAAACGAAAAAAAAAAAAAAAAACCCAAAACAGAGAAAATTGAAAACACTACTGTATTTTGACAACCTGGCAGACAGGTATATATGAAAGACAAAGAAGTTATTGTAATGATATTGGTACTGACTTGGCATCACGATTTCAGCCATTTCCCATCATCATAACGGAGTTCCCCTGTAAACATTTTCATGGCTAGATTTCCTCTATTGTACTTGGGTTTCATTGTTGTTATTTTAATCGCCCCTATACAGAATAATTTTTCATATGGGAACTAGTTAGGACTATATAGAGCCCCTAGGTATTATGGTGACTGTCGTAAAAATGCAAGAATGTGTTTTTTTAGATGGTGTTGTTAAGGATTGTATATTTGGGTCAGCAATCGTTTAATATTAGACAGATTGAAGACAAGCCTTTTTCAATCCTGACTTTTGGCCTTGTGCCATATTTGTGTATTATTCGAGATAAATATTGCTTTCCTCTCTGATACCTAGACTACAAAATTAAGCACAGAAGTAGATTGTCGGTAAGGTCTCGTAGTCTTACAGTTGAAATAGTTAGACGTAACCGTAAGTTCTATGCTAAGAGTTTCTTCTCTCACACGTCTCGCTTATGAAACTTTCTTTGAGCTACTTGGTTTCCAGTCAGATTTGACCTTAAATAAATAAATGCAATGTCAATCGTTATCTTCTGTCGTCTTAATTACTGTTCTTTTTATTGTTCTTGCTCTCTAATGGTGATTTTTTTTCTTTTTCTAATAGTCACACCCAGAAGAAAAAAAAACACTTCTGCATCTTAGTGGCTTTATTATCTTGCTTTTGATAAAATACTTAATAAAAGGAAGTTCCTCTATATTGTGTTGTAATATTTTTTCACGAGGTTTTAATATCGTCCTATTGATGTAGTATTTAATACTGTAGATTAAGTAATCGATTAATCGGAGAAAATAACTGATTAATCGATATTCTGGTAGACATGAATTTCCAGTTATTTGGAACCTAGCCTACAAATTTAAGCGCAGTACTAGATTGTCAGCAAGGTCTCATCATCTTACAGTTGAAATAGCTAGATGCAACCGTAAGTTCTATGCTAAGAGTTTCTTCTCTCACACGTCATGCTCATGAAACTCTCCCAGTTGCTTGGTCTCCAGTCGAATTTCACATTTAAAAAATTAAATGTAATGTCAGTCGATATCTTCTGCCTTCTTAATTCCTGTTCTTTTTATTGTCCCCGTTCCTTAATAATGTTTTCTTTTTCGCAGAATCTCTCACACTCAGGAACAATTTACGTCTTAGTGGCTTTATTGCCCTTGGAGTGAAATAATTGAAAATCACGACCATTGGACACACGATAAGATTAACAGCAAAATATAACTGAACAAAAAGTAAATATTGGTAAAATATATCATATGGAACACATATAGACGGATTGATTGATTTTTACGGCTTATCAACCTTTTTGTAGAATATTTAAAGATCTTAGAAAATATATTTTTGTTTAGAAAAAATTTTCAGAGAGAATAATGATTTATTGATAAAAATTCTACTAATTAATCTACTTGAGTCCTTTCAGAACTTTAGCAATCATGACTCTCCACAGTTTCCTGTCCGTTGTAGATCTTAATAATTTTTTAAAATATTTTCTAAATGTTGTTCCACCATCACAAGATCGCTAGTTAGCTTATGCTTTTTTTCTCTACCGCTCTTTCCTTTAATTTGTCCTCTAAATATCAAATTTTTCAAACACTCTTTCAGGATTATGCGCCGTATAGATTTCAAATGTTTCCTCCTGATTTTAAGTCTTAAGTCTCCTTTTAATTTCCATTTTCTATAAATATACGACCAATTATATTCTCAGCATCCTTCTGTAGAAAAATATTTCTGTTGATTGTCCAGCATTGCACTGGCATATCGGAGGACTGATATTGCTTAATAATTTACAACTCTTTTCTTTCTGTCAAACGAATTTTTTTTGTTTCTGAATACTTTGCTTAGCTTTTGGAAGGCAACTTTCGCTATCCCAATTTCAAAGTCTGATATTATATAATACTTCAGTTCTCTTTGTTTCCAATGAAATTTTCCTGTTTCTTAATACTTTTCTTAGCTTTTGGAAGGCATCTTTCGCTATCCCAATTTCACAGCCTGATATTACATAATACTTCAGTTCTCTTTGTTTCCAATGAAATTTTCCTGTTTCTTAATACTTTTCTTGGCTTTTGGACGTCATCTTTCGCTATCCTAATTTCAAAGTCTGATATTATATAATACTTCAGTACTCTTCGTTTCCAATGAAATTTTCCTGTTTCTTAATACTTTGCTTAGCTTTTGGAAGGCATCTTTCGCTATCCCAATTTCACAGCCGGATATTACATAATACTTCAGTTCTCTTTGTTTCCCATAAAATTTTCCTGTTTCTTAATACTTTTCTTGGCTTTTGGACGTCATCTTTCGCTATCCCAATTTCAAAGTCTGATATTACATAATACTTCAGTACTCTTCGTTTCCAATGAAATTTTCCTGTTTCTTAATACTTTGCTTAGCTTTTGGAAGGCATCTTTCGCTATCCCAATTTCACAGCCGGATATTACATAATACTTCAGTTCTCTTTGTTTCCCATAAAATTTTCCTGTTTCTTAATACTTTTCTTGGCTTTTGGACGTCATCTTTCGCTATCCCAATTTCAAAGTCTGATATTACATAATACTTCAGTACTCTTCGTTTCCAATGAAATTTTCCTGTTTCTTAATACTTTGCTTAGCTTTTGGAAGGCATCTTTCGCTATCCCAATACGGTTTCGGATTAAAGTGTCCCACTTTCAGTCCCCTGTTAAAACACATCAGAGATATTTAAATTGTTGCACTTATTTGATTTTGGTATCTCTAATTTGTAAGTTGCATCTCGGATTGTTCCTTTTACTGATATTCAGTCATTCAGTCTTCTTGCAATTGATGTTTATTCCTTTCTTCTCGCCTTCTTTTCCTTCCTTCTGCAGAAATCCTTGTAATTTCCAGTCTGTGTCTGCTATCAACACTGTGTTATCTGCATATCATATGTCGTTAAGATTGTGGAAGCTAATAACGAATCCTGGTAGGGTTTTTAACTCACTCAGAATTGCTTCAGTGTATAGGTAGAATAAGTCCGGTAAGAAGACTCATCATTGTCTTACACCCCTTTCTATTTTTTGTATATTTATTGGATTCACTTGCTATCCGTACGTAGGTGATTCACTGTCAGTATAGGGTATAGATTTTTCTAATATCCTTCTCAGTTATGTCAAGGTATTTCCAACATTTTTCTGGCGTATTTTTCAAAGGCTTTGGAATAATCCATAACACACATGTATACATCATTTCTGTATTTCTAATACTCTTTCTTCTATCGTTCTGTGCCTAAATATTGCATTCCTTGTTCCAGTGTCTTTACCGAACCCATACTGTTCTTGTCCTATTTCCGATCTCAATCTTCTGCGTCCTCATTAGGATGTACGATGCAGTTATTGGCGTTTTCATGCATCTAAATATATCTATCGATCTGTACCATTCCTTTATATATTTGACAATGCATACAAAGAAAGACAGGTGCAAAAATATGCATATGTTGCCTACATTGCATGGAGAAAAAACTTGTGAATTTGAAATTAATATAGAACGATTAAAAAAACGCAATAAAACGAACAGTAAAGATGTTTAGAATTTCAGAAATACGTCTACACATTCAGGCAATTTAATGCTCCTGAAGATGGTCTTAGATGAAACTGAAAGTACTTGGGGAAATTAAAAATTATTTGAAAGAAAATTTTGTTATTTTTCTTTATCAATTTTCTGCGGCTACCAAGAGATTAATTCGTAGACTCGAAAGGATTAAAAACTAAAATAAACAGACATAGTATGCCTAATTTATTAAACCAAAACTGTTTGAAAAAAAATAAAATATATATATATATATATATATATATATATATATATTATAATAAATAGCTTTTACTCTCACATACAATCTTCATACAATTAAAACATTAAAAGAGGAAATGAATAATTTGTATGAAAAAGAAAAAAAAATTATTCTAACCGAATATCGCAATTTCCCGCAAAAAAAAAAGAATTATATATAGCAGGAAAATAGGGATGGAAGAAGTTGGGGAAAAGATTAACGGACACTAGAGCGTAATAACATGAAGACCAAGGAGGCAGTCTCTTTGCTTGCAAAGAGACGGTTCCCTTGATCGTATATACAGCGACTCAAGTGCTCGTAAGTGAAAAAGGGAGTGCGAACTGGCCAGCACAGTGAACAAGTTCGAACTAAAATTAATAGCGCCAGCCCTGCTATTTATCAGATGGTCAGTAATAGCTGAACCGGAAGTATTCACCAGTTGGCTCTTACGGGCTTCCGGATTCAGAACTCTTAATGGGACATGCTGCCTAATCCTACAATCCAATCGCTGGGTCGTTCTTCCTATGTAATTGTTACTACAACTACAATTGAATGTGTAAATTCATGATGGTGAGGAAGACGATCCTTGCGCATAGATGGAAAGGCAGCACGAGTCACAAAATGATTATATATATATATATATATATATATATATATATATTATGAAATGGACAAAGTCCGACAATTATTTAATTTAGACATTTTTATGTTTAACATTCTTTTTATAGATGCAAGTATTTAAGTAAACGTTCTGTTTTATAATCTACAGTATTAAATAACATTTACCGGCATGAATATCCGAGACATTTTCATAATGTGTGACGTCATTTGTTTACATTTGATTCTCTATGAGAAGTTATGAATGTACGTGAGAGATTCATGGAAGATTGAATTTATAAGCAGTAAATTTGACCTTGCCAACCGATTGTGGGGCTGACGCTTAAGTTGACGTGAGTTCTCGCTGAATATTTTTTAAATGTCAAGTTTTAAATACTGGAAATCTTTTTTTTTAAATTACCTCAACAAAGAAGTGAGTCTATTTCAAGCCATTCTGCATGCGGCTATCATCATCCCCTAAGTGTCTGTCTCGGAGCAGTTTTAAATTTATTTTCAATGCCAGTCCTCCTCTGGTAGACGCCTTGTTAATGAGAATGGCTTTGTCTTAGCGATTGGTTGGGGCGTAAGGTATCTTATCCCGGGGAAGCGGTCTGAAGTTGGAGTTTATTTATGGTCAGGAATTTTCGTTATTTGTAGTTTAATATCAGTTCCTACTATGTGGCATTTCTTATACAAGTCCCGAGTGTATTTTTCTATGATTCACTGCATATAGTATTTGTGCTACAGCTGTCAAATATTAATAATAAGTGATGGGGGAATTAAACTTAAGCCCGTTAATATTATTGTTAATTAGTTTAGTTATAGGTTTAGAGATTGTTGGTAATACCAGAACAAACAATGGAATAAATCATGTTATCCAACACACTTATATGCGTACATATCTTCATGCATATATATATGTACATTTACATGTCCCTACATATATGCCACTGTACGTACACACACCGCCCCACATATATGCACATGTATTCTTATGTAAACTGATACAGCCGTAAAGCATCGCGTCTATTACCGTTAGGGCAGCAGTATGTAAAAATCATATCTATTGGCTCACGATATGAATAGCTTTCCTTTGTTAAACCGATCACTTGCTCAGGTTAAACGTTGAAGAGAGACTACCCACAAATGTACACGAAGAACAAATGTAACCTGGTGTAAATCCCAACACAACATCATCTTTTTTAAACCTTCATGAAACTAAAAGATGAATGATTTGTGTATATGTACTTTTGTCCTTGATTTGGTGTGAGCAACCCGCCCCGAAGATTTTTTTAATTAATTTTATACATCCTGTATATACCGGGTGTAACAGCAAAACTGTCCAAATCGTGTTATAACATAATTGTCCATCCCACAAAATGTTTAATAACTAAAATCCACTAAACTAATTGTGTTTCTTTTTTCCAGATATTCTGATACTTAGCCATATTGACATCATTTATCGTAAGAATCACTGAAAAGCGCCTTGTGTTATTCAGCTAGAAAGAGAATCGGATAGAATCGTTCTGTGTCAGACCCACTATCTTTCCAACTGAGCAATGGTGAGAGGAAAAAGATTATTCAGGCATTCAGTAATGGTACCAAAACAGGTATACTCTGGTTTGCCATCTTCAAATCCATTCAGGAACCATCAAATGAAATGTGAATAAGTTAAAAAAAGAGGCAACAGTACGGAGGAAAACCGGATCAAGAGGTCAAAACCGGAAGAGTGAACATCATTTCAAATAAGAGCTAAAACAGATCAATTAAAAAAGATCCAATTAAATCCATGCGACGGTTGGCACGCGAGAGAGTGTTTCAGCTATGACAGTCGAAATTGCAGTGAAAAAAGACTTGGAAATAAAATCATATGCGAAACCTGTGAGGCACATTGTTACTCCAGGACGGAAAGTTTGAGGTCGAAGATCATCTTGAATAAGTTGGTAAATAATCCTGGAATAATATATATAACGACAATCTTGGTAAGCCGTATGAAATCCTGAGAGCTCAATGTTAAGTCAGAGCGAATAATTTAATTTAAAGAAAAACAGATCACTTTAAGACTCCATCAGTTATAATTTATTTCACCAGAGAATTTTATTTTTCTCTGGACCTAAGAAAGTGAAGTCTGAAGATCTAGAGAAAAATAAAATTCTCTGGTGAAATAAATTATAACTAATGGATCCTTAAAGTGGTCTGTTTTCCTTTAAATAAAATTACTATAAATATGTATATATATAGAAAAAAGATATATAATAGAAAATCCAAAAGCTTAAAGCAGATAACATTAGAAAGGTTTTAGAGTTCCATGAAAATAAGTGGATACGACGTTTACAAACGCTGTTTCCAGCCGGACTAAAACATAAATTTAACAATATAGATAGTAGTAACACATAGCACTACAAATCAAAACCTACCCACATTTCTCACCCACACAAAACAGACATGCTTATGGAGGTGTTGAGGCCTGACACTTATACACATACCCACACGAATATACACATTTACACACATCATACTCACTCACTTTCCTAATGAGCCAAATGATAACACACACCCATAGCAATATACAAGCTAACACATATCATACTCACTCACTCCGTAAAAACTAAATAACACACACACACACACACACACACACACACACACACACACACACACACACACACACACTTACCAGAGACTAAATAACTAAATAACGCACACACTAAACTAAATAACACACACACACACTTACCATCCCCTCTCCAGGTACCAATAAAACTGCTGAACTGACCGAGGGAATTCAAACTAGCATGAATCCAACCACCTCTTATCTCAAATGACAACTTAAAAGAGACTGTTTGACCAACACAAGGAATGTTAATAAACTCATGGTAAAAAGATAAAAAAAAACAAGTAAAAAAACAAATGAAAACTACAGGCAAAAGTTCATTTTCTCCATCAAGACATTCATTTCTGTAGTTCACTGCCACCAGCAAGCAGAAACCTTTTTTCTCCTGATGATGGCCATGTTGGCCGAAACTAGTCGAGAAATCTAAATGAAATAATAATAATAAAAACGAAAGAATATTAATCTACAACCCAGTGTGTCTGAAGATTTTAATTCATTTTTTTAATAATTTTTATCGTTCAAAACATATATATATATATATATGTGTGTGTGTGTGTGTGTGTGTGTGTGTCTGCGTGTGTGTGTGTGTGTGTGTGTGTGTGTGTCTGCGTGTGTGTGTAAATCTGAACACTATATCATTCATTCATGTGCTTCCGATCCTTAGCTATGATTAATTAATGATGAACATGTCATTTTCGTTTACGATCGATTTCATGATGATTCTTCTGTTAAACTTAGAGTATAATTATACATTTTTAAGAAATGAAAACATGACAGATCTTGCGTCTTCTTTTATTTATTTATTTTTCATTTTGGCGAATTTCCTGTCTTTGAGACAAAATACGCTCCATTCAGCTGATTCCCGAAGAACAAATATTGCCGATAAATCAAATTCCATTTGTAACCAATTATCAGCGTCTGAATACTATTCATTAACTAGTAGCTTAAAAGACTGACTTTATGCGGACTTTTAAATTAGTCCCTGCGGAGGGTTAATTATCCCTCTAAAATATGACTAGAGGGACCCCTGCACCAGCTTAGAAAGCAGGAACGATTATTCACCCTAAAAAACTTCCAAACTTCGCATTAACTCTGACTAAATCTATAAGTCCAATTCCGGTCAAAAGACCAGTTTCTGCCGAAATTCCAATTGAGGTCGAAAACTGAGTTGAGTTCTACAAATAACAAACGCCGAGGAACTTCAATTGAGTTGAGTTCTTCAAATCACAACCTCCGTGGAACTTCAATTGAGTTGAGTTCTTCAAATCACAAACTCCGAGGAACTTCAATTGAGTTGAGTTCTTCAAATCACAAACTCCGCGGAACTTCAATTGAGTTGAGTTCTTCAAATCACAAACTCCGAGGAACTATATATATTAGAAGGCATATTTTAAACTTCTGTGGTGCTAATCAAGTAACCATGGTGTCATCATCTAGCTAATGTCTGACGTTTCTCTTTTCTTTAAAGACTGGTGAATCTGTAATTGCAACCCAAACAGATTTTCCTGCTCATTTCATGTTACGTCGAAATTACGCTGTTCCGGATAGAAAATCGATAATGCAATTGGTTGAAGATTTCGGGGCCGCAGGTTCAGCGCTTAAAAAGAAGGCCACCTGGGAGCCCTCGGGGCGTTCGACCTTCGGGAAATGTTCCACTCACCTACACGTTCAGCCCGCAAACATACCTCCACTTTGGAATTATCCGATCAGTCAGAATAGTTTTACTTCAGATCTGAAGTTCCATCGGTACAAATTAATGGATGTTCAGGTGATTCCAAAAACACGACTCCAAGTCCGATAAATATACCACAATTTAAGACTATATTTCTTCATATATATATATATATATATATATATATATATATATATATATATATATATATATATATATATATATATATATATATATTAGGTCATCCCATAAGTTCTGTCCGAATTTTAACTTTTTGTTAAAATGAACGAAATTTAAAGAGTATTTTATAATGTCTAATGAAGCTGAACATTATTTTTATGTTTAGATGCATTTAAACTGAGCAAATTTTATTTCAGAGAACAATAAAATTAAATTTTGTTTGATTAAAACCCTGCTAACATGGAAGTACCCAAGAATCATTTGAGGCACATAATGCTTTATGAGTTCAAGAAAGGAAACTCAGAAGCCGAAGCGGCTAGAAACATTCACTCAGTTTATGGAGAGGAATGTGTGAATGAAAGAACTTGCAGAAGATGGTTTGCAAAATTCAGAGGTGGACATTTCACCCTTGAAGATGAAGATCGAACCGGACGTCCAGTTGAGTTTGATGAAAAGTTTCTTGTTGAGTCTTTACTCATTGTTGAATCTCGCCTATTGCATGGAATAATAATGCAACACAAAATGTACTTAGAACAAGAATGTATTATAACAAGAAAGTGTACACAATAAGTACATATAGTATTTCTGTATATTTCTGGGAAGACGTTCCTGGAGAATGTGTTGACTAGTCGCAGTCGATCAGAGTCTCTAGTTGGATCTCGTGATTCCTTCTCCTCGTCTACCGGTACCAACCATTATTTATATAGTTGGTAGTCACCTATGCAGATTAGGTGGATCCCACCACAACACTTCTTGAAGCAGCCCTTGAAGAAAACCTGCTTTGTCAGTTGAGGAATTGGCAGTGGTTCTCAGTTCAAACCATACAACTGTTCATCGTCGTCTTCAACAACATGAAAAAGTTCCTAAACTTGGAAAATGGGTGCCTCATGAATTGTCTGAAAACAACCTCAAATCCCGAGTTGACATCTGCTCTTCTCTCCATTCTCGTCAACTTCTTTCACCTTTTTTGGATAGATTTGTGACTGGCGACGAAAAATGGATCGTTTATCGAAATGTTAAACGTCGTAGACAGTGGCTTGGTAAAGGGGAAGGATCCCAGCCACAGCCGAGAAGGGAACTTCATGGGCAAAAGGTTCTTCTTTCAATCTGGTGGGATTGCCAAGGAATAATCCACTTTGAATTACCACCTAATGCAACAATTAATGCTCAAATATACTGTCAGCAATTAGAGCGTTTGAACCAAGCTTTGAGGAAAAAAAGTGAATCGAAAACGGGTGATGTTTCATCAGGACAATGCGCGACCACACACAGCAAGAATCACGTCACAAAAGATCGAAGAACTTGGTTTGGAGAAAATTCCTCATCCACCTTATTCTCCCGACCTTTCTCCTTCAGACTACCATTTCTTTCGTAGCTTACAGAATCATTTGGAAGAAACAGCTTTTGTAACACAGGAAGAGGTTAAAACTGACATTTGTAAGTTCTTCGAATCTAAGCCAAAAGAATTTTACAGTAATGGAATTAGTAAGCTTGTTCATAGATGAAAGGAAGTCATAGATAATCAGGGAAAATACATTTTTGATTGAATCTGTAATTAAATGTAACATTTGGTCACTTGTTTTCTTTATTCAAAATTCGGAAAGAACTTATGTGATGACCTGATATATATATATATATATATATATATATATATATATATATATATATATATACATTTTTGAATTGGACATAGAAATTATGAAAATTTCTCGGACATTCAGGCCGGTAAATGTTATTTAATACTGTTTATTATAAACAGACCATTTACTTTAAATACTTGTATCTATAAAAAAAACGTTAAACATATCAAAAATGCCTTTAAAATATATATATATATATATATATATATATATATATATATATATAATTTAAAGAAAAACACACCACTTTAAGACTCTATTAGTCAAAAATTTACTTCACAAGAGAATTTTATATTTCTCTGGATCTTCAGACTTCACTTTCGAAGATACAGAGAAAAATAAAATTCTCTGTTGAAATAAATTATAACTAATGGAGCTTTAACATGCTGTGATGATATCCTACAAAATATTCCTGAAGATGATGTTCTTCTCATCAGTGATGACGATTAGATAGAGATGAAAGTGAGCTTCATATAACCAGATTAAGCAGCATTCTCCGCTACTGGGCGGAAAATAAACGTAGACAACATCTTGAAAGATGTTTAAACGGCAAACAAGTTACTGTCTGAAGCGCAGTTACAAATTTCCGTGTATGGGGAGTTTACTATTTTTTACAGGATGGAGACCACTCGGTAAGAGTAACATTTGACCGGAATCTGGAGATCCTGCGGACATTTCTAGAGCCTAGACGGTGAGGAGAATTAGACAATATCTTGAAAGATTTCTAAACAGCGAACTGTCTTATGCATAGTTGCGAATTTCCGTGTATAGGGACATTACATTTTTTTAGGGGAGGGACCACTCAGTTACAGTAACCTTCTGACCGGTATCTGATGCTGCGGACATTTCTGGAGCCCAGATGCAGAAATCTTGTTAGTCTGAATATGCGGTTTCAACTGCAAGATGATCAATGGAACCTTTGAGCGAGATGTCTCCGGAACATTTAAATTCCTTATGCGGTGACTTTGGATGGCCTACACACTTGCCCAATCTTAACCCCTAAGGTTATTTTCTCTGGGGTTACTTGAAAGGTGTGGTCTGTAAACATAAGCAAGGTATCATTAAAAAGTCAAGGATTGCATTGGCCAAAATGTGGCAGAACTAATGCACGAAATATTTCTTCGGGTGATGGAAAACTTTAGAAATAGTCTACAATCGACATCTTCTGATGCCTTCATCCTCATCCCAGTCCTTCTCTATATCCTTCCCTAAAACACCCATCTGTCTCTCTCTCTCTTATATATATATATATATATATATATATATATATATATATATATATATATATATATATATATATATATAGATATGTATATGTGTGTGTGTGAGTATGTGTGAAAAGTGTGTGTATATTGCATGTATATATATATATATATATATATATATATATATATATATATGCAATATATCATATATATTATTATTTATGTTATATGCACGGTACTTATTGGAAAGCGCTCAATATCAGAGATAGAGCTAACATATTTAGTTGGATTGATGTGAGTTTGTGACCCTGGGTTTCTCGCTTTTGCGATCGTCAAACAAACTGATTATTTTTTTAATTAAAAATAATAGCAATCATATTTTTTACACAGACCCCACCACACGTATATATGTGCGTGCGAGGAAATATTATTCAGCGGAAAAATAGAGAAATGTTCTGATTGTTGACATGTCTACATTCAAGAGAGAAATGACCACACATCCCATCATTGAAATTCAACAGTCAAATGCGTATTTATGTAGACAACAACACACATATATATACATATGCCAAGTCCCATACTGTCCACGTATGTTTATGTTTGTGTGATCTCCGGTGGGTGAGCACGTGTGTATGTGTGTCTGCGTACCTCAATGGGTGCACAGGCATGCATGTACGTTTGGCTCGATCGGTTAAGGCACGTCAGGCTAAATGACCGTTCCGTATAGGATACAGGTGCGATTCCTGTCGGAGGACGAATATTTTCTATGAAAATTTCTCGGACATTCAGGCCGGTAAATGTTATTAATACTGTTTATTATAAAACAGAGCATTTACTTAAATATGTGCATCTATAAAAAAAATAAAAGAATGTATAAACATACAAATATCTCAAAATAATTGTCGGACTTTGTCCATTTCATAATATATATATATATATATATATATATATATATATATATATATATATATATATATATATATAAAAGGAAAGAACAGTAAGATATAAAAGATATGAGGAAATGGAACTGTCTTTGGTTTAATAACAAAATTAAATTCAGGGGCTTTAGCTTCCATTTCTGAAACATGGTTATCACTGTGTAGCGGTAAAACCATATTTTAAATCTATTAATTTATAATATATATATATATATATATATATATATATATATATATATACGCTGTTTCTGATTTTCAACAATGATCTCACTGATTTCAATAGTTCCAACTAGATATTTATGAAGATGACACTACCATTTACTCCTGTCTGGATAGCAAATAGGTAACAAAGCAAACGTGG
>OZ038514.1:49278383-49283383 GCA_964036315.1 Acanthosepion esculentum | reverse complement strand
GAGTACAATATATTAAGCAATACACGGACGAGAAATTGATGATAGTCTGTTTCTGTTTACATGGATGATTTCCAAGCAACGATAAACACGTGCATATAAGACGCTGGAAGCGAAAATCGCACCGCAGCTCATGACGTCACACATGACCACACGAGAGTGAATTATATATATATATATATATATATATATATATATATATATATATATATATATATATATATATATATATTCTGTGGAATGATTGTCTGGATAAACTAAAGACATCCATTAATAATATAAATCCTAGCATCTAATTCATTATGGAATACAGCAACAAAAACAAACTTCCCTTTCTTAGACATATTAATAACCAAAACAAACACTAAACCGACATATATTTAAAAACTCCTGACTTCCGAAAATATCTCCTTTTTGAATCTTCCCACCTGAAATCCCACTCAATCTAGCCAAGTGGATATGTGCCGTAATCTTAAACACGACCACAAGAGACCACAGTCTAGAATAGATAAAAAAAAATATGCATCAAGAGAAAAAACCTCCAAAGTTTGATCAATAATATTATTGAAAGAGCAAACAAATTAACATCCACACACTCTGAGAAAGAAAAAGAAAAAAAAGGTCATCTTTTATATTTCAACTTTCGACCCAAAGAACACCCCTTCTGAGTATGACGATAAACTACATCCAGCAGCAAGGCCTCTGATCAGGAGGTTTTGAGGAGCGTGGAACCAACTCTACTCTTACCCGGAGTGGTAGCACCTGTTAGGGTCCCAGCTATGGGAAAATAGCTAACACCTAAACTTGTGCAAAAATAGGTTTTAATACCAGAAATAATTTTAAAAAAAATTATTACGAGCAATATTTTTTGAAGGAAAAATTATTATCGGCAATACTTTTAAAAAAATACCAGCAATACAAACAGTTATACATTCTTTGGAAAAAATATGACCAGCTATAGATTTCTTGAAGAAAAAATATTCCCAGAAATAGAATTTTGAAGAAACATTACCAGCAATAAAAATTTTGTTGGCATTAAATAACCCATTGAGGTTGATATGCCGTAAAACTTAACAAGCCAAACAAGCCAAGCCAAAGAACACAGAAATCTACAAACAACAAACAACTAAATCTACCACTCCTACTAATAGGACAAAAAAACTGAAAAAAAAACTACTACAAAAATACCCAGTTATAAAAATTAAACGACAACGAAAATCACTAAAAAAAGATACTGACGAATGCAAAACTGCAGATCCCAATTAAAGAGCCTTGCATGAAAAGATGCAACCGACCGCCTCGGCGGAGGATGCAGATGGCTTTGGAAGGCTACAAATTTCACTTCAAAGACGTTAAACCAATTCAAAATCAAAAACGATTTCTCGTGAAATTCAAAGAATTTAATATACATAATAACATGCAAAGGTTGATACGAGTATTATATTGGCGAAACCGGCCATTCACTCCAGCAAAAGGATGACATTTCATAGCCAACAAATTAGAGACCACCACATCAAAAATAAAACACTTAGTCAACATATAGAGGAATGCGGATTACAAAAACTACCAAATTTTAGTGTCTTCTCATCCGACTAGTGCGACTACAGAACCACTGGACAAAGGTGGATTAATAAGGAAACATTTTTTTGATCAAGTTCAACCAATACTTAATTCATTGCATAAATAGATTCTACCAAATTTTCCTTATCATAAGCGACATATAGATCCAGTTACGTCCCTTGATTTTATTTCATTTTTATCATTTGTTCAAAACATATGCATCAACACGTGGAGATAGAAAACAGTTAAAAACTTTTTGAAAAGCTTAGCGAAACCGGTTAAAGTAAAAATTTTAAACCAAATTATTTTTCTCTGGAAAAAACACTGAAAATCCATTTGTAAGTAACAAAGTTTTAATTTTTCTATCTAAAAATACATATATTATAAATAAATATTGACATATTAAATAATAAGTGCCTCTTTTCTCAATTCTTATTTTAGTCTATACATGTTTTTATTCAAAATATTTCTAACAATTATTTTTTTACCCATATATATATATATATATATATATATATATATATATGTGTGTGTATATATGTGAAAATGTCTCAAAGTTAACTTTTAGAGAAGATAATATTTATAAATAAATGACAATAAGAAAACAGTAACTACTGACGTTAATGTTGATGTTTTCGTTTCTTGCTTTGAAAAAGTCCGCATTGGACGAAACGCGTCAGCAGTTACTGTTTTCTTATTGTCATTTATTTATAAATATACATACATATATATATATATATATATATATATATATATATATATATATATGGTAAGTTAATGTCTCATTAAGTCTTGTTAACGAAGTGATTTCGCAATTAATCCCATTAACATTTCTAATTAATTCCTTGTATAAATTACTTCTTTATGATATAATAATAACCAGCACACTCTAATATACATACATTTATATATATATATATATATATATATATATATATATATATATATATATATATATATTGTCATCCACAGACAGACTGTTTCGCTGAATCACAGCTCAGTAGTGTGGATAGACATACGATTCCCGTAAGCTACCAGCTCCCGGCAGAGAGGAAGGTGAATTTTTACGTATTCATTTTTTGAATGAACAAGCCAGTGACTCAGAGGGCTTGATTCATAGAAGAGCTTTGCATTATCAGCAGTAGCAGTCATTGTTTACAAATTCGCGCTTACCCTCTGAAGTGCTCGACCGAATTTTGTTTTTCTGAGGTAACGGTAAGCTAATAACACGTGTCTTCGACAATAAAGAATTGAATTTAGCAACAAAATCATGGTCTAAAACGCTGTTTCCATTTCAACTTTGTTATATGCATACGAAACGTTGACTATTGGTTGATTACAAGTTACTTACTAGTTGATTACCAGTTGATTATTGAATGGTTATTGAGTGACTATTTGGACGTTAAGCAGAGCTGCATTACTAAAAGGTATTCGTTGAATCTGTTAATAAAGTTTGATTGACTCATAATTCTTTTGTTTGTGTTATATATTGATTTGCAGTTTGAAATTAAATACTGTTTTATATGACATTGAAGTCTTGAGGTGTACTTCATTAACGGCCATCAACATGGGTCACAAAATAAATCAAAACAGTGCATCTACTCAAATATGGACATCTATTAAAAATTGTAAATGCGCAATTGTCTTAGCAATTCACCCCTGAAGATGATCTTGGATGAGATTGAAACTATATTTTTTTTAAGCATTTCACCCCAAGCAAGGCGGGAAGCACGCAAGGGGTTACAGAACATTTGGAGCGAGAGAAGATAGGAGTGATAGAGGAAAGGATGAGGAGAAGGATAGTGGATAGATCAAAGCAACTGAAGATGTCGATTGCATTTGAAAGGTTGTAGATTATAATTGTCAGGGAAACAGGAATAAGGAAGGGAGTTCCACAGGGGTGAGGTGCGAGATATGAAGCTATTAATGTAGTAGAGACGGCTACATTTAACAGTTTCAGCAGTGAAAGGGTGGGAACGCGATGCCAGCCTCGTAGGACGCTTGAATTCATGGAGCCTGGGAACCAGCGATAGTAGAGAAATTACCATGGAAGTATTTATAAAAGAGACAGAGAGAGGCGACGGTGCGTCTGTGAGAGAGAGAGAGAGAGAGAGACTGCAGACGAGATGCCAGATCAGGGCCAATTACATTGCATAACCGTCTCTGGATCTTATCAAGAACCCCGAGGCAAACAGAAGGGGCTCCAGACCATATATGGCAGCAATACTCCATATAAGGGTGAATGGTTGATTTGTAGATTTGAAGGATCGATTCCGGGGAGAAAAAATTCCTGGCGCGGCATAGGGAGCGAACTTGGGAAAATCAAAGAAATAACCAAAACTACAGCGTATTTCTTAATCTAAAAATAGATTAATATTCCTCAAACCCCTGCAATTGACCTAATCTGAGGGAAAGATAGAAATCGATTACACCTTGTCACTCCGGTGGGAGTAAAACTGACAGTATGGTGAAAGAAAAGAAACTAAAGTTTCAGTTAATTTGCACAAGGGTCTAAGAATTTTTATGCTGGTCCGATTGTACATGCGCACAAACGAATTTATTTTTTTTATTTGTTTTTTGGGTTTATTATCGAGCCGATTTCACTTCGATGCGTTTTCTTTTCGTTTCTAACACATTTTTTTTTTATTAAAGATCCACATTATGATAATAAAAGACTGGACACAAATTTAGAGTGGATGATCTAAAGATTAATTGACTTTCCAAACATTTTCTTCTTAGAGAATTATTTTCTCTTTCGATTAGAGAACAATTTTAATACCATAATTATGTTCAATCTCCTTACGGTGAGCAACTAATGCGTTTTATGTGTTGTTTTATTTTTTTTTAATGTCTCTTTTGTGTTCACATAATATTTTATTTAATTTTCGTGAGATCACTCCAATATACTCATTCTGGCAATCAATGAAGGTAATAGAGTTTGAATTTTTTAAAGATCACAAACAACTCTACATACATTCGAATGCATATATATATATATATATATATTTATATATATATATATATATATATATATATATATATATATATATATATATAACATATATATATATAGATATACTTTTTGTATGAATGATTCATTGTAATATAAATTAAACTGCACCAAATATTTGATATATATATATATGTAAATATATATATATATATATATTCATTAAATCTATATATTTATCATATATATCGTTATACAGTGTAACCCGGATATAAGAGACCAGGATATAAGAGAAATCCGGATATAAGAGAGATTTTCTCTGGTCCCAAATTAGAGCCTGTGTTAATGTATATATAATAGACCAAACCCGGATATAAGAGAAACACGGATATAAGAGTCTTATTATCCGGACCCGGCAACTCTCTTATATCCGGGTTACACTGTACAATATATATATATATATATATGTATATATATATATATATAGTGTAAC
>OZ038514.1:49268383-49270883 GCA_964036315.1 Acanthosepion esculentum | reverse complement strand
TTAAAATTCGCAGGATTTTTCAAACTGTTTATGCTATTAATTTATAGTGGGGTACTGGTCGGTCTTTTGTGAGTAAGTTTCTATATATAGTGATATATATATATATATATATATATATATATATATATATATATATATATATAGAGAGAGAGAGAGAGAGAGAGAGAGAGAGAGAGAGAGAGGGAGAGAGAGAGCGGGAGACGGTTATAGGAACAATCATTTGACTTACGAAATATATGATCATTCGGTTATATATACTTATATATATATATATATATATATATATATATATATATATATATATACCAGGCTTGAACATATCCGCCATATTATCACTGCCTGCCACTTCTTTCAAGCATTTTGACAATTTCTTGGTCTAAAAGATATTTTGTTGCAAAGTTCAAATCTATCTATCTATCTATCTATCTATCTATCTATCTATATCTATATCTATCTATCTATATATATATATATATATATATATATATATATATATATATATATGCACAAACACACACATACAAACATACATACACATATATATTAATATATGTATGTGCGTATGTGTGTGTGTGTATGTGTGTGTGTGTATTAGGAAATTAATTAAGTCCGACATATTTTTTATTAAACTTACATTTTTGATGTCTACTCATATTCGAATACAAGCTCTGTTTTTTAATTAAACAGTTTTTTTTTATCCAACTATGTAATTGATTATATGGAGTAAATAACTGATATATATATTAGCAGTAGCCTATATGGGATGTGATGATAAAAAAAAATAATCTCGACACCTCCTAGTTCCGACTAATCTCCTATTTGCACTCCGTATTGTTGGGCGAATTTCGAGATCGTAACTTATCGCCACCCGCTCGCATGCACAGCCTGACATCTGAGAGCTCTCAACATTAACAGACATATTTCTATGGAATGGAACTACCATCTTTGTTGAAAATTTTCTGAATATAGGCACCGGTAATGAGAAATCACTTGGCTGTAAATTACACCAATACTAGACTCCTTGTTTCACAGAATTTATCTGTCTTAGATATTTTGTTTCGTGCGACAGAGTAGCGATTTCTTCATAAATGGCTCTCAGCAGAGATGAAAAATAATTCCTCTTCTATATGGAAATTGCCCGCGTATTTTATGGCGACTAAAATCGAACTTTTTTCATCGAACTGTTGGTCAATGTCAGTTTCTTGGGTTTTATATCAGCCTGATGGCATATCTCTCTCTCTCTCTCTCTCTCTCTCTCTCTCTCTCTCTATCTATCTATTTATCTATCTATCTATCTATCTATCTATCTATCTATCTCACAATGTTCCCTATCTATATATCTATCACAGCCTATTCTTATCTATCTATCTATTGGTTTCCATCTATCTATCTATCTATCTATCTATCTATCTATCTCACAATGTTCACTATCTATATATCTATTTCAGTCTCGTCATTTCTATCTAACCAGTAAAGATAATTATTTTTTATCTATCTATCTATCTATCTATCTATCTATCTATCTATCTATCTATCTATCACAGCTTATTCTTATCTATCTATCTATCTATCTATCTATCTATCTATCTATCTATCTATCTATCTATCTATCTATCTAATGGTCTCCATCTATCTATCTATCTATCTATCTATCTATCTATCTATCTATCACAGCCTATTCTTATCTATCTATCTATTGGTTTCCATCTATCTATCTATTTATCTCACAATGTTCACTCTCTGTGTATTTATTTCAGTTTCGTTATTTCTATCTAATCAGTAAAAATAATTATTTTTTATCTATCTATCTATCTATCTATCTATCTATCACAGACTATTCTCATCTATCTATCTATCTATCTATCTATCTATCTATCTAATGGTTTCCATCTATCTATCTATCTATCTATCTATCTATCACAGCCTATTCTCATCTATCTATCTATCTATCTATCTATCTATCTATCTATCTATCTATCTATCACAGCCTATTCTTATCTATGTAATGGTTTCCAACTATCTATCTATCTATCTATCTATCTATCTATCTATCTATCTATCCTGAAGGACATATGACATTGAAACGATCACCGATGTTAAGCAACGTCGTGCTTGGTCATTTCCTAGGTGGGTAATCACTTGGGATGTAAACTTGGATGTGCCTTTGGTGTAATGTATAATGGAATTTTTAATCGAAGAGACAAGAGATTTACGCACAAATACCATAGGGAAAGGCATGAATCCACATATTCTTCACGAGTTATCTTTAAATTCTTAAAATCTGTAACATTAAATCATTATTTACACTATTTACATTATTCGGACTATTGTCCTCATCTCTGTCCCCATATTTATTACAGCGTTTCGGCCGTTTTACACTCCGGCCCTCTTCAGGTGGTTGGAATGTCGAACTGAACCCTTCATTTCGCTCACTGGGGTAGACTGTTCTAGTTCTACGTGCCATGTCTAAATGATGTCAGTTATCAGTTGTCTCCTGTTT
>OZ038514.1:49263383-49265883 GCA_964036315.1 Acanthosepion esculentum | reverse complement strand
AAAATATCAAAGATGATTTGCATTAACCAGATTAACTTAATATTGTCGTCCGACAAAAAAACAAAAAAAACAAACGCCTAAAAGGTGAGCAAGACGTCCTGAAATAAAAAAAATCGGATTTTACCTGACGTCATTTGAAATTTTCAACCGAAAGAAATTATTCGAAAAGGAAGAAATTTAAACACACGTTTTTAATGAGTTCGAGAAAATATGAATTACCGTATTTTCCGGCATACAAGACGCTGCAGCTTTGAGGACACTCCCTAATATTGGAAAAATGTTCTAAAACAAAAAGATTAATTCTCATAAATTCACCATGCGTCTCTCACAAACTGGCACGTATTTGTTTACATTAATAATATGTATGGTAATGGCATACTAGTCAAGAGCAGAAATGCTCCAGGTGCTGCTCGTAAGAAAAGAATGTTTGGGCATGTGGCTCAGCTCTTGGAAAGTTTATAGCCTTGGAATCCTTGTAACAGCTAAGTACTGAAGATGTATCATATAACAGGCCGAATTAGATAGATAGCTAACATTATAGTGTAATGACTCTGCATAAATATCCAGGTCCCTATCAATCAAGCCAATTAGGTGAACGTTCAAGCTTACTTGAGCCTGGGCGTGGCCTTACATTCGTTTTAGCAACGTATTTTTAGGGTATTTCTTAGGAAAAAATGTGCTTCTTCTAAACCGGAAAATAAGAATTATGGGAGAAATGGGGCAAATTACAGAAGATTTGCACATACATAAACAAACCCAGATATTCAAAAGTTTGAAAACAGTGGGAGGGTGTCCTTCATACACCCTTCTGCAAATTAATTGTTTCCTATATTCCGTTTCTCTCTCTCACTATCTCTCTCTCTCGCTCTCTCTCTCTCTCTCTCTCTCTCTCTCTCTCTCTCTCTATATATATATATATATATATATATATATATATACATATATATCATGGTGTGTTCCTATCTATCAAGATATCTATATATATATATATATATATACATATATATATATATATATCAATTACGTGGTGCGGGTTCAATTTATATTACGCGAATCATTCATATTTGCTTTTCGTATGAATGATTTGCGTAATATATATATATATATATAAATATATATATATATATATATACATATATATGTATGTATATATATACAAAGATATACATATATATATAAATATATATTTATATATATATATATATATATATATATATATATATATATACTTGTACCAATTAATTGAAAAAGCGAATATTTCCGTTATTATTTACTACTCAGTATTTTTCCAATGAAACATGCTACAGTGCACGTTTTAGTACTTTGTATGTATGTATATATATATATATATATATATATATATATATGTGTTTGTATATATAAATGTGTGTGTATGTATATATATATATATATATATATGTGTGTGTGTGTGTGTGTCTGCGATGTGTCGATATATCTAGGGTGTCCATATAGTTCGTGTGCACATTAAAAATTTATAACTTTATTTGTATTTGCGATAGAAATAATTTGTAAAAAGAATTAGAACAAAGTAAATCTATATTTTTTAAGTTTTTATTTAAAATTTATTTACGTTTCCACATGTCCTCCATCATTAGCAATACAAAGGGTAATACGATTTTGCAGTTCACATAAAAAAATCTGCCAACTGATTTACAGTAATGCCTGAAATCACATTAGCTATTTTAGCTATACTTAAAACTAGGTACATCAAACTTTATAACATTTTTTACAGATTATTTCTATCGCAAATACAACTAAAGTTATATTTTTCAAAGTGCACACGAAGTTTATGGACACCCTGTATATATATATATATATATATATATATATATATATATATATATATATATATATATATATATAAGTTCGTGTGAACTTTAAAAAAATTATTTAAAATTTATAACTTAAATTACATAAACTTAATACTACCCGTCAAAAGTTGAAATCTTCATTTCATTTTTCGTTTCACCTTTTGGAAGTGTAGTCTGATGATCCAGCGTCCTTTACAAGGGCTATGGCGAAATAAATTATTACATGGTGCCTTAAAGTGGTCTGTTTTTCTTTAAATTATTAGCTCTGAATTTACATTGAACTCTCAGGATTTCATCCTCCTTGGGACTACCCATACGGATTATTTTCTTAACTGAACTATATATATATATATATATATATATATATATATATATATATTGTTTATACGTTAAATTTATAGATACAAACATTCAAGTAACAAGTATTAAGAACATATACCCGCCCTAATACCCGAAAAATTCCGGCCGGTAAATGTTGTTAATACTTGTCATTATAAACAGAGCATTTACTTAAATATTTTCTCTATAAATATAACGTACGAACAATATTATATATTAAAAATAATTGTCCGTCCATTTTATTTACATATATATATATATATATATATATATATATATATATATATATATATATATATATATATATATATATATATGGCATCATGAGA
>OZ038514.1:49240883-49258383 GCA_964036315.1 Acanthosepion esculentum | reverse complement strand
TCGATACATGACTGACGGAGAAGATTTTTCCCCGAAATAGGTTGCCATTTCTACTTGTGGTAGAACCCAGTCTGTTAGACCAATAAAATGTTTTAATAATATATTGTCACATATATATATATATATATATATATATATATGTGTGTGTGTGTGTGTGTGTGTGTGTGTGTGTGTGTGTGTCTCTGTGTCTCTGTGTGTGTATGTATGTATATATATATATATATATATATATATATATATATATATATATATGTGTGTGTGTGTGTGTGTGTGTGTGTGTGTGTGTGTGTGTGTGTGTAAGTGTGTTTATACTCATATTCGTTGTATTTTTGTTCCTGAGTATTTGTGTGTATAGACAGATATAGTTCAGATGTTGTAATTTCATCTACAACTAAACAAAGATATAGCTGATAAACATTACTCGTAGAGAAAGAACATCCAACTAAGTCGACTACGTATAGCTTCGATTAAATGATAACCATTTTTTTCTCACAACTGAAAGTTTAGTAACTACCTGGCAAAGACGATTTGTGAAATCCAAGTGAAAAAAAAAATCGCTTGTAAACATATAAAAAATAGTCACGGTTTTATGTTTTTTCTTTTCATATCGATGGGTTTCTTTCGACCAAATTGATCATTATCAGAAAGTAAATACTCTATCGTAAACAAGATTTTGTTCGCCATTTTGAATTCTAAGATACTGACAAAATTTAGTTTCTGGTAGTCAGTGAGACAGTTGAATTTACTCGAACAGAAGCGTGAACTTTAGACATGAACTTTGAACTTTAGGACATAAAGGACACGGTCTTCCAAAAGTCACGCGACAATTGGCAGGAAACATTCACTTGTGAAACAGCAATCAGGAAAAAAATTGCATGACCTCATCGTCCATAATTCGACCAATCAGTCAGTTGTGTACCAAGCGGAATAAAAACACTTGGGCGATCATATATCTTTCGATACATGACTGACGGGGAAGATTTTTCCCCGAAATAGGTTGCCATTTCTACCTGTGGTAGAACCCAGTCTGTTCGACCAATAAAATGTTTTAATAATATATTGTCACATATAGAGAAAAATGATTCCATTTGGTAAATAAATATAAAATTTACAAGGTTATCAATGGTAATGCAACAGTTGGGGCACCTTGGAGATTGAACGTATTAGTTTTATTTAATAAAATCTACTTAGCAGATATACACTTCCGGTTCAGTAACTTTTTTTAAATACCTTATCTAAGTTGTTTGGTTTGTTTTGTTTTACGGCATATCAACACCTCAATGGGTTATTCAAAGTCGACAAGATTTTTTAGGATAGGTTAATATGAATAGGATATATATTGTAAAAGAATCATTTTGTAGATCAGTGTTTGGGTTTATTTTGTTCTACGGCATATCAACACCTCAATGGGTTATTCAATGCCGACAAGATTTTTAGGATAAGTTCGTATGAATAGGATATGTATTCTTTGTAAGAAATCAGTTTGTAGATCAGGGTTTGGGTTTATTTTGTTTTAAGGCATATCAACACCTCAATGGGTTATTCAATGTCGACAAGATTGTTATGACAGGTTCGTATGAATAGAATAGATATTCTTTCTAAGAAATCAATTTGTAGATCAGATTTATTTTGTTTTACGGCATATCCACACCTCAGTGCGTTATTTAATGCCGACAAGATTTTTAGGATAGCTTCGTATGAAAACAATATATATTCTTTGTAAGAAATCAGTTTGTAGTTCAGGGTCTGGGTTTATTTTGTTCTACGGCATATCAACACCTCAATGGTTTATTTAATGCTGACAAGATTTTTAGGATCGCTTCGTAAGACTAGAATATGTATTATTCGTAGGAAATCAGATTGTGCATCTGGGTTTAAAATTATTCTGTTTTACAGCATATCAACAGTTCAGTGGGTTATTTAATGCCGACAACTAAAAAAAAAATATTCCGGGGTAAATCAAGAGATATATTATTTAGAGAATGGGAAAAGGCAGAGCGTGTTGACCTACTTTGATATACTGACCTGCGTATATCATTTGATAATGGTGAAAGGGCTTGATGATGGTGGAGGGCCTTAAAATGTAGTGAGTTCAATCTCTCCCTTTTCCCACTCTCTAAATAAAATAGCAATATCTCTTGATTTAACCAGAAACATTTTTTTTTATATTTCATTTGTAATATATTTTTAGGTGTTGAAGTTTGAGAGATACATTTTTTTTACAGCTGCCATGAAATAAATATTATTACCTATGGGGTTCTAAGTGTTTGATATTCTTTAATTAATAAT
This sequence comes from Acanthosepion esculentum, assembly GCA_964036315.1. Lineage (NCBI taxonomy): Eukaryota > Metazoa > Mollusca > Cephalopoda > Sepiida > Sepiidae > Acanthosepion > Acanthosepion esculentum. The sequence continues at coordinate 49,256,094 of OZ038514.1, read as the reverse complement.
AATGTTGTTCTGTCTTTATCCAATAATTTCGCGCTGCCCTTTATCCACTGAGCGATATGTCCTCAAGGAGGGGCATGACACAGTGGATAAAGGCGTTAATTAGATTCAGTGACAGGACCAAAGGAGTGTGAGTTCAATACATGGTTAATACCGTGGAGCACTTGGAGAGGGAATTAACAGGAGATAACTGATAACGGACATCCGTTAGACATGGAACATGGAACATGGAACTAGAACAGTCTACCCCAGCGAGCGAAATAAAGGGTTCAGTTAGACATTCCAACGACCTGAAGAATGCCGTAACGTACAATGGCCGGAACGTCGTGATAAATATGGCAACAAAGAAGATGACGATAGTCCGAACAATGTAAATAATGTAGGTGTTTCTGTTGTTCTAAAGTGGTGATCTTAATCGTATTAAAGTGTTAAATGTTCTTATTTTATTCGTCTGTAGTGAATGTTTGCGTTTTCTGTTTTGTTTGATCTTTTTATGACTGTGTCGCAGTTAGCTCCTCCTCAGTTTCCTTAATCCTTCAACAGGGGTCTCTCTCTCCCTTGACTATAAATACTGGCTGACCCTTCTCTCTTTCTCTTTTCCGTCTTACGCACACGTGCCGCCATCTTTCTCGACTCAGGCCTCGGGCCGCAACCTCGCGCGTGAGGCGAGGTACAAAAACTCTCTCTTTTTCACTTAGGCCAATATGTGACATCTCACACATGCAGCGGTCCCTATATTCTGGGAACACGCTAAAAACAATATACGCGTTCGTACGGACACTCAACACACACACATAACTTCTCCATACAAAACACTCTGTAACCTTTCATGTCTTCATGTCATTGTAATTTGTTATTAATATATATTTGTTTGCATACATGTATATCGGTCTTGTTCGTTTTCTTTTGCCTTCTTTGGACTCCATTAAAGTCCAACATTCCTATGTAGCAGGACCGGTCAGCAGGAAATCTTAACCCAGAGATATCTCCTCTCCTCATCTCATCACTTATCCACAACGGTCCACTACAACTGTGAAGCTACAGACTATTTTAACTGTAGTCATTTCTTTGCTATATAAACTCCTGTACCTTTATATTCCATTTTTTTAATAGAAAGTGAGGTTTTCTATGATTGCTAAAGTAATTTTTTCTTACATTTTTGTTATTTTGTTATATTTTCATACCTCGTCGAAAACACGGAATGAAAAAACCCGTATGGAACGGCAAAGAAAAAAAGAAAGAATGAAAAAAGGAAATTGTTTTATTTCGCATTTTAATAAGATTTCGCAGTTTTGCTCTAAGAAAAATTGCGCTATGATGTGTCATTGATGCGCCACAGAAACCTGCTGAAATCTGATTATTATAAAATAGATTTATTATCTGTTCACTATGCCTTATTCCACAGTTTTCAAATGGACAGTTCATGTGTTTTGGGGAACATTCTATATCTTCATGAATCTTACCATATTTTCCTTGGAACGTACCACATATCTATGGATATCTCCATTTCGTGAACACTGACAAATGTACTTTGCGGAAGTCAGTTTTACAGGATAAATAATTTATTTAATCCTGCTAACCATTCAATCGATTTATTTGACAGAACACAATTTTTGCGCAAAGTTCGAACAAAGAAATCATTAAGAAAATTTGAAAATCTTACGTGAAAAATTTGCCACCATTTTTCTTCCATAAATTTCTTTTGTTTTTAATCATCAGTTGTTAAAATTTCAATAACACATTTCTTTGAATTGTCACATATTTTCACAGACCATCTCATATTTTGATGTATGTCCCATTTTTTATTTCGATTTCGGCACGCTTGAGAATTTGCAAAAAGTAAACTAAAAGGTTTTTTAAAAAAAAAGAATGAAAGTTAAAATCCCAAACGATAAAAAAGAACAAAGTCATATGAAGAAGTCAAATTAAAAAAGAAAAGGAAATAAAAAGAAAAACGAAAGAGAAATGTAGACAAAGAAAGAAAGAAAGAAAGAAAGATTATGGAAAGATGTAAGAAAGGAGGAAAGAAAAGAAAGAATGAAGCAAACAAAAGAAAAAAAGAAAAAAGAAAGAAAGATAGAGTATGGAAAGGTGAAAGAAATGAAGAAAAGAAAAAAGAAACAATATAGAAAAAAGAAAGAAAGAAAGAGTATGAAAAGATGAAAGAAAGAAGGAAATAAAAAAGAAGGAGTATGGAAAAATGAAATGAGAAGGAAACAAAATAAAGAAAGAAAAACCGAAAAATTATGAAAAGCCTGAAGAAAGAAATAAATAAAAGAAAGAATGAAAGAGTTTTGTAAGATGAAAGAAAGAAGTAAAAGAAAGAAAGAAAGAAAGAAAGACAGATATGAAAAAATGAAAGAAAAAGGAAATAAAACAAAGAAAGAATGAAAAAAGAAAGAATACGCAAAGGTAAAAGAATGGAGGAAGTAAAGGAAGAAAGAAGGAAATTATAGAACGAAAATAGAAAGAAAGAAAGTAAAAAAAAGCAAGAAATTATTAAATACAGAAAAAAGAATATGGAAAGATAAAATAAAGAAGGAAACACAGAAATAAGAAGAAGGAAAGAATAATTCGGGAAAGAAAGGGAGAAATAAAGAAACGAATAAATGAAGGAACAAAAAAAGAAAAGCAGGAAAATAAATAAAAAGAAAAGGACAGATATATAAAGCGAGAAGGAAATAAAGAAGAAAAGAATGAAAAAAAAAATGATGATGAGAATAAAAAAAGAAGGAAACTAATCAAGAAAAATACGCCCTCCATTGCTCTTTATTAAAATTTCTCGAATATTCAGGCCGGAAGACAATAATAAAACAAAATAAACGGTAATATGGTTATCCATTAAAAAGAACATTTAAAGGGATATAATTAGGTCCCTCCAAAAATTCGGTATACCTATATATGTGTGTGTGTGTGTGTATATATATATATATATATATATATATATATATATATATTTATATATATATATATATATATATATTTATATATATATATATATATATATCAGTTTTCAGTATGTGTGTGTGTAGAGATATATATGTGTGTGTGTATATATATATATATATATGTGTGTGTATAGATATATATGTTTGTGTATATATATATGTGTGTGTGTATATATATATATTACACGTACAGTTATATATGTATGTATATATATATATATATATATATATATATATATATATATATATATATATATATATATATTTCGGCAGCATATTCGCAATTAATTTTATTGAGGTTTCACACATATATAACTGTACGTGTAATATATAAAATTAATATATAAAATGTAAATGTACGTGTAATATATAATTCAGGCCAGTAAATGTTGTTAATACTGTTTATTATAAACATAGCATTTACTTAAATATTTATATCTATAAAAAGTACGTATAAACATTAAAAATGTCTTTATATATATATTATAATAAATTATTTAATCGGTAAACAAAAGCTTTCATATTTCAATTCTATAATTGTAACCTTTTGTGAAGCGATCTAAATTGTTTTTATTATAATCTATAATAATAAAAATATAATACTATTTTGTTCATCTTTGTACTGAGCACTTTATAAAAAAGTAAAGGCTACGAACTGTGGATTTTTACTCTATTTGTTCTTTCTCTTATTTGTGTGTATATATATATATATGTATAGTCGGAATCCGTCCGTCTCTTGAGACGATGCAGTAGCGCGATGCGCTACGAGCCTAGGTGGGATATATGGAGAACTAAGGCTGCCCAGACGTCTAGTTCCCCCTCCCGGCCTTGCTAGCAGAGTCCAAAGGAGAGGATGAACCAATACAGTTTGGTACCAACGCGGCTGCAGGAGTTTCCGGAAGGTAGTACAAAGGGGCTCCACTCCGGGTTTGAATTCAGAGTTGTCCTTCTCTTAGACCAGTTACCATCCAAGGCTATAGAATCCAGTCTGTCCTGCTATTTACCCATAGCTGGAGGGAGAAGAAAAGACTTCATACCTTTTCCAAGGTTATTAGCACGTAAGTGAATGTAATCGATTTGTATTCGAACTCGGCTCTCCGATTCCTCAATCCGAGCCGCTATCCATTACTCCACCGTGTAATATTTAATTAAAAAAAAGGTAACGTTGAGAGCATTTTTGACCACATTTTTTTGGGTGTCATAATTTTTAATAAAATGCAATATATATATATATATATATATATATATATATATATATATATATATATATATATATATATATATATATATATATATATATATATATATATATATATATATATATGTGTGTGTGGAACCATTATTTTCAAACAGACAGTGCCTTAAGGACTTTTTAGTCTCCCAGGCAGAAAGCCTTCTGCTTATATTAAATTAGTTTCCTGGGTCACAGCAAGCGTTTAATAAGGACATTTTACTCTCAGCGTGTTCTTCGTTTCAGCCAACATTTGTTTACACTTACAGTTATATCTGCTTACAAAAGGACGGGAAGGATCAAAACGTTTCAGACTGACGAAAACATAGCTTAGCTCGTGCAAGAACGCCTTAGTCCGCTTCAAAAATGTAAATGTACTTTTCCCATATTGTATTTATGCTTAATAGATTTTTGTGGAATTTTCGAAAGTTTTTGAATTTTCCAGTGATGTTCCCTGTCTATTTTTCCAACCTCATCCCACACCGGTAGATTGTTATAGTTCCACGTGCCGCGCCTTTCTGTACATCTCAGTTTTAGTCATTTCCTTTAATTGACTCAACTCTGCCAGTTCTTGTTCTCTTCTGTTACACTTTACGAAGGGCTTTATCTATGTAATTATTTTTTTTTTCAGTGGAAAGTGTCATGATACCATTTCTAACGTTAGGTCCCTGGGCGGTACCCGGAAAGAAATGTGTAAACGCCAGATATCAAAGAAAATAATAATAATAATAATAATAATAATAATAATAATAATAATAATAATAATAATCACATCTGTCCTGACGAACCTTACTTACTCCTTTTTCGAAGCAAACACCATTCTTCCAATGGAACAGAAGGGTTTCTGGAGCGATTCGTATGGCTGCAAAGATCAACTACTGATAAACAAAATGATCCTGGAATATTGCAGGAAAAGATGTAGAAATCTTAGCACAGTGTGGATTGATTATCTTAAAGTCTTTGATAGTGTGTCACACTCTTGGATCCTTAAGACTTTGGAAATGTACAAAGTCTCCCCTGTGGTAGTAAATTTTCTTAAGCACAGCATGCGAATGTGGAACACCAAACTATACCTTAATTTATATATAGATAATCAGGGAAAATACATTGTTGATTGAATCTGTAACATTTGGTCACTTGTTTTCTTTATTCAAAATTGGGACAAAACTTATGGGATGACATGATACATCAAGTCTTTAAATTAAGTGGCAGCAGATTAATTATCGTTGACCTTTTAAAAGGTAAGCTTAAACATTAATTCAATACTTCAAGGCAGCGATCAACTTTGAGTTCTTCTATAGTTTATTGATGCCTATCACATCTAATCCTCCCTAGCTATTGGGATGATGGCCAAACCAAGAGTCCTCCACAGGAGCTAGCTTAAATGCCGCCCGGTAGAGAGGCTTTAAGCTAGCTTAAAATGTTAGTAGCTTATTGTTGAAACTTGACTAATGCATGGAATAATAATGCAACACAAAATGTACTTAGGACAAAATGTATTGAAACAAGAAAGTGTACACAATATTTACATATAGTCTTTTGTATATTCCTGGGAAGACCGTTCCTGGAGAATGTGTTGACTGAGTCGCAGTCGGGCAGAGTCTCTGGTTGAATCTCTTGATTCACTCCCCTCTCTTCCCGGTACCAACCATATTTATATGGTCGGTACTTCACTATGCAAATTAGGTGGATCCTACCACAACACTTATAATGTTAAGCTTGCTAGAATTTCAGATACAAAAGGAAAATAAGAGTTACTACACTTGAACCATGAAAGCAACCATAATGGCTAGTACAATATATTAATATATATTTTTAACCTCGCATAATATGGCAACCCTGGATCTGAGCTCAACAGAAATCGTCCCCTGCAATAGAGAGAGGAGTATCTAGCTCGCAACGAGTCCAGCAAAACCAACGGTTGCTGGGGCTCGGGGGATCTTTTATACGCGCTCGGGGTCCCGTATTAAAACGACCTGTGTCACAACGCAACTTCGTGGCGGATGGGGTCGAGTAATCACCAAATTACTATAAAGTAGAGTTCGGGATTTTTACCCCCAAAATTCGTTGGATAATTGTGCTCCAATATTGCATTTATTCATATAGATTCCATAATATATATTTTAATTAATTAGCTGCCATGTTTCTCTAACTCTTCAAATGTGGAATGTAAAAAAATAATTCTAATTTCTATTTTCCCATCTTTACACTAATATTAAATTTATCTTATAAATTCTCCCCTGTTCTGTCACCCATGAAATAAAGAATGATTGCTTGTACGTAGGATAAGTATCTACGTACATCAAATTATCTTTAAATTAAGTGGCAGCAGAAGAATTATCGTTGATCTTTTAAAAGGTAAGCTTAAACACCAATGCAATATTTAAATGCAGCAATCAATTTTGAGTTCTTCTTAAGTTTATTGATGCCTATGGCATCTGCTCCTCCCTGGCTATTGTGATGATGGGCAAACCAAGAGTCCTCCACAGGAGCTAGCTTAAATGCCACCCGATAGGACGGCTTTTAAGCTAGTATATAATACAATGGGATACTTAGACAGCAAATAGTAAAATTACGTATATTTGTACAGGTATATTTTCAAATGCATAAAGTTTAACTATTAAATCTACCTTTTTTTTAACATAAGTACTCATAGGCTCGGAAACTAAACAACTCATACAGATACTTATGAGATTCCACCACGTGTGCAAAGATTGCTAATGCCAACCAGTCCGTGGTACCTCTCCCTCCCACCATATAACCATGTCAGTTTCCTCCAATATGCAAAACACAATAATGTATAAAACTATATAATACATGCCACATATAAATAGTTTCCGTTTTTGAAACGTATTCAATATTATAGATATATATGTGTATGTATTTATACATATAAATCAACGACACATACCTAATGCAATCAAGGGTCCCCAGAATTTCTGTAAAAATCACCATTCATTCAAGTCAGTACCTCTCGGCAGACAATATTCTTAATAACATTTAATCCTATTCTCCTTCATTGTTTGTCTGTCTCCACCACCTTAGCCCTAACATTTTGACAGTTTGCACGCCCTAGAGTATGCCATATACAACTGCTCATGACTGTGAAAGGGTGAGAGCGAGATGACAGCCTCATTGAACGCTTAAATTCATGAAGTCTTGGAGAGAGCGACTGCAGACAAGATAACAGATCAGGGCCAATTACATTGCATATCCGTCTCTGGATTTGATCAATGACGTTGAGACAAACAGAAGGGGCTCCAGACCATATATATCAGCAATACTCCATGCAAGGGCGAATGGTTGATTTGTAGATTTGAAGGATCGACTCCGGCGAGAAAAAATTCCTGGCGTGGCAGAGGGAGCCAACTTTCTTTGCAGTGGACGAAGCTATTGACTCAATGTATTTGTTACATCTCAGGTCAGCAGTCAATGTGAGGCCGAGTAGTCGCAAAGAGATGCTCTCGTAGAGTTGAAAGCCAGACATTCTAATGGGATGCAGGGAAGGATCCTTGTGGTGATTAATAGAGAGCAGTTTTGTTTTTGAGGCATTAAAGTTAACCAGCCAATTCCTGCCCCAGTCGACAAACGATCTGAGCTCCTTTTCGAGACATATGACCAGGTTAGTTTTCTCAGCGACACTAGATTTGTTTTTGATGCAGGAGTAAATAGTAATGTGGTCCGCGTAGATGCCTACTTGCGAACCTATAAATCAAGGACACATACCTAATGCAATCAAGTGTCTCCACAATTTTTGAAAACTCTCCACTCCATCAAGTCAATTCCTCTCGGCAGACAATCTTCTTAATAATAGTTTGCCCTCTTCTCCTTCATTGTTTGTCTGTCTCCACCACCTTAGCCCTTACATTTGACAGTTTTCACGCCCTAGAGTATGCCATATACAACTGCTCATGACTGAACACTGGCTAAGGTAACAAACAATCCCACATTCTCAAATGTCTGCCCTTGTGAATAGTCATGACATATGACAAACCGACAGGAAACTGGGTTCTCGCAAGGGGAATGGTAAATTAGAGCCGCTTAGAGTCAGATTTATTCTGGGGATGGGGACAAGTCTGCCAATTAGTGAACCACTAATCAAAGAATTTGAATGTTTCTTCATGGCCACCAATTTCAGTCTTGTACCACTACAGAGGCCATTCTGGATATAAATGTTACGAAGAAGCATTACTACAGAGCCAGATTTTAAACTCAATTTATGAGAAGGCATTCCTGATGGTGTCAAAGAATTTATACATTCATTTGGGTAGCGCCGAGTCTCAGCAAGATCATCTGTCAAAATTTTATCTGTACTATAATAGGTGCAGCAATCACCTGGAAGTTGTCTCAAAACTTCTTCATTAATTAGGAGGCAGTCTGAATCCTTTTGCGAAAGAATTACTCTGCTTCCTCTCTCTTCTTCAGATGTATTGTTGAAGATATCATCCACCAGAAAGGCGTCAGCCAATGGAATTTGAGGAACTTCTATGTAATCAACAGCAAGATTAGGATTTTGTGAAGCTGCTGATGTTCCATTGCTCAAATGCAAGAGCCATGATACAAATTCTCTTTGATCTGCTGTTGTCCTGATGATTTGGCTCATTCTATATTGAATGAAACTCAGACGTAGAGAAGAATTTTTTATACAGATTTCAATGACTCCCTCACGACTTCCTCTTGACAATATGGGTAGGAGTTACCAAAAGTATTCCCACCCCCAAGAGCACAACTATTTTTCCTCTTTTGAAAGTTGTTTACGTAATATATATATAAATATATATATATATATATATATATATATATATATATATATATATATATATATATATATATATATATATTATGAAATGGACAAAGTCCGACAATTATTTAAAGACATTTTTATGTTTAACATTGTTTTTATAGATACAAGTATTTAAGTAAATGCTTAAGCTCACCTCTCCTCTTCTTATCTACAGCACAGCATAATCCGTCAATCTTTGTTCATCAGTGCCTGGGTGATCGAGGTCTTCATGATGATCAATCCGTGTTATTCCAATAGGTTCAGGCAGCCCAATTGCTAAACAATTAATGCCATTCTCTATCAGAATTGCATCAATTGAGTGCAGTGCCATGTTTTCTGCATAGCATGCATCAAAACCTTGGTGCAAGAAATCTTCAATCATGAATTCCTTGTGATTTGTTCGCATGTGAAGAGCGATTGCAGGGTGCATATAGATGCACATATATACAAGTATAATAAATAATATTAATGTAAACACAAACATTTCAAAGTATAGATATTAGCCTTTTCCCTACAAGGAAACATTTGGCATTCATTGACCGAGCAGCCAGTACGGCTTTCGGTTGAAATTTATGAAATCTTTCTCTTAAAACAATTATTCAGGAAAACAGGTCTCTCAAGTCCAGTAGATGTTATCGCTCTTTCCAGTATTGATATTAGCCTTTTGCCTACAAGGAAACATTTGACATTCATTGACTGAGCAGACAATACTGTTACCGGTTGAAATTTATAAAATCTTTCTCTTAAGCATGCATCAAAACCTTGGTGCAAGAAAGCTTCAATCATGACTTCCCTGTGAATTGTTCACAGGTGAAGGGCATTTGCAGGGTTCATCTACGTGTACCGGGAAACAAACATAACGCGCAGATGTAAGGTCATCCGACAGGCTGTAGCTTCTAGCAAAGCATGTTCAACTGTGTCATCTTTTGAGAGAAGACCATAGCTCAGGCACGCTGCCTAAATGTTGTCAAAATTTCTCCTTCGACAGTGCGCAAATTATGGTAGCTCAAGGCACCTGAAACATTCAACAGCAACATTCACAAGTGTTCAGTTTAGACCATGGATTGAGGGTAGTGTCACGGCCCCTCTGTGCCTGAGCATTTTGCTCGCCGTTGTCTCTATGAAAGTAAACTCTTTGCTGGAATGCAAGCAGTAAAGAAAGTCTGTAGACATTGTGAGATGTGTCATGTTGCTTGAACTCTGACAGTCTCCACATAGCTTCCGGAGGAGAAACATATGTTACAGTTTTTGAGTACTTTAATATACTAGTGAGCCAACCAAAATGAACTGACTCATTTTATAGTTCACCAATAGGAGTGATAACCAATCAGAAGGATCAAAATATTCAATAAACGTGTATAAAGGTGGCCATGTTTTATTTTTTTCCGAATATTCACTGCCAACCTCTGATATCAAATACTGAAGAATTACTGAACAGCTGCTGCTAGTGATATTGGTGTTGTTTCATTGAACAGGTTACGTTCTGCACTGGATTCTATATTCATAGACTATGGCGAACATGGTCAACAACATATTGGCAAGCAAGATAATTAATAACTTCATCATGAGCTTGATTCTGTTCAATATCTACCGCTGGGTTGTCTCTTACTTCAACAGAAGCACGCTCTTATATATATATATACTTGAAGATGTATTACATGTTTTTCACTGATGATCAAATTTCTTCATAAATGTAAGCTCTGTATTTTTTTACCAGGTAGGCATTGTACAGCACAATGTTCTATTGCCAACTGAGTGACGTCTAACTTAAACTGTGAGTCTAGTATTGCTTTTTCTCTACTCTGATAGACATTCAAATTCAAAGAGTTTCATCTCTGTAGTTCTTTGGGAATTTCTTTTGGCATGAGCCATTCAAGGGAAGAAGTTTGTGTCGCTGGATTATGATGGATGCAGTTTATAAGAACAAAGTGTTACCTATAACTACAGAATGAACTTTTCCTAACACTATGTATACTACGCCTCTAAAGAGAGAGGGACGAATCGAGTCGAGCCAATAGTAGTTCACTCCAAACCAGACTGACAGTCATACTAACACCTTCCACATCTTGTATTGTTATTCCGTGTAATATATCTTCGTTATTTCTACTCTTGTGTTCGTGTTGTTCTTCCTTGGTCCTAACCTGGACCATAACACTATCTTTATGTTTTATCTATCTATCTATCTATCTATCTATCTATCTATCTATTATGGATTCGTACCTATAACTACAGAATGAACTTTTCCTAACACTATGTATACTACAACTCTCAAGAGGGAGGAACGAATCGAGTCGAGCCAATAGTAGTTCACTCCAAACCAGACTGACAGTCATACTAACACCTCCTACATCTTGTATTATTATTCCGTGTAATATATCTTCGTTATTTCTACTCTTGTGTTCGTGTTGTTCTTCCTTGGTCCTAACCTGGACTATAACACTATCTTCATGTTTTATCTATCTATCTATCTATCTATCTATCTATCTATCTATCTATCTATCTATCTATTATGAATTCTTACCTATAACTACAGAATGAACTCTTCCTAACACTATGTATTGTATACTACGCCTCTCAAGAGAGAGAGAGAGACGAATCGAGTCGAGCTGATAGTAGTTCACTCCAAACCAGAATGACAGTCATACTAACACCTTCCACATCTTGTATTATTATTCCGTGTAATATATCTTCGTTATTTCTACTCTTGTGTTCGTGTTGTTCGTCCTTGGTCCTAACCTGGACCATAACACTAACTTCATGTTTTATCTATCTATCTATCTATCTATCTATCTATCTATCTATCTATTATGGATTCTTACCTATAACTACAGAATGAACTCTTCCTAACACTATGTATACTACGCCTCTCAAGAGAGAGAGAGAGACGAATCGAGTCGAGCCGATAGTCGTTCACTCCAAACCAGACTGACAGTCATACTGACACCTTCCACATCTTGTATTATTATTCCGTGTAATATATCTTCGTTATTTCTACTCTTGCGTTCGTTTTGTTCTTCCTTGGTCCTAACCTGGACCATAACACTAACGTTTAAAATGAATTTTCATAAATAGAAAAGCTTTCTTGAAACTTTCATTTTATTTTTAATTGAGTGCTACGGGATTAAATTTACCATTTCCAGTAAATATAATACTCTGCTCTATTTCAAATAAAACTTAGAGAGATTTTAATGTTTTTTTTTGGGGAGGTCACTCGTAAGATCGGCCATTTTTACGTATCGACAGACAACAAAAGTTAATTCTCGGTTTTAAAAATCTTGAAAAAATATTACTAAAATTATGAACACGCGGTATTGAAACGCATTGACAATAACTATTAAAAACATATTTTAAAAGACTGTTGAGGCACGATGAAACAGAAACGAAATGAAAGAATTGCAGTCCAAAAAAGTTTCGTGGGTTTCCCCAGTAAAGGGTAAACAACACATTAAAACACGTGACCTTTTAACGATAATGTCATTTAGAGGCCACCATAAAAAAAATTTCTGAGGCCAATTTAATTTTTCGAAATTTCCTGAAATTAATTACGTAGGTTGTAACATATGTAAAATAAATGTTTACTACAACTTTCTGAGCAACAAAGAACCCAAAAATAAATCTTGAAATGCTAATGAAATCAAGTCAAAATAATTAAATGAAACGTTAGATTTAAAATTAAATTGAAGATTATCTTTGAAACATTTTTGTCTTAAAACAACTCTAACAAATAATTAATAATAAAAGATAAAGTAAGATAAAAACTAAAATATTTTTATTAAAAAATAGGAGTTAAATGTAAAAATAATTTGAAAACGGATCGAAAAATGACGTGAAAATTAAAAAATAAAAATTTCAAATCGAAATTTAATAAGAAAGACAACGTAAAGATATTTTTTCCTAGATTTAGGTTTGGTTTCGTTTATTTTGTTTTACGTTATATCAACCTCAATGGGTTATTTAATGCCGACAACAATTTTAGGCTAGATTTGTATGAATAGAATATGTATTCTTTGGTTGTGAATATGGCAATGAAGATTAGGATAACAGTGTGTGTAAAATGTAGATGGTTAAATTAATAACAAAATATATTCCTAGTAATAACATATATATATATATATATATATATATATATATATATATATATATATATATATATATATATATATATATATATATAATAACAATAAATATATATTTGGTGGGGTTGTTGATCAACATATGTACGAGTTAAAATAAGTTTTTATTACCATTCAAGTAGAATGCTTTTAAAACTAATTCTTCTTTACAGTTTTTATTGAAAAGTTGTATATATATATATATATATATATATATATATATATATACAGGGTGTCCATAAAGTTCGTGCGCAATTTGAAAAAAAACAAACTTTATTTGTATTTGCGATAGAAATAATCTGTAAGTATAGCTAAAATAACTCATGTGATTTCAGGCACTACTGTAAATCAGTTGGCAAATGTTTTCCGTGAACTGCAAAATCGTATTACCCTTTGTATTGCTAATGATGGAGGACATGTGGAAACTTAAATAAAATTTCAATAAAACCTTAAAAAATATAAATTTACTTCTTTCTAATCCTTTTTACAAATTATTTCTATCGCAATTATAAATAAAGTTATAAATTTTTAAAAGTGCACACGGACTTTATGGACACCCTGTATATATATATATATATATATGTATGTATGTGTGCGTGTGTGTGTGTGTGTGTGTGCGTGCGTGCATGCGTTCGTGTATATATATATATATGTGTGTGTGTATGTATGTATGTATGTATGTATGTGTGTGTGTGTGTGTGTGTGTGTGTGTATACAGGGGGTCCCCAAAAATATTAACATCATTTTAAGACTTGACGTGTGCCTTGTCATAGGCGGTTCACATATCGAACACTTATGAAATCGGTCATTATATATATATATATATATATATATATATATATATATATATATATATTTATATATACACACATGCACGCACGCACACGCACACATGCACATATATATATATAGAGAGAGAGAGAGAGAAAGAGAGAGAAAGAGAGAGAGAGAAAGAGAGAGAAAGAGAGAGAAAGTGAGAGTAATGGTCCCGAGCTGATATCTTTCTCGATTGATAAGTCGAACCTCTTCGCGTTCACTTTTCCCTCTAACTTAACATTAGATGACAAAAACCACCCCTTCCCCAAGTTCACACGTCTCACTGAGCACAATCTCAGTAATATTACCGTCAAACCACACGAGGTCTCTCGTCTTTTCAAACGCCTTGACCCTAAGAAAGCCACTGATCTGACAAAATTCCGGTGGTTGTCCTTTAGAATATCAACCCGGAATTATCTCCAGCACTATTATTCAACCGCTTCTTGAAGGAGAAATTCTTGCCAAAACTCGAAAGTGTCTAGCGTAGGCCTTGTTTTCAAGAACGCGGCCGTGTGATATTCCCACTCCCAGTACAAACCCATGAGTCTCCTAAGGTCATTCAGGTCATAATCAATAAGAAGGTCGTCGGGCACTTAGAAAAGAACAAACTTTTCAGCGACGAGCACTATGGGGTTGCGTTGGGCCGATACACTACCGACCCCCTAACTACAATCACTCATACAATCAGTGGGACTCTTGATGGCAAACACACCTCGAGGGCCATAGCACTAGATACATCAAAGGCCTTCGACAAGATGTCTCAAAAAGGCTTACTACACAAGTCCTCCAGTTATAGAAACCGGGGAAGGGTTTTCTCAATCATAAAATCTTTCATAAATGAAATTAATTTTTTTATTTTTTTTAAGCTCATCACCCCAAGCAAGGCTGGAGGCCACTAGCACGCAAGGGGTTACAGAAGGTTTGGAGGAAGAGCAGATAGGAGTGGTAAAGGAGAGGATGTGGAGAAAGATAGTGGATCGATCAAGGCAAGGGGGTTACAGAAGATTTGGAGCGAGAGCAGATAGGAATGAAAGGTGAAAGGATGTGGAGAATGGAAGTGGATAGATCAAGGCAACTGGCGATGTCGATTGACTTTACACTTAAATAGTTGGAGATTGTATTTGTCAGGGAAACAGGAATAAGGAAGGGAGTTCCACAGGCGAAATGTGCGAGACATGAAGCTATTGGGGTAGAAGAGACGTCTACATCTAACAGTTTCAACGGTGAAGGGGTGGGAACGGGATGCCAGTCTCGTAGGACGTTTAAATTCATGAGGCCTAGGGACCAGCGAAAGCAGCTCCTCGGAGCAATTACCGTGAAATGA
>OZ038514.1:49213383-49235883 GCA_964036315.1 Acanthosepion esculentum | reverse complement strand
CCCAGTGAGGATCGGACTGACTACACAGTCATAATTGATCTAGCGAGAAATATTGGCAAACCACTACACCACGTCGAAGTGCCCGAAGCAGTAAAGTATAGGAAGAGATGAAGGCAATTCTTGAAAGGGCTAAATAATGATAACAGGTAAGGAGGCCGCCAGGGTGGGTGAAGTAGGAAGGACGGGAACTGAAGAAAATATCCATTAAAAGCAATACTGCTCGCTATATACTAGTTCTAAACTTTTGCAACATTTGCGGCTTCTGATTTCCGGCAGTATCCAACTTTGGCATATCAGGACGACGTTCGATCCAAAAGAAAAAAAAAAGCTTAAATTCAAAAGTATATAGAAAGAAAATCTCACGCCAGACGAAATATAAAATAAAATAAAAATATATAATTTGTCAACTAAAATAGAACGATGAAAAATTCCTCAGGTTTTGGTCTGAACAAAGCCGCTGGCATCTAAAATTATCTCGCCAAACACGGTTGTTTTCATCTTTTAACATGGCCGCCGACTATTTTCCTAGGCTTTCGCCGTTCCGTCAACTTCCGTTTTATATTTCTTTCTTTATCCCCCCTTTAGCGGCAGCGAATAACCGGATATCCGGTTGCAGGCTTACCAGACAATAAAATACCTCTCAAGCTAGAGGAGCGTACGTATTATAATTCGTCGGCAAACAGACGAAAACACTTGCGCACTTAAAAAAAAAAAAGAAATATTCAGCAGCGAGCGAAGTGACTGATTTTTTTCCCCTTCTTTTACTGAAGAGCGTGACAATTGGTTTTAAGATGTGAAGCGAAAGTTTTCATCCTCTGAGGAGGTATTTAGAGTTTAATGAAATAATGGCGTCTAGTCAGGAAGAAATCTTGGAATGGCAAACTGGGAAGTAGTGACAAAGAAAGTGGAAAATGGAATCGTAGGAAGGAAGAAGAACACAGAGAGAAGAAAACTGACGAAGGGCACAAAATATGAAATCGAAAGAAAGCGAATGAATGAAAAATGATATGTTATATATATATATATATATATATATATATATATATATATATATATATATATATATATATATATATAAGAATGAATAACAAATCAAATAAAAAGATAGAGAATACAAAAAGGGAAGAAAAGGTAAAGAAATTGAGAAAAACGGAATTGCGAAATATGACGTATGGAGAGAAAAAAGAAAGAAAAAGCATTTAAGTAGGGAGAAGAAAGACAAGCATAAAAGAAAGAAAGAAAGATGATGTAAAGAGAAGAGAGAAAATTAATTGAATTGGGGAGAATAAAGAAAGAAAGATTGGAATTTGACGTCAAAGAAAGAAAGAAAGAAAGAAAGAAAGAAAGAAAGAAAGAATATGACACAATGAAAAAAAAAGAACAAATAAGGGAGAAGAAAGAAAGATTGGAACTTGACGTACAGAAAAATAGAAGAAAAAGCAGTGGAATTTGATGTACGGAAAAGAAAGAAAGAAAGAAAGAAAAAAGACATGACGTAAGGAGAAAAAAGAAAGAAAATGAATTAAATAGGACAAAGAAAGAAAGAAAGATTGGAATCTGACATTCGTAAAAGAAAGAATAAAATTAAGAAGTGAAAAAGACAGAAAGGAAGAAGGAAAGAAAGAAAAAATATGACGTAAAGAGAATAAAGAGGGAAAAATAATTTAAGTGGGAAGAAGAAAGATTAGAATTTGACACACAAGAAAGAAAGAAATGGAAACTGTGGCGTAACGAGAAGAAAGAAATTTAAGTAGGGAGAAGAAAGAAAAAACGAAATAAAGAAAGAAAAGTTATTTAAATAAGGAGAGGAAATAAATACAGGAATTTGATGTAAATAAAAGAAAGAAAGAACAAAATTACGAAGGAAAAAGCGAGCATGCGAGAAAGGAAAAAAATGGAAAGACGGGAATTTGAGGTAAGAAGAGATAAATAAATAAATAAAAATGAATAAAGTCATCAATTTGACGGATGGAGAAGAAAGAAAAAGGAATCTAAGTTATGTGACACTGGAATTTGACGTAGAAAAAGGAAAGAAAGTAAGAAAGAAGACCTAAGGAAAAAGATAAGAAAAGAATTTAAGTAGGGAGAAGAAAGAAAAATGGAATTTGACGTCTAGAAAAGAAGAAAGAAAAAACAGTAGAATTTGATATACGGAAACGAAAGAAAGAAAGAAAGAAATATAACGTTAAGAGAAGCAAGAGAGAAAATTGATTTACGTGGGGAGAAGAAAGATTGGAATTTAAGTAGGGAGAAGAAAGAAAAAACGAGAGAAAGAAAAGTTATTTAAGTAAGGAGACAGGAATTTGATGTACATAAAAGAAAGAAAGAGAAGGAATCTAAGAAAGAAAGTGTTATGGTCCAGGTTCCTTGTACCGCGGTGATGGTCCAAGGTAGAACCAATGAAGAATAACTCGAACACAGGTATGGAATAACACAGATATATTACAAACAGAATATGTACAAAAGAAGTAGAAGTGTTAGTAATAACAATCAGGTTAGGTTAGAGAGAACTATGTTGTCTCGACCAGTATCACTATTCCAATGTCTTACAGTAATCGTCTGACGCGACTCTGTCTCTGACTGACTCGGGATTTACTTGACCTCCCACAGGGCCAGGTTGTGACACAAGGTCGGAGTTTAATGTGGGGAGGGAGGGGGAATGGACCCGAGTTTTCACCCGGGCCGCAGTGCTTTGGCTTTAGCTGGTCTTAGCTTGTCCAAGCTGGTCAGAGCTGGTCTTGGCTGGTCATAGCTTGTCCAAGCTGATCAGAGCTAGTCAGACGTAGCCGCGATACTACCAGCGCAGGGACCAATCCCTGCTACCGGCCTGTATCGGAGAGAACGAATCCCAGCCAAAAAGCAATCATTCAGCGAGTAATCTGCGAACAGATACTACACGGGATTTACTTGACCTCCCACATGGCCAGGTTGTGACACAAGGTCGGAGTTTAACGTGGGAAGGGAGGGGGAATGGACCCGAGTTTTCACCCGGGTCGCAGTGCTTTGGCTTTAGCTCGTCATAGGTGGTCTTACGTAGCCACGATACTACCAGCGCAGGGACGAATCCCTGCCGCCGGCCTGTATCGGAGAAGGAATCCCGGCCCCATAGGCGATCATTCAGTGAGTAATCTGCGAACAGATACTACACTTTGATCTTAGTCTTGAGGCCGAGAAGAGACCGAAACCTCGGGATTCGACTCCCCTGTCTCTGACTGACTCTGAACACTGCTGCTTCCTCTTGAGGAGCAGTATTTATGGTGTACGGGATTGTCCATTATTCTTATGGGTAGGTTCCCATGACAGAAAGAAAGAAAGAAAGAAAGAAAGAAAGAAAGAAAGAAAGAAAGAAAAATAATTCAAAATACGCTTTTAAGTAGGCGCCCGAGGGGGTCGTCAGTGATGTTTTGACTTGGTTCATCAGGGAGTTTCGGATATTTCATAAATTTATCGGAAAGAGAAGAAAGAAAAAAAGGAATTTAAGTAATGAGAAGAAAGAAAGTAAGTGTAATTTGATGTAGAGAAAGAGAGGAAGGAAGGAAGGAAGGAAGGAAGGAAGGAAGGAAGGAAGGAAGGAAGGAAGGAAGGAAGGAATATGACGTAAGGACAAAAGAAAGAAAAAATTAAGTAGGGAGAAGAAATAAAGACTGGAATTTGACGTACAGAAAAAAGAAAGAAAAAAGGCTGAAAGAAAGAAAGAAAGAAAGAAAGAAAGAAAGAAAGAAAGAAAGAAAGATAAAAAGAAAGAAAGCCTGGAATTTGACGCAGAGGAAATAAAGTAAGAAATATGACGTACGGTGAAGAAAGAAAACGAATTTAAGTAGGGAGAAGAAAGAAAAAAAAAGAAAGATAGAAAATTTATTTAAATAAAAGAAAGAAAGAAAGAAGAAAGACCGGAATTTGATGTAAATAAAAGAAAGAAAAGGAATTTACCTAAGAAAAGCAAGCATTCCAGAAATAAAGAAAAAAGAAAGTAAATTGGACTTAAGGAAGAAGAAAGATAAAATGAAAGAAATAACGTAACAGAGAAACAAACAAATTTGATGTAAAGAGAAGATCAAAAAGTAATTTAAGTAATGAGAAGAAATAAAGAAAAAAAGAAAGAAAGAAAGAAAAAAAGAAAGAAGACATAAATATAAGGGAAGGCGAAGAAAGAAAAAAGTAATTTAAGTATTGAGAAGGAAGAAAAAAAGAATGAAATAAAGAAAAATATAAAAAAATGAAACAGATGAAGCCAAGCATTCGAAGATGACACTGAGTTTATTTTAAAGCTCCAATACCCTAAGATGTTAAAGAACGAAATATGCGCTCCACTGAAGAATATACCAGTCTGAAAAAAAAAAAAAAATCTCATATATTTTATAGGAGTAATCAGAATATCTTTTTATTAAAATAATTCATCGTCTTTCTTCATATCCGACCATTTTAGTGCTGTCATCTTACGTATTAAAAATAATAACAACAATAAATTAAATCGCAGACCAAATATGTAGTCTGCTGTGATGACGTATTTCTCAACCCTTGTCCTAAGAATTATTTTTGTGTGCTTCCACTTCTCGGCATTAATTACATTCTCATCGAATTCAGAACACCTCCATGTGATAAGGCAAATTGGTTTCTTTCTTTGTCAGGTAGAAAATTATATATCGTTTTCTACAGGTTTTAGACAAGACGAAAAACAGAAAGCGCAAATGATGTCCGTACTTTTAGTATTTTCGTTGACATATCCGATATTAACATTCACAAACAAAAATCGATCAAAAGATGGACAATTTGGAGAAAAGTCGGATATAAAAAGATCATTTTAGTCCGAACCCAATAGAAATAAAGAAACTTAAAAAAAAAATCATTTAATCCCAAGTAAGGCGATAAAGCCACTCAGACGCCAGGGTTTACTGAGAGCGAAAAAAATCATGAGAAAATTTATTGAGAGTAGAGGGAAATAAAAGAACAGGATTCTAGGAGACAGATGATGATTGACGTTGCATGAACTGATTCTATTAGAATAATATATACGCTTATACTTACCAATTTCAACAGTATTAAAGATATATAATTGCTGATCTAGTACTGTACTTAAATATAGGAAGTCGAGGTAGTAAAGACGACAGTTCAACAGAACAATGAAAATATTCATTGGAAAAAGGTACACTTAAGCGACGTTACGATGGTAGTAATGTCAGTGAAGCTAAAATGTCACGTTACGACCGACAAAATTACAGATTTTTCATTAGATTTTGTCTAGAATCTCAGGAACCGACAACAAAGAAATTAATCTAAACTGACAAAAATATCTAGAAAATGTAAAGTGTCAGCGATGTTCACGACATATTCTCAAGACTTTGAGCCGGTTGAGACTCTTCAGGTCAACACAGTGGCGATAGCGTCCGTTTGTTGGACTAAAGGAGTTGCAGAATGATTGTCCTTTGAAGAAAACTTTCAGAAGTATGTATTGCCTTGTGGAATTAGAATTGAATAATGTAAGTTTTCTTATGTTATTAGGGAAACATTATATGTCATGTAATGAAAATGCAATATTGTTTTTTTGCATATCTTTCCTTTAGGTTTTTATATACAAGTATACAGTTTCCAGTTCAGCCTACGTTTGCGAGTCAAAATCACAAGGTCAAACGCTTAATTTGCCTTCAGGAAGAAATATTTACGCATAGCTTGTTGTATGTTGCATGCTCTAGAGTAAGAAATCCTAAGAATCTATTCACCGCTGTTAAAAGGAAAATAGAAAAAGACTAGTCGTATAAGATTAAATTGAAGTAATTAATAAACTGAGAAGGTTTTGCATATGTTTTTTTTAAATTTTTTTAGAAATATTTAATTCTGGTAACATTATAAATATAAACACAGTAGAGAGATTTTCAAATGAGAAGAGGAGGCGATAACTTCAACAATACTGTGAGGATACTATTTCAAGGAAATTCCTAGGGACAGACGGAGGTATTTATACGAGACAAATTGTGTGAGAAAAATGATATAAGTTGGAAATTTCTTCATCCAGTTCTAGTTGACAGAATCCTTTTAAACAGTTCAGGGTTCTTTTCTGATAAGTCAACAAACCTCAATAAAACATATTGATACTATCTAAAATTCTAACACTTTCTATCTTTTGATGTCTAAATTGAATGTTTAAACTTTGACAATTTATTTTTCAAAGCAAATTTTAATTATTGAAGTTCATTTGATTTGCTTAATAACTTCAGACATGGTGCGTAACAGTCTGTGACTCCCCTAATCCCGTTACGCGGCCACAATCTGTAAAATAGCCATACATTGAACGATGGAAAACAAATTTTGAGGAGAAGTGCAAACAGGTAAATGTGGTACAAAGTTCAGTTGGTTGTACCAGGGTACGCAGCTTAGTACAATAAAATTTTCATTCATTTTCTTTTGGCGGGGGGGGGGTGGAATTAAAAGTTGTATTGTAGTGACTACATCGATTTACCACGCCCACAAAATACTTAGTGATAATTGGTTAGAAAATAAGTACTGTGTACTACAGGACAATTTACCCATCGCAGTATTCACAGAAAATTTTCTGCCATGACTTTGCTTAACTTGGTTTAGTTAAAAAAAATCATTGATTGGTCAATTTTTATCCAATCGTGTATTTTAAATATTCCTTTCGATATTTTTCGCGCTCCTTTCTGGAGCCTATCCAAAAAGTATTTAAACCACGGGAATAAAACAATAGAGCAGTAGTAGAACAATTATTCAACAGAACTCAACTACGTCCGTTTACCTACATTCTTCTACTCACACACATACAGATACAAAACTACTATCACACTACACTGTTACTGTCTGTCAAAAGCCAAGTCACAAATCAAATTCTATTATCCTTTTGTACAAGCTTTTCATTCTTGAATTCAAATCTTATTTGTACACTGAACACTTCAACAAGAACATTCGTAAGTACATTATTCTTATCTTGCATCATATATCAGTAGATGGGAAACAACTTTCTCTTCCTTAATATTAATTCGTTAAGCACAATTGTTGTACTCGTTGATTTCCAATACATATGTTATTGCTGATTGCAATTTGATCTCTGGTTCTTCTTTCCTTGTGTTTTTGCAAATTTAAATGTGATGTGCTTCACTAAAAACGCAGCCTTACTAACAACCTCATTAACAATTTCGAAACGAATCTACACAGCACACCACAGTATCATTTAACATACACAATTCTCCCAATATATTAAAAACAATTTAATTATCAAAACTACAAATACTTATTTAATAAAAATGCAATATTGTCATTTGCATATCTTTTTAAAAAAGTTTTTATATATACAAAAATGCAGTTTCGAGTTCGCCCTCCGTTTGCAAGAACTATAAACAAATCGCAAGGCTAAGCGTTTCAAAACGTTGGAATTTGACTCCAGAAAGAAATATTTATGCATGGCAGGTTACATGCTTAATATTAAGAAATCCTAATAATTTATTCTTTTCTGTAAAAAGGAAAAAAATAATTTCTATTAAAAAATATTGCTTGCCCATAAAATAAAATTAAAGTAATTATTAAACCGCGATGAATTTGCATGTCTTCAATTTCAAATTTTAGATATATTTAATTCTTGTAAAATATAACGCACAGTAGTAGTAGCATTGTAAATATGAACACAGTAGAGAGATTTTCAGATGAGAAGAGGAAGCGATACCTTCATCAATACTAAATACTGTGGGGATTTCAACATGCGTTAGCGTGTTCCAAAAAAAAAATTCTATTTCAAGGAAATTCCCAGGGATAGACTGAGGACAAATTGTGTGACAAAAATGAATAAGTTGGGAATTTCTTCATCCAGTTTTAGTTGCCAGAATCCTTTCAAACAGTTCAGGGGTAAAAGTTTGTTTTTTATACGTTTTTGGTGCTCTTTTTAAACTATACATTTTAAATTAAAATTGTTTGTTTTTTATTAGATTTTTGGCAATCTTTTGAAATTATAATTTTAAATTATTTTTTTAAAAATATTTGGCTCTCTTTTGAAACTATAAATTTTAAATTAAAATTTGTTCGTTTTTTATTAGATTTTTGGCAATCTTTTGAAATTATAATTTTAAAATTAAATTTGTTTTTTATTAAATTTTTGGCACTTTTTGAAATTATAATTTTAAATCCAAATTTGTTTACATCGCCTCCCAACAACTCCATCCCTCAGAATTAAAAATTGTCAAACACCACGGAGTTATTCACATTTCGGAAGTGTGGATGATATTCGAGGTATTCTCAAGGAATTTTTTACAATTAATTATAATAAAAAAAAAAGAAAAGTTATTTGCCAATTTATCGGTTTGAGGGCGAATGCAGACCCCACACCTAGATAATAGCACACCCGAGTCGCACACGTTTTGAGCAATCGCAAAAATTTAGCAATGGAAGTTGCCTTGCTCTGGGATAATATTATATGAATTTTAGTAAATATATATTCTTATTATTTTGGGATGAATTAACAAAAAAAGCTTCTAGTTCATTTTCGGAAAAAGAAAACTATTCTCTTAGTATTGCTTGATTCAGGTGATGGTGGTCCTGACAAATGCGAAGCTTACTGTTTGGTTTGTGGACTATATACATCGCACTCACCATTTTTTGTCGGTTCTGTCACTTTTTCAATGACCCCTGCCTTTTCTGTTATCTCATGTTCTTTAATTTCCGTTTGCATTGCGAATAGAATTGTCTTTCATTTTCATTTAATTCAATTTATTTTTGAAAACAATGTCACCCCCAACACGAAATATCTCTGATGGTGAACTCCAAGAAAGCGTGTCGCTGTACCTTCTTGGTTTCAGGTTTTCCACTTACCTGAGGTAGAACAACTACGTTAAATCATTTAGCTTCAACTACAAGGAAATTTGGTTCTCTGTGTCTTGCCAGAAGGATTTTCTCGTCCATTCTACTAATCTACTAAACTACCATTTGTCCTTGGATTGAATACTATTGCCATAGATGGTCTGGTGTCCCCGCTGTTCACCTCGAGGATCTCTACAAAATCCAGAAACGGATATGCAATGTGATAGGTCCTGATCTGGCATCTCGTCTACAGTCAATTTCTCACAGACGAGCTGTGGCTTCTCTCTGGCTTTTCTACAAATATTTTCATGGCAACTGACGAGCTACTTTCACTGGTATTCCAACTGCATGAATTTAAGGGTGCTACTAGGTTGGCATTTCGGTCCCACCCTTTTACTGTCGAAACAATTAAATGAAACCGCCTCTTTCACTTCAAAAGTTTCTTCTCTCCCACTTGCGGCCAGTGGAACTCTTTTCGCCCTACTTGCTTCTATGATAGCTATAATCATTAAATATTCAAATGTAATGTCAATCAACATCTTCTGATGCCTTGATCCTGATCTCCGTCCTTCTCTATATCATTTCGGCAAACGCCCCTCTTTACTCTTGCTCTCACTCTCTGTAACCCCTTCCGTGCTAGTGGCAATCCGTTCTGCTTGGGGTGTTTTGATTAAAAAAATAGAACGATGATTTTCTGGAGCCTTATAGAACATTATATAACGTTCTAGAACTTTCTGGAGCCTTTTAGAAATTTATTGAACCCTCTATACCAGGGATTTTCAATCAAATGGAATCCCCTCTAGGGAGGAAGTTAAACAGGGATTTTTCAGATGAGTCAAGAGTAGACTTTGAAAGAGAATTTACGGGAAAAAAATTCAGCTTTCAGCAGAAGATGATAATATCTCAAACCTTGCAATTATTTAGTCCCCATTTAGAGAGACGCCAGTAGTCACGAGAGCCAAAGCATTTAGAGGCTATGAGGCGCCTCATTCTCTCAGCAAACATTAATTAGCTCCTTTGAGGTCCCGGTTTGGTTTGTTTTGTTTTCTTTTACGGCATATCAACACCTCAATGGGTTATTTAATGCCGTCAAGATTTTTATTGCTCTTTTCGTTTCGTTTGTTTTCTTTTACGGCATATCAACCTCAATGGGTTATTTAATGCCGACAAGATTTTTATTGCTGGTTTCGTTTCGTTTGTTTTCTTTTACGGCATATCAACCTCAATAGGTTATTTAATGCCGACAAGATTTTTATTGCTGGTTTCGTTTCGTTTGTTTTCTTTTACGGCATATCAACCTCAATGGGTTATTTAATGCCGACAAGATTTTTATTGCTGGTTTCCTTTCGTTTCTTTTCTTTTACGGCATATCTACCTCAATGGGTTATTTAATGCCGACAAGATTTTTATTGCTGGTTTGGTTTCGTTTGTTTTCTTTTACGGCATATCAACCTCAATGGGTTATTTAATGCCGACAAGATTTTTATTGCTGGTTTCGTTTCGTTTGTTTTCTTTTACGGCATATCAACCTCAATGGGTTATTTAATGCCGACAAGATTTTTATTGCTGGTTTCGTTTCGTTTGTTTTCTTTTACGGCATATCAACCTCAATGGGTTATTTAATGCCGTCAAGATTTTTATTGCTGGTTTCGTTTCGTTTCTTTTCTTTTACGGCATATCAACCTCAATGGGTTATTTAATGCCAACAAGATTTTTATTGCTGGTTTCGTTTCGTTTGTTTTCTTTTACGGCATATCAACCTCAATGGGTTATTTAATGCCAACAAGATTTTTATTGCTGGTTTCGTTTCGTTTGTTTTCTTTTACGGCATATCAACCTCAATGGGTTATTTAATGCCGACAAGATTTTTATTGCTGGTTTCGTTTCGTTTCTTTTCTTTTACGGCATATCAACCTCAATGGGTTATTTAATGCCAACAAGATTTTTATTGCTGGTTTCGTTTCGTTTGTTTTCTTTTACGGCATATCAACCTCAATGGGTTATTTAATGCCGACAAGATTTTTATTGCTGATTTCGTTTCGTTTGTTTTCTTTTACGGCATATCAACCTCAATGGGTTATTTAATGCCGTCAAGATTTTTATTGCTGGTTTCGTTTCGTTTGTTTTCTTTTACGGCATATCAACCTCAATGTGTTATTTAATGCCGACAAGATTTTTATTGCTGGTTTCGTTTCGTTTGTTTTCTTTTACGGCATATCAACATCAATGGGTTATTTAATGTCGACAAGATTTTTATTGCTGGTTTGGTTTCGTTTGTTTTCTTTTACGGCATATCAACCTCAATGGGTTATTTAATGCCAACAAGATTTTTATTGCTTGTTTCGTTTCGTTTGTTTTCTTTTACGGCATATCAACCTCAATGGGTTATTTAATGCCGACAAGATTTTTATTGCTGATTTCGTTTCGTTTGTTTTCTTTTACGGCATATCAACCTCAATGGGTTATTTAATGCCGTCAAGATTTTTATTGCTGGTTTCGTTTCGTTTGTTTTCTTTTACGGCATATCAACCTCAATGGGTTATTTAATGCCAACAAGATTTTTATTGCTGGTTTCGTTTCGTTTGTTTTCTTTTACGGCATATCAACATCAATGGGTTATTTAATGTCGACAAGATTTTTATTGCTGGTTTCGTTTCGTTTGTTTTCTTTTACGGCATATCAACCTCAATGGGTTATTTAATGCCAACAAGATTTTTATTGCTTGTTTCGTTTCGTTTGTTTTCTTTTACGGCATATCAACCTCAATGGGTTATTTAATGCCGACAAGATTTTTATTGCTGGTTTCGTTTCGTTTGTTTTCTATTACGGCATATCAACCTCAATGGGTTATTTAATGCCGTCAAGAATTTTATTGCTGGTTTCGTTTCGTTTGTTTTCTTTTACGGCATATCTACCTCAATGGGTTATGTAACGCCGACAAGATTTTTATTGCTGGTTTCGTTTCGTTTGATTTCTTTTACGGCATCTCAACCTCAATGGGTTATTTAATGCCGACAAGATTTTTATTGCTGATTTCGTTTCGTTTGTTTTCTTTTACGGCATATCAACCTCAATGGATTATTTAATGCCGACAAGATTTTTATTGCTGGTTTCGTTTCGTTTATTTTCTTTTATGGTATATCAACCTCAATGGGTTATTTAATGCCGACAATAATTTTATTGCTGGTTTCGTTTCGTTTGTTTTCTTCTACGGCATATCAACCGCGATGGGTTATTTAATGCCTTCAAAATTTTTATTGCTGGTTTCGTTTCGTTACTTTTCTTTTACGGCATATCAACCTCAATGGGTTATTTAATGCTGATAAGAATTTTATTGCTGGTTTCGTTTTTTTTTCTTTTACGGCATATCAACCTCAATGGGTTATTTAATGTCGACAATAATTTTATTGGTGGTTTCATTTTGTTTGTTTTCTTTAAAGTGATATCAACCTCAATGGGTTATTTAATGCCAACAAGATTTCTATTGCTGGTTTCGTTTCGTTTGTTTTCTTTTACGGCATATCAAACTCAATGGGTTATTTAATGCCGGCAAGATTTTTTCAAAATGTGTATCTGGTAATATTTTTTTTTTCAAAAATTATTTGCTGGTTAATTTTTTCTCAAAAAGTTATTGCTGAAAATAATGTATGACTGGTATTAATTTTTTACAAAAATATTTCTGGAATTAAAACACATTTTTATACTTTTATAGTATTTTGACTTCTGTTTAGTTGTTAAATTTTTATTCCTGGTCATATTTTCTTTCAAAAATCTATTGCAGGCAATATTTTTTCAAAAAAGTGTAGATTTTGATACTATAGGGAAAGTGAGGGGTAAACTTTTGTAGATCAAATTTGACTGCGGTAAGTAGCTGAAAGTGAATTCCATAAGCACGTGAAGAAACTGTTAGCACAGAACTTACGGTTCTATCTGGCCATTTCTACCATCAAATGATGAGACTTTATCGCCAGTCTAATACTGCGCTTAAATTCATAAAGTCTAGGTATCTTTTGCCTTCTTAATTCTTAATAGTCCGGTCCTGGGTAAGACGTTAAATTGCTTCCTGGGTAAGACGTTAAACTACGTCCAGCAGAAAGTCCTCTGATCAGGAGGTTTTGAGGATCGTGAAACCACCTCTTAATTGCGGGTGTTGCCAGGGCCAACTTAACCCGGTGTGGTAGCACTTGTTAGGGTCCCAGCTATGGGCAAATAGTTAATTATTACCAGCAATACGATTTGAAAAAAAATATTACCAGCAATACAATTTTGAAGGAAAGATATTACCAGAAACAGATTTTTGATAAAACAAAATATTACCAGCAATAAAAAGATTTTGTTCGCATTAAATCACCCATTGAGGTTTATATGCCGTAAAACAAAATAAACTAAACCAATCTAAACCAAAGAATACATATTCTATTCATAAGAATCTATCCTAAAAATGTTGTCGGCATTAAATAACCCACTGAGGTTGATATGCCATAAAACAAAATAAACCAAACCAATCTAAACCAAAGATTACATATTCTATTCATACGAATCTATCCTAAAAGTGTTGTCGGCATTAAATAACCCACTGAGGTTGATATGTCGTTAAACAAAATAAACCATCCAATCTCCTTAATAGTGTTTTTTGTTTTCTCTCATATTCCCTGGCACTAAGTAACCCTTTAGTTATTAGCGGCTTTATTGTCTCCCTTGGAGTGAAATGATTTTTAAACAAATATCCCATATCAGCCAATTAATGGACACCTGATGATGATCAGTGTATACTTGGTCGAAACGTTGTGTCTAAGTAACATCAATTATTGGACATCTGATGAAGTCAAAGGTTACTTTAAAGACAAGAAATTTACAAGATTTAAAATATTCCATCTATTTATAACTAAATACTTGGAGACTAGAACACGGTATTTTTTAACTTACTTTTCAGCTAATACAAGGCCCAAGAGCCAATCAGTTTAGAGTAAAATTGAAGTAACGTAATTAAAAGAGGACGAGTAGGATATTTATATAGACAGTTTAATTAAACAAATTAAATTTTAAATGTGTAAAAAACAACGAAAAAATAACAATGAATTAACATTCAAAGAATGACATAGACATTTAAACCTCTACAACAAGATGGCAGAAAGTAAAGTAATGTACATACGGGTTCTACAAATGCTTCCTTCCAATCTTGTTTGGAGAAAGATTTTGTCTGAGATCGGTTTTCATCAGCTGAGCCCGTTGACTTGAACTGGGATGTGTGAGCGAAGGGTGAGTGGGGTTTTGTGAATGGGCCGAAATCGTTCATTAGCTATTGGTGATGCCAGGTTGAGGGGAGACGGACTTCTGTAGTTCAAAGTTGACTGCGGAGCAAGTAGCTGAAAGAGAGTTCCAATCGAAGAAATTGCTATCACAGAACTTACGGTTCCATCAGGCCATTTCAACCATCAAACGATGGGACCTTACCGCCAAGCTAGTACTGTGATTAAATTCATAATGTCTAGATATATATTGTGTATTTAGGCAGCAATCCTTAATTTATACATGTTTCATTAAAGATGACAGACAAGGCACTTCGATTAAGCTTTTTATTTAATTATTCTTGTGTTCGAACAAGTGTTTTTCTTCTCTGGAGACAAAGTGTGTCGAAACTGTCCAAACTGTCGTCTTTAATGAAACACACACACATACACATGTATGTATGTATATATATATATATATATATATATATATATATATATATATATATATATATATAGCAAAATGAGAAGCCACGTATACTTTCTTAATATGTATATAATATAGAAAAAAAATTAAAAAGTTGCAAATTAAAAAAACAATCAATTTTTTTTTTAATTTGCAACTTTTCATTTGTTTTATATATATATATATATATATATATATATATATATATATATATATATATAAAAGTGAACATAGAAGTCAACACTTAGAGGTGACAGTCTGTTTCATGCTAGATGCAATGGTCAGGCCTGACGATTGCATCTAGCATGAAACATAATGTCGACTCTAAGTGCTGACTTCTATGTTCACTTTTATATTTACACACACTCTATCTCTGATATTGAGCACTTTATCCCATAAATATAGCACACTTTAAGACTATATATAATTAACTGATTTTGAAATACGGTTGCTTTGAAACATGGTAATTCCTGTGTAGCGAAGGGATAGAGAATTGCACAGAAGATCACAAACAGTACAGGAGAATGTATTGTATCCAAGTGCAGCAGGGACACTATTAGATATCTTATTTTGCTTTATCGTTTCATGTCGTCGACTGATGGTTACTTCTCAGTGCAGCTATATCAACGTTGTACTTCTTTTTAGCACCAGTGCGACCAGTGCTGTTTTTCTTTCTTGTGCTGAGTTGTTGTCCTGGAGAGTTCGTACATTCCAAGTGCCAAGATGAAACTGTTGTTTCGTAGAGTTTTTCGCAGTAGCCGGATATGTGTGGAACTAATTAGATTGAATTATCAGAAAAGCAACACAATTATTTGTTTCAAGTGTGTCGGACTTGTGTCAGACCATCCACACTTTTTTGTATCTGTCGATAAAAAAGTAACGGTGTATTTAGGCAGCAATCTTTCGTTCATGTAAGTTTTATTAAATATGACACACAAGGT
Organism: Acanthosepion esculentum; assembly: GCA_964036315.1. Classification (NCBI taxonomy): domain Eukaryota; kingdom Metazoa; phylum Mollusca; class Cephalopoda; order Sepiida; family Sepiidae; genus Acanthosepion; species Acanthosepion esculentum. The sequence goes on along the minus strand of OZ038514.1, from coordinate 49,220,449 downwards.
GATTTGATTAATTTTTTTATATAATTTCTCATATGATCTTATTTTTTTTCTTTTCAGTAGATAAATTATATAAAAATGTTATATTTTTCCGTGCGCTTTGGTCTATACATTTGGCCATTTTTAAGGATGAAATATATTAACTGTTAACGAGAAATAGGTTGTTGTATGTATGTATTTATATAATGTTTCATTTTCTAAACAGTGTCAACATATTGTTTCCATGTTCATAGTTGATATTATTGAGTCTTGGTTTAGAAAATTTTCTTAATATGTAAACAAGGACTTAAGACTTTGTGGTGACGAATTCAGCATTTTCTTTTAATTTCTTTGTATAGTTGTTGCATATGTAGGCATGGGAGAGTAGTAATTCTGTTAGGAAATTTGATATTGGGAAAAAAACATGGGCGTAGATTAATATTTGGATAATATTCAATGGCAACACTCTCGAGAATCCAAATATTAATATAGGCCCAGGTTTGTTCCAATATCGTGATTGATGTAATTTTCATTTGATAATATGAATACAAAAGATTTTTTCTAAATTCTTTTACTTTGCTAAGGACATTTTGTTTGTTGTTAATAGTTACTTTGTTTTCAATAAATGCATTACGTTTTTGCCTTGGAAAAGTCCACATTGGGCGAAACACGTCGGCTAATAATACAGTTTTCTTATTATGTCATATATATATATATATATATATATATATATATATATATATATATATGGTGCTACACGCTAGGAAAAAACTTGGATAGTTCGACTTGTAGTAAAACAAATCGGTACCATAGGAAAAGAAAGGAATAAAAAAAGAAAGAACTAAGAAGATTAAGCCAAGGCAAAAACAATCGTCCAGAGTTCGAGCTCTAAGTCCAAAGAAAAATAACCTCCAAAATGAGTAAAAGACAACAACGTAAAGTGCTCAATACACAAAGTAGAGCAAAACCTAAGATAAAAATTAAGGTGCCAGGCAAACCTACCTAGGTTTCACCTAAACGGATCGTCAGGGCGATGTCGGCTAGCCCTGAAGATCCGTTTAGGTGAAATCTAGGTAGGTTTGCCTCGCTCCTTAGTATTATCTTATATATATATATATATATATATATATATATATATATATATATATATATATATATATATATATATATATATACACGAGGGTCATTCAATAAATAAGGTGAATTTTTCAGTATAAGGACTTCTAATACAGATAGAAGTTTACACTTTTTTTTAATTTTTTGTTTTACTTCTTTTTCACATGGATTTAATTTCTTTTGCAGATTAAAAAAAAACTGGGCCTTCCAAGAAGCAGGCTCCAGGATTGAACAGCGGTCAGTTATCAAGTTTTTTTGCTGAAGGGTGCAAACCAGTTGAAATTCATAGGAGAATGTCAACTGTGTATGGTGCCAAATGTTTCAACCAAAAAATGTCTATAAGTGGGGACTAAATTGTTTAAAGAAGGATGGAGCATTGTTGAGGATGAAGACAGGCCTGGGAGGCCTACAGAAGTGAGGTCTCCTGAGGTGATCGAATCAGTCAATCACCTCATTCAGTCTGACAGAAGGTTGATAGTAGATGACATTGCAAGGACTTTGAGCTTATCTGTTGGGACAAACGCAGGGGTCATCAGTCAGCAGATGTCATCTTGCATCATGACAACGCAAGGCCTCACACAGCAGGCCAAACTGTGCAGACCATCAACGAGCTGAGCTGGGAACTGCTCCCTCATCCCCCCTTACAGCCCAGACCTTGCCCCTTCAGACTTTCAACGTTTGGGCCCCTTGAAAGCATTCACGAGAGGCACGAAGTTTAAAAGTGACGATGAAGTCAAAAGTGTTGTCAGCGACTGGCTGAGACATCAGTTCAAAGATTTTTACGCTGAGGGAATACGGAACCTTGTGCACAGATGGGAAATGTGTGTGACAGTGCTGGGAGTCTAAAGTTGAAAAAGAAAAAAGAAAATGTAAGCTTCTATCTGTATTAGAAGTCCTTATACCGAGAAATTCACCTTATTTATTGAATGACCCTCGTATATATATTATCGTGCAACATAAACATGTTTAATAAAAATAAATAATTGTATGAAATTGCTCTTCATAAAAGAGGTTTTAAAAATAAATGTTATCTAACCCACCCTCTCTTGACCACTGCATCGTGGCTTTCGTTTGACTGAAACATTGGAATGGATACATTCTGTATTAGTTTTTCGATGTTTTTTTTTGTTTTTTTTTTACCGCTATAACAGTTAAATTTGTAATTCGGACACGAACTCAATCTATACTGGGGTTGAATAAGATCGACGAATTTCGTCGTTTGATATAATCCTATTCCTCATGTGAGATAATTTTGTATTTTATTGTGTACTAATTATATATATATATATATATATATATATATATATATATATATATATATATATATATATATATATATATATATATATATATATATGTGCAGGTAAGCAGAAAGATGGGAAAGAACACGTTAAGTAAATACTCCGGAGTTCCTTAGTATTTTTTCCATTTATTTTTAAAAAGACAGTGCTCCATAGAGAAGTAGAGCTTATATTATAATATTTTTTTTTTTAAAAAAGCGAAGGGATCATATTTAAAATATTTAAAAAAGCGAAGGAATCATATTTTAAAAAAATATTATAATATGTATATATATATATATATATATATATATATATATATATATATATATATAGTGTAACCCAGATATAAGAGAGTTGTCGTGACCGGAGAATAAGTCTCTTATATTCGGGTTTCTCTTATATCCGGGTTTGGTCTATTATGTATACAGGCTCTAATTTGGGACCAGATAAAATCTCTCTTATATCCGAGTTTCTCTTATATCCGGGTCTCTTATATCCGGGTTACACTGTATATAGCATGGGAATAGGTAATTAAAATTACGTTGTTTGGCTGAAATCTTATTGTGTTGTTCCTGAGCTGAATCATTTTGCAGATAATTTACTAATACCAAACATGACAGTTCTTGCCAAAATTTCATTATTACAAACTTTTATATTTATTTTTATTTCTTTCACATTGCCATCTGCCTAATCGTTGGTTGTTTCTTTAGGTTCACATGGCGACACAATAAAGTAGTTTAATTGAATCCTCTCAAAAATGCCTCTAAGTCCTCGATTCGATATCGACATCACATTTGAGGGAAATTAGCTTCGTTCTTATTAAAACTGCCAGGTCTTATTAAATGATATTGCAGGATTTTTGTTTTTTAATCCTTTTGTTTAGTGTCGAGTTTTTCAATCTCAGATCGAGGTAATGAAAAACTTCGTTTTTAAAGGATGTGATTGGCTGGCCAGTTTATGTAACTTGTAGCTGTTTTTCGTCGATCATTGTTTAAATTAATTCTATCTATCCATCTATATATATATATATATGTATATATATATATATATATATATATATATATATATATATATATATATATATATATAACGCATTCACTTCATTCTTTATCTATCTAATGGTCTATCGATTTATGTAGCTATATGTCTAACTCAATCTATTCAAATCTATCTATCTAAATCATTCTCTTCTTTATCTATCTATTCAACGATCTATTGATTTATCTATCTCCATGTCTGTTTCAGTCTATTCGTATATATCTATCTATCTAAAGTATTTTCTTCTTCATCTATCTATTATCAAGGGGCGAGAACAATAGAAGAGTAACCAAGAGGACAGTGGATAACGATTGACAGTAAAGCCATAAAGACACAAGGGGCTACTGAGTGTGAAAAAGTAAGAAAAAAGTGAAATATTATTAAGGAGCGAGAACAATAGAAGAGTAATCAAGAGGACAGTAGATAACGATTGACAGTAAAGCCATAAAGACACAAGGGGCAACTGAGTGTGAAAGGATAAGAAAAAAGTGAAATATTATTAAGGAGCGAGAACAATAGAAGAGTAATCAAGAGGACAGTAGATAACGATTGAGAGTAAAGCCATAAAGACACGAGGGGCTACTGAGTGTGAAAGAATAAGAAAAAAGTGAAATATTATTAAGGAGCGAGAACAATAGAAGAGTAATCAAGAGGACAGTAGATAACGATTGACAGTAAAGCCATAAAGACACAATGGGCTACTGAGTGTGAAAGAATAAGAAAAAAGTGAAATATTATTAAGGAGCGAGAGCAATAGAAGGGTAATCAAGAGGACAGTAGATAACGATTGACATTAAAGCCATAAAGACACTAGGGGCTACTGAGTGTGAAAGAATAAGAAAAAAGTGAAATATTATTAAGGAGCGAGAACAATAGAAGAGTAATCAAGAGGACAGTAGATAACGATTGACAGTAAAGCCATAAAGACACAAGGGGCTACTGAGTGTGAAAGAATACGAAAAAAGTGAAATATTACTAAGGAGCTATTCTCTTCTCGATCTATCCCTGTATCTCTCTATCTGGAAATGGCGGAATCAACAAAAAAACGCAATAATGATTTCAACAACTTTCTGAAATCCAAAATGCCAAAAGACCCAACGAAATCCATGAGAAGATTGACAACTGAACTTAAGGTTGATGCTAAGATTATCAGAGCAGATGGCTTAAAGCTAAAATCTTACCCGAGAACACCAAGACATTTGCTGAAACGACCCATGTAGGCCAGAAATCGGAAAGATTGAAAAAAAAAGTTCTTATCTTAAAAGAAACAAATCCAATGTGAAAATCTTCTCAGAAGAAAAGATCTTTACTATTGACGCTGTTCCGAATCTCAGCAATGACAGATACACTGCACACTCCAAATCTCACGTCAAGGGCACTCTCTAAACGATGCATACAGCTCAAGTTACGGTCTTTGCCGTTATGGCCTCCGATGGGATAAAATGCCTATCAAATTTTACAAAGCTGGTGAAAAAGTTAATGCTAATGCTTATTAAAAGACTCCAGGATACAATGTATTACCGTGGCTCAAAGCCAATACCAAACAGCGAAAAAAGTACAGAATTTCTGCAAATCCAATTTTGCCCTTTTGACCCTCTCCCCGCCCAGATCTCAACACTCTAGGTTATGCTGTATGGAGCGTTTTAGAATAGGCTACTAATAGAACCTCTCATCCAAACATAAATTCCCTTATGGCTACTATCAGAGAAGAGGGGGACAAGATGTCCTCTGATTTTTTGGAGAAGAGTTGTAGAATTTTCAGGGGTCGTGTGTGGAGGCGTAATTGAGAAACAAGGAGGCCATATCGGATAAATATTTCTTTCGTTTTGTGTTTTTATGTTGGACCCATTCGTATGTCTTTAAATAAACTAATTAATCAACTACAGTGAGCCCCCGCCTATTCACGTTGCAGCGTTCAGGGCTTCACACTAAAATGCAAGGGTTACATAGGGCAGAGGAACTAGGGACATAAGAAAGACACTCAAAATATGCACAGAGCCCAAAAGAGGAGAGTTTTTGGATGACACCAAGTTAGTATGTTATCTCCAACTAGTCAAGGAAGTCACACCGTTTTAAAGGGATTTAGCCCAGTGCGCTGTTCACCACTGGAATCACCTTGACATTTCCATCATGCATTTAAAAAAAAAGTCTTGCCCTCTCAACTTTGAAATCCGAGTATTTTGAAATTCTCTCAATCACCTTGTTTGCTATATTTGTGTCATTTGGAATGGCAACATCAATAATATGACAATTCTTGGTGCCTTTATCATTCACAGAACTTCTCAGCCCTTTTTTTTTTAGTGCAATGCACCTTTTCACCGTATGCCAGAATTTAATTCCCGTCTTTCCAAAAATTGTTCGTCTCAAAAGATGCATTCCAAATGATATGCGTATTATACTGAAAACCTTCATTCTTTTCCATATTCGTACATATACATTTACATGGATTATTTTTATAGAGGAGATTTACAAATTTAATAGCAATAGAAATTGTTGGTGAATTCTTAAACTTGAATACATGTACAGTAATTTGTTTTACTATTGACATTGTTCGGACTATTGTTTTAAACTTTATATTTTATGTCTTATTACACATTTCTTCAGAACATATGTACTTTTTATTCACGGAAACCCGGAATATTCGCGTGTGTTTTTCTGAAGAACAAATGTACAAATTATTCGCTGAGAACTCCTTCGATTCGCATATTTTTTCGATAGAACATATTTAAAATATTCTTGAATTATTTTCCTCTTATTTAAATGACTTAAAACATATAACAGTCCATTTTTATGGTAAGGATTAGCAGAATTGTAAATCTTCATTGTAGAAATAACATACACAAAAACATTCGTAGTGCTTGGGCTTTGATCTTTGTTAGTGGGGGCGGCTAGAGCCTTAAAAGTGATTTATGATAAGTCTGGGCGCATCATTCACTTCTGTTTTTGGAACGGATTAATCCATTTTACATTGATTCCTATTGGAAAAAAAAGTTTCGGTTTACGAACATTTCGGGTTACGAACGGACTGCAGAAAGGAATTAAATTCGTAAACCGAGGTTCCACTATAATGTCGACAAAAAAATATTTAAAAAAAAAATCGAACAGGGTTATACCTGTCACTATTTTTCCCACACAGATAAATTACAACATATATACAGTGAATTCCCGCTTATTCGCGTTCCATCATCCGCGGCTTCACACATTCGCGGATTTTTCTTCAGAACATATGCACTTGTTATTCACGGAAACCCCGAATATTCGCGTGTGATTTTCTGAAGAACATCTGTACAAATTATTCGCTGAGAAATCCCTCGATTCCCGTATTTTTTCGATAGAACATATTTAAAATATTCTTATTCAAAACGGTTATTGTACGCATGAAAGAAAATTTACGCTAAGTGTATGGTAACCAACACTATTTTTTAAAAAGGGTCTTAATTGTCTCTAAAGTGTTTAGGAGGAAAGTTTAAGACATTTTGGAGTTTTAACAATCTAAATAGTTACTTTTAAGCACTTTTAGGTGGGGTGGGTTACAAAGATTCGCGGATTCTAATTATTCGCGGCAGGTCTGGTCCCTAACCCCCGCGAATACGGGGGATTCACTGTATACGGCTTTTTATTTTTATACCAAAGTTATGCAAGTTAAGCCTCCC
>OZ038514.1:49095883-49205883 GCA_964036315.1 Acanthosepion esculentum | reverse complement strand
TATATGTGTGTGTGTGTGTGTGTGTGTGTGTGTGTGTAACGGAAATCGCATAATTTTATATATAGTTTCATAGAAATATTCTGTTAGTATATATATATATATATTTTCCGTTAGTCCGTCACACCATATAAAATAGTTATACAATGACCGATCAAAATCAAAATTTTGTGGAGGAAAGCAGAGTAAGAGGCTACACAGTGCCCTAGTTTACTAAGGTGCGTAGCGTAGTTCAAGAAATTTCCCTTAATTTTGAGGGAAAAAATTAGGTTTTATTATTTAACAAAGACAATTCGCCCGCTATTGTAAAAACAATTTCATGATTAAAATAGTAAATATTTATTTAATAAAAATTGCAATATTGTTTTTTTGCATATATTTTCTTTAAGTTTTTATATGAAAGAATGCACTTTCCAGTCCGTCCTGCGTTTCCGAAAACGACAAACAAATCACAATTATGAAAGTTGAAACTTGGCGGTTGAAAGTAATATTTATGAATAGTCAATTTTAAGTTACATGCTCAAGAGTAAGAATGTAGTCTTCACTTTAAAAAAAAAATTATAAAAGAGAAAAAGAAATAATTTTTAAAAAATATTACTTCTCCTCAATTCCTAAACAATTTAATTAAATTAAAGAAATTATTAAACGGCGATGTTGGGATTTTGACAAAGCATTTGTTCCAAATAAATCAGGTTTGGTAAATTTCATTGATTGTTTTGCAAAATTGAAGGAAACGTAGAATGTTTAGATCTTGAAAAAAAATGTTAACGTTAACTTCAACAATAATAAATATTTTGAGGATTTCAAAACCCTGTGGGGACACAGAACATAAAAAAAAAGAAGTATAAACTGATTAGTCCACTAATTTCCACAATCACAAAAACGATTGAATTTGGCATAAAAGACCTTGGTTATCCTATTCTTAATACTCGTATCCGACAATGACTTTGAAAGTCAAAATTACTTCAATATAACAAGAGAAAGACAATGGATCTTGGAGAATTTATTCATAACTTCAATTCCGATGTATAACATCACATTCAGGAATCGGTAAAATGCAATAAAAAGTTGAATAAACTGAATTTTTCTGAAGAATTTAATAACCTTTGTTTGGATGAATTATTGCTTCCACTCAAAATATATATATATATTTTTTAATATAATATATATATATATATATATATATATATATATATATATATATATATATATATATATATATATATAATATTTTTTTTAATATATATGTAATATTTTTTTTAATTAAATGATAATACTATTGCATATATGTAGTCTCAGGTTCTTAAGGAATGTTAAGTCAACGGTGTTCCGGACTTCCTCGATGTGTATATGTTATATATATATATATATAATATGTTATATTCGACGGGAGTCGAATACGAAAGTAGGCAGCTACCATAACTAGATTACTCTGTGTAATACTTATTATAACAAGTTCCTAACGTTTTTGTACGTTGAAATTATTTAGGACCGAATTTAGTCCAAATACAGTTTCCACTGAGGAAATAACTCTACAACAGAATAGGAGTTCGGATTTGTTATGGGAACTTACCTATAACGGTAATTTACTCTTTCTGACTCTATAAATACTGCGCCTTAATGAGAGAGAGAAGAGGAACGAGTCGTGCCGCAGTCTCTGACTGTGCGCGACTCCTGTCGAACTCTCTGCTTTGGCAGAGAGGAACCCGGACGAGGCTTTGCCGAAGGGCAAAGTTTTGTCCGGGGTGGTAGACAAGCCCTAAGCCCGTTTATACGGTTTCTTAAGGGAGTATTTTTGGCCGAGTGTACGGGCTCGGAGAAACCCACGTTAAACTTGGCCTTATGCCACATACTTTCCTCGTGGGGGGACTGTTAAATATCGGAACGAGTCGAGACCTAACGAGTCAAGATATATTAGTTCACTCTAAACCAGACTGACAGTTAATACTAACACCTTTAACTTCTTGTATAATATTTCTGTTGTAATATATCTTTGTTATTTACTACTCTTGTGTTCGTGTTGTTCTTCCTTGGTTCTACCTTGGACCATAACCGTGGTGCGAGGATATTGGACCATAACAGTGGCGACGAGGACTGAAGAAACATACTCTACACGGAGAAATCCTAAAAAAGTATACTCAAGAAACAAGTTCTACGTGGAGAATCTACAAAACAATCTTTTACTATCGGTCGTCCATAACAGAGGCGACGTTGTTAGTGAGAAAAAAAAACAAAAAAAAAAAAAACAAGTTATACGCGAACATAAAAATAAAAAGAGAACATTTCTTTTTGGACACCAACTTTACAGTAGTAACAAAGACCTAGAGTCCAAACTAAAAGAAAAATACTTACACATAGTTGAGGTAAATATAGTAGACTTTAAGGCAACCATATTGGAACTAATGAAAATACAATTTGAGCAGCAACAGAAAAACGAACAGAAGCATCTTGAACTACAAGAATTATTGTTACGGGTAATAACAAATAAAGTGCAAAATTCCGAGAATGAAACAGTTCTCTCGCAAAATGCTATATGGAGCTCTATCGAAGACTTCACGTATGCACCGGACGAAGACAAAACCTTCGCAGCTTACTTCAGAAGGTACGAAGATTTATATGAGTTTGATTGCGGGAATTGAGTAGACGCGAGAAAAGTACGTCTACTACTAAGAAAATTAGGGTCATGCGAAGACACTAAATTCGTAGATTACATCCTACCGAGGAAAACAAATGAGTTAACCTTCAAGGAAGCCATAAAACTGTTAACAGAACTTTTTAGCCCAAATACCTCATTATTCCACAAAAGATGGAAATGTCTGAATCTAACAAAAAAGGACAGCGAAGACTACATAACATTCGCTTCCATTGTAAACAAACATTGTGATGACTTTAAGTTATCTGAACTCAGCCTGGACTACTTTAAATGTTTAATATTTGTTCAAGGCCTGGTTTCGACTAAAGACGCGGAGATCAGACGCAGAATTCTTACAAAACTTGAGAGTGAACCAGAATTGACGCTACAAAAATTGGCTGAAGACTGTCAGAGATGTATAAGCGTAAAGAAGTACTTGAAATATATAGAAGAGTCTGGCATCGCTCACATACGTAAAGTACAACGACAAACATGTTTTTGTCCCTCCTCAAAAACAAACCAAACCAATTTTCCCTCCTTAAAAACAGGTCAAACATATTTTTCTACTTCAAAAAGTCAATATCAGAAAAAAAAACTACCACCCAATCCATGCTATCGCTGTGGGACTTTGTATTGGTATTTAAGACTTGTCTGTCGTGTAAAAAAGTGGGTCATAAAAGTTCTCATTGTTGGACTAAGAAAGAAAGAAAAAGCAGTGTAAGAGTCACTAGGACTGACCAAGCGGACGAGACAAACAGACGAAAATACGTGCAAGTAGAAATGTTAAAGAGAAAAGTCAGACTACAATTGGATTCCGGTTCGGATTTAACTATTATTAACGTACAAACAGGGAGAAAATTGAACAAACCGACCATGTTGAGAACCGATAAAATTGCTAGGTCGGTAACTGGGAGAAAAATAAAATTTGAGGGAGAAGTTATTACAAATGTGACATTCAATGGAATGACCAAAAAAATTAAAAATATATGTGCTAAGAAATACAGAAAATATATTTGGAACTGATTGGATGCGGAAATTCGACCTCTGGGATATACCAATAAGTACGTACTGCCAAAAGGTGAAAAGTTTATCGACCGAGGTAGATAAATTAAAGGAGAAACTAAAAGAGAGTTTTCTCAAAGTATTTTCAGCCGGCCTCGGGAGGTGTAAAAAAAGGGCAGCAAATATAGAAATAAAAGAAAATGTACAACCTATCTTCAAGAAGAAAAGGAACGTACCTTTTCCTTCAATATGTAAAAATAGATCAAGAGTTAGATAGACTCGAAAAAATCGGAATATTGACAAAAGTGGAATGTAGTCAATGGTTCGCACCTACAGTTTACGTCAAAAAGAAATCGGGTGAGATACGATACGATCTGATTTCTCAACGGGATTGAACACAGCGATTAAGGATTACCACTATCCTCTACCCAGTCCAGAGGAAGTTTTCACAAAATTAAACGGAGGAAAATTTTTCTTAAAAATATACTTGAGAGAAGCGTACCTACAAATACCAGTAGATGAGGAAAGCTCGAGATTATTGTGTATAAACACACATAAAGGATTATACAAGTTCCAGAGATTACCATTTGGGATTAAGGTCGCGCCGGCAATATTTCAACAAATGATGGATAATATGCTAGGCGGACTTGATTTCACGATTGCATACCTGGATGACATACTGATAAATAGCAAAAACATTGAACAACACTGGGAACACGTTCAAGAGGTTTTCAGGAGAATACAAAACTATGGTTTCAAGGTAAAAGAAAACAAATGCGATTTCTTTATGAAGGAAATAAAATATCTGGGCCATATCATCGATGAAGAAGGAAGACGACCAGACCCAGAAAGGGCAACGGCAATAAAAAAAAATGTCAGCTCCAAAAAACGTAGCCGAATTACAAAGCTTTTTAAGCTTAGTGAATTATTACCAAGAATTCATTCCAAACATGCATAAATTACGCGCACCCCTAAACGAACTGTTGAAAAAGGAAAAATTTGTGAGTGAACAGATGTATGCCAGAAAACGTTTGACAAAATAATTAAGACGCTAACCGCGGATCTATTTTTAGCGCACTAAGACCCAAAATTAGAAATAATAGTCGCAAGTGACGCGAGTGCCTATGGAGTCGGGACATGTATACTGCATTAAATTCCGGATGGGACACTAAAACCCATCTCGAATGCTTCAAGAACTATGATACCTGCAGAAAAAAATTACTCACAAATCGAAAAAGAAGGGCTGGAGAATATTTTTGCAGTTACAATATTTCATAGATATATTTACGGTATATTTTTTTACTTTACAGATGGACCACAAGCCGTTATTAACAATATTTGGATCGAAGAAAGGTCTACCTGTTTACACTGCTAATAGGTTGCTAAGATGATGTACAATTTTACTGAACTACAATTTCAAATTGGAATATCTGCCAACGAACAAAATTAGGCATGCAGATTGTCTCTCGAGACCTAAGAAAACGGATCCATTGGAAGATTCTGTAATTGTAGCTTTACGACATGAAGAAGATATCAGGACATTACTATGTAGTACAGTTCGAAACCTCCCCGTCACACTACAAGAGTTAAGAAATGAAGCAGGAAATGATGAATTCATAAAAGAAACAAAAATTGCAGAAAAAAAATGTATCAGACAGTTTTTCGTCACGTGACAATGTTCTACTATATCACGAAAGGGTAGTAATTCCGAATACTACAAAGGCCAATCCTAAAGGACTTCCACATGGGCCATCCAGGAAAGAACAGAATGAAATCGTTAATGCGAAGTTACGTATATTGGCAAAATATGGATCAAGACATTACGCATATGGTGGAAAAATGCAAGGGTTGTTCCTTATCAGCAAAAGCACCGCCAATCATCCATAAGCCATGGCCAGAGACAGATCGACCGTGGTCAAGAATCCATGTAGATTTCGCAGGTCCCATAGATGGTTTCTACTATTTGATCATAGTAGACAGTTATAGCAAATGGCCAGAAGTGTTTCGTTGCAGAAAACCTACTTCTGAAACTATCATAAATTGCCTCCACGAGCTGTTTGCTCGTTTCGGAGTGGTTGATTGTCTAGTCACCGATAATGGGACACAATTCACATCTGCGGTCTTTCAAGTATTTTGTGAAATTTTTCAAGTCAAACATATCAAATCCCCGTCATATCACCCAAGATCAAACGGGCAAGCGGAGAGATTTGTAGACACACTCAAAAGAGCATTAAGGAAAACATATGGCGTGCCAACAGAAAAGGCGTTGCAACAATTTTTACAAGTATATCGAATTACACCAAACAGTGCTACGCCATGGGCATTATCACCCGCGGAAGTGATGTTCGCCTGAAAAATCAGATCTGTATTCGACAAATTGCTTCCAAAACAAACAAAAGCAAATACCAAGGCCGTGCGTACCAAAAAGAAAATTCTACCAGGAGAGAAATTTTTTTTCCAAAACGTATAATAAGCAATACATCCTACTGGGAGCAAGGTACAACTGAAAAAAGAATCCGGAACATGGTTTACAGAATACAGGGCCTGATATTCTCACATAAAAGACATGTAAATCAAATAAGAAAAAGTCTGTTATATGATTCTAACGGTCCACCTCTGGAAGAAGTAGTGATGGATACCATATTCGATACATTCAATATTCAAAGGCTGCAAACAATGTATGAACCACGAAAATCGACCCGGAAAAGAAAAGTCACAGAGCTTTTGGTAATAAATCCAAAGAGAAAAAAATACTAAAGACACCTGCGACTGAAAAGATGGTGGTAAGAAGTGAAGATGATGAGTGACGCTTAGTTTGACGAGATAAAGGCTTTTGTTAAGATCACATTGTAAAAACACATGGTTCCCGTACGATCAACAAAGTTATGCAACTTTGAGCCTGGTCAGTAACGAGATGGAATAGTAGGTAGAGAAATGGATAATGATTTGGAATTGTTAATCAGTTCTCTTTCCATTTAGGTTCATTATATTAAATCATGCAAAAAATAATCATGTGAAAGTTATGAATTCTCCGCCTCCACAACTATGGATTAATTAGTAAAATTTGATTCGCTTCCCCCCCAATTCTTACAATCTAATATATTTCTGGCTTTAAACAATCTGCAAAGGGTTGATAAGTCGAATGACTGATTCGCCCCACAGACATGCCTTTTAGACTTATTCACATTAGGAGTTCACTTTTTGCATAATAAGAATTATATGTGACTGCAGGGTGTGGGGGATCATGATTTTAGGGAGGCCAAGGTGAAGCATGCAAAAAAAGAAATTGTTGGGAACCACTGACCTATAAGGAATCTCCAAGGGAGAAAAAAGTAAAATTCGTAGCTGAGTGAATAGTGGCAGAACGGAAGACACGCTTTTAATATTTTGACAGAAATCGAATCTGGTGCTGGAAAGGTTTATTTCGTTTCGAATTCTATTGTCAATATTTCTTTCTTTAAAACATCAATAAAATGTCAGCTTAGTTATAATGGCAATGCATTTTCATAATGAAAATCATTGGTCAATGCATTTTCATAATGAAAATCATTGGCCAATGCATTTTCATAATGAAAATCATTGGTCAATGCATTTTCATAATGAAAATCATTGGCCAATGCATTTTCATAATAAAAATCATTGGTCCATGCACTTTCATAATGAAAATCATTGGCCAATGCATTTTCATAATGAAAATCATTGGCCAATGCATTTTCATAATAAATATCATTGGTCGATACATTTTCATAGTAAAAATCATTGGCCAATGCATTTTCCTAATAAAAATCATTGGCCAATGCATTTTCATAATAAAAATCATTGGCCAATGCATTTTTATAATGCAAATCATTGGCCAATGCATTTTCATAGTAAAAATCATTGGCCAATGCATTTTCATAATAAAAATTATGGCCGATACATTTTCATAGTAAAAATCACTGGGCAATGCCTTTTCATAGTAAAAATCATTGGCCAATGCATTTTGATAGTAAAAATAATTGGCAATGCATTTTCATAATGAAAATCATTGGCCAATGCTTTTTTATAATAAAAATCATTGGCCAATGCATTTTTATAATAAAAATCATTGGCCAATGCATTTTTATAATAATAATCATTGGTAATGTATTTTCGCAGAGGAAACTTTTCGTCCTACATTTATATAGTAAAAACCTTTTATGTAAACATCGTATAATGGAAGAGAAAATTTGGCCAGTGCTCATAAAAATTCGGGTAAAATAATGGAATTAATGATATGGATTTAATAGGCTAAATTGTATGTCAATAAAATACTGGAAACTTTTGCATCTATTCACGATTTTATGGTAATGGAAGTAAAAGGCGATTTTTTTTCTTAGTAATAACGCTTTGAATATATCTCAGTAAAAGTCTTATCTCAGAAACTTTTGGAAATTTTCGCATCGGTCCTATATGTTGCAATTTATTTCGATCACCTTCTTATTTGATTTGGTTTGTTAACGTGTTCTCCGACTTTTAAAAAGAAAAAGAAATATTCTTCACTCGCGCGCATCCAATCAAAAGCGCTGAGCAGCCAAGCGTTTCCCAATAACAGACATTAAGAATTATAAAAGAAAGAAAGAAAACGAAAATTCTGTAATATGAGTTCTGAAAATAAGCACTGGAAGCAATCCGGTCTCCCTCAAAATAATTGCAAAAATTAATCGAAATAAAAATCCCAGAAGGTTATATTTGATCTGACACCAATAAAAGATGAACTTGCTACTGTTAAAAATATCAATATCTTTTATGTTTGCTTCATATATTTCTAAAGAATGAACGGATCTATTTTCAGTACATCTTTATTACTTCAAAAGTTATTTTAGTGGATACTCGTATTTTAAATAGAAGCCTGTGGGGTGCTAATGGTGTTGGTAAGAAATTATCAGAAGTTTTTTGTCGAAGGTTGCGTTTTGAGATTTAACACTCCGCATTCAATTTGCAAAGAAAGCACAGAAAAGAACAAGAGATGATTGAATGATCAACAAGTAAAATGTATATTGAAACAAATATATATACAATGACAATAAAGATTAAGTTGTAAAAAGTGATTTCCCTTGTACCGTGTTGGAAGTACTTTCTTTGTTGATATTTGTTTAGTGTTTAAGAATGTTTGATGTTTGAATTAGAAAGTTAGATGTCTGTGCAGAAGAATGTTAATGTTTGAATAGTTCACTTGGCTTTGATAACAGACAGTTCACTGTGTTTTGTGAATGTAATTAATGTCTGTGTTTGTGTTTGAGTAGAAGATGGAGAAATACACGTACGTGATTATGGTTGTGAAAATTTATAATCTACTGAAATTTCTTCCTTAAATTTCTGCTTTATATACAATAAGGTAGGCTCCAAGAACGAGCGCGGGAAAAATATTGAAGAAAGTGTCAATTTATGTGATTGGCCCAAAATCGACCAATTTTTTATTTTTTACTATAGCAAGTTTGGTGAAACAAAACACGAGTAATTTTTATGCGGCTCGTCCGATGCGTAAATTGTCTTTACGAAAATACTGTTTATTTATTGTCCAATTACCGTTGAGTAATTTGTGGGCGTGGTGTGCGTAGGCGTCACTACAAGCCTTATTTATATTTTTTAATTTAAACAATATATATTAAGTTTATCGCCCTGTGTGCTAGAGCAATATCAATAAAGAAAACGTGATTTTCGACAGAAAACGTAACTGCGTTCCCTTTGTATGATAAACCATTGTTTGTCCCGGTGTGCTTTACTGATCGGCGACGTGTGGTAGCTTCTTTTAGAGTCCCAGCTATGAGCAACTAGCTAACCTTCAACCTGGGGTCAAATAGTATAAAAATAGATGTTTGTTATATAACTACCAGCAATTCAGCTTTAAAATAAAATTTGACCAGCAACTGACACCCGACAAAAGACCCTCTTTACAAAAATACGTCAATGAAACCTGAAGATTTATTCATATAAAATACAAATTGTGGCACAAGGCCGAAAAAGGGGAGGGGTAAGGCTGGTCTTAACTAACTATCCTATACCTAGCTAATCAGATTCGCGACCCATTCATACATTACAATTGACACATTCACCACAAGAATTCGTCCGTCACCACTCAATCCTCCATACACCATAATACCACATCCTCACCAAGGGGGACCTACAAAAACGCGTCCCACACCATAAAAATTTGATGATAAAAAAAAGTACATAAAAATCTAACCATGAAAAGGTGAAAGGGGAGGGAGATGAACCCCATAACAAACTAAATTTCAACAAATTTTTGAACTAAACATAATTTATGTTAGTAAGGCCCGTCCAACCCTCAAAATAGAGAGGCCGCTGTATTCTGCCCACAGGACAAAATCAAGAAGCACTCTCGCTAAGGGAGTAGGAAAGAGATAAAATAACTTGGACATGGGGAAGTAAAATGCTGATCCATTTGAGATGAAAAGGAGGCCAAAACAAACTGGGGAGGTTGGGAATCTCGACTTGGATCAAATGATGGCCGGGAAGCAGGCCGGGAACAACACTTACTCATATTAACTAGGTACACTTAAGCTTGTCTAACCTAACCGAGGGGAGGGTTCCACAGGAAACCACCCCGATGTGACTTTGGTTGACCTAGAAAAGAAAATCAAGGCTAACCCCGTTCAAACGAACCAAGCTCGCCTCTTTTACCCACCTTTCGCTGAAGACTGTCGAATGCAATCGTTTTCTATCAGTTCTAATCTTCATCTTGAGCTGATGCTCAAAGAATCGGATTAGATCCTGATGCGAAAGACTATTGCCTCGCAAGACTTCCTCCTTTCGCGTCGTCCATAGCACCATTCGAGCCGTGGCTAGCAGCGTTAGAAACACCATTCGTTTCACCCCGGAATACGGGGGCGACACATTGTCACACGCGTATGCGCGATCAATGGACACGAGTTCTTCGGGAACGAGACGAGCCATCAGCTCGCCGACATGGTCCCATAAGGGGCGGACCCGGGGGCATTGGTAGAAGGCGTGCGAAGCCGTTTCCTCTAATCCAAGGCCACACCGTTCACAGTCTGGCAAATCCGCCAAGCCCGATATGAAAGCCTTGTCAATGAAACCTGATCTCCTACAAACTAATTTCTTACTAAGAATGCATACAATATTCCAAAATTTTCTCAGAATTAAATAACCCATTGTGGTGTTGATATGCCGTAAAACAAAGTAAACCCAAGCCCTGATCTACAAACTGATTTCGTACAAAGAATACATATTGTATTTATATGAACCTATCCTAAAAATCTTGTCGGCATTAAATCACCCACTGAGGTGTTAATATACCGTAAAACAAAATAAACCCAAACCCTGATCTGCAAAGAGACTTCTTATAAAGAATACATA
Organism: Acanthosepion esculentum; assembly: GCA_964036315.1. Taxonomy (NCBI): domain Eukaryota; kingdom Metazoa; phylum Mollusca; class Cephalopoda; order Sepiida; family Sepiidae; genus Acanthosepion; species Acanthosepion esculentum. The sequence continues at coordinate 49,194,893 of OZ038514.1, read as the reverse complement.
TTGTATTCATATGGAACTATCTTAAAAAAATTGTCGGAATTAAATAACCCATTGAGATGTTGATATGCTGTAAAACAAAATAAACCCAACCTAACTGCTCGGCCACGCGGAACGTCGCTGTAATGCTTGGCTTTATTTCTGTTTACTTTATTTATGTTTTAAGTGCAAAACTGAGCAGATATGGTTTTAAAGAAAAATATCTGGGTGGGGAAGTATGCCTTCTTTAGTTTGAAAAAATGGAGCCTTGCGTTACTGTGATGTTCGTGGCAGTCCTGTCAGTCACATCGGATCAGGTTGCTTCTACAACGCGAGCACATTTTCTTTGGTAAGAGTGTTTGAATATGCAGGCTGATATACGTAATACACGCTGTTTAAATAAAAGTGGGGTAACTATTTCAAATACGAGTATCCATAGTAAAAATATTGAAGTTATATATATATATATATATATCATCGACTCTCCTGGCGAATTCGACGTATGAGGGTCAAGCAGATCAGTTCCTAGAAACTGAGAGCCCGACGCCGACACATGAGATTTGATTGAAGTGGTGAAGGTTTCGGGCAGGACCATCCACACTTTTTGAAGGGACGAATACAGAGACCTGGTGCACTGAATGCCACAAGGTCCCCAAACGACCCTCCGCAGGTTTTGAATTCAGAGTTGTCCTTCTCCTAGACCAGTTGCCATCCAAGGCTATAGAACCCAGTCTGTCCTGATTTTTACCCATAGTCGGAGGGAGCAGAGGAGGATTCACACCTTTCCCAAGGGTATTAGCACGTAAGTGAATGTAATGGATTCGATTGGAATTCGAACTCGGCTCTCCGATTCCTCAATCGGAACCGTTATCCATTACTCCACCGTGCCTCCTTTCTCTATATATTCCTTTGCCTCTCGCTCACCTTTCACCTCACACATAATAATCAAAGGGGTTGCATTCTGGAGAGTTAGGTAACCAGATGTAAGGGTTGATGTGGTCGCAGAAATTGTCTGACTCCCATTGTCTGACTGGATACTCCTCTATGGTGGCATGTTGCACATTTCTATTGCTGGACATAGGATCTTCCAGCAGCCACCTTCTAGGCCAAGGGGCCGGACTACTTCTTCAGTGCACTTGATGTAGGCCTCCGTGTTGAGTCTGACACCCTGTGGAAAGATGAATGGAGGCGTAATGTCGCCATCACTAGTGATCCCACCAAACACCTTCTTAACCACAACTAAACTTATGAAACTCTTTTTGAATACTCTGCACTGTCATCAGATTGACAATAAAACACTAAACTGTTCGTAATTCAGCTTCCAGCGCGAATGCCAAACAGTACAGCCTGCCTTTTCCAAATTTCTGGCTGAGTTAATTGCGTCATGGTGATCTTTTTCTCAGACGGTGCCCAACTGACCCTAATATACTGTGCAGGACACAAATTCAAAAAGGAACAATGCGCGAAATTAAAAATATAAAATGTCGACAATTTACCCATCGTACCCTGTAGATGATTGAATATATGAGGTAGCAGTAATTTGTTCCAGTGATTTCGAATCGCAAATTTTGCCTTCGTATAGTTTGGAAAGAGCGTTCAGTGAACCTCTAATAAAAGTTGTAAATATGTGTCCAGATCAAGATGTAAATAAAGAAAATTCTTGAACGTAAACATCGCATTGAAACAGGTAACGTCAATGTTAAGGAAGTAAATAAATACGAGGGTTATTCAATAAATAAGTTGAATTTTTCGGTATAAAGACTTCTAATACAGATAGAAGGTTACTCTTTTTTATTTTTTATTTTTCGTTTTACTTCTTTTTCACATGGATTTAATTTCTTTTGCAGATTAAAAAAACTTTGAGAGTTTTGGCGATTAACAAAGATGGCCGACCAAGAAGCATGCTCCAGGATTGAACAGCGGTCAGTTATCAAGTTTTTGGTTGCTGAAGGGTGCAAACCAGTTGAAATTCATAGGAGAATGTCAACTGTGTATGGTGCCACATGTTTCAGCCAGAAAAATGTCTACAAGTGGGCTAAATTGTTTAAAGAAGGACGGAGCAGTGTTGAGGATGAAGACAGGCCTGGGAAGCCTACAGAAGTGAGGTGTCCTGAGGTGATCGAATCAGTCAATGACCTCATTCAGTCTGACAGAAGGGTGACAGTGAATGACATTGCAAGGACTTTGAGCTTATCTGTTGGGACAAACGCAGGGGGCATCAGTCAGAAGGAGTCATCTTGAATCATGACAACGCAAGTCCTCACACAGCAGGCCAAACGGTGCAGACCATGAACGAGCTGGGCTGGGAACTGCTCCCTCATCCCCCTTACAGCCCAGACCTTGCCCCTTCAGACTTTCACCTGTTTGGTCCCTCGAAAGCGTTTACGAGAGGCACGAAGTTTAAAAGTGATGATGAAGTCAAAAGTGTTGTGAGCGACTGGCTGAGACATCAGTCCAAAGATTTTTACGCTGATGGAATACGGAAGCATGTGTACAGATGGGAAAGGTATGTGACAGTGCTGGGAGACTACGTTGAAAAATAAAACTAAAGTAAGCTTCTATCTGTATTAGAAGTCCACATACCGAAAAATTCACCTTATTTATTGAATGAGCCTCGTATATCCTCTTAGAGGCTATAATTTACTATTCATCAAATCCAGACGACGAAACTACCGTATGATTATATGCCGAAATCATTTTCGCGTGAAGATTATACGAAAGTAATATTTTAAAAATGGACACGTAGAAACTGAAAAAAAATGTTTGCAAGCAGTGAGATGCAAATAATATTGGTCTGGTATGTATAAGGACACTTTTAATTATACTTGGACGACCGTTCCATGTCAGTCTAACGTGGCTGAATGTCCGTACGCCAAATGTCCGTCGGTCAAATGTCCATCCGCCAAATGTCCGTCGCCCAAATGTACGTCGGCCAAATGTCCGTCCGCCAATTTGTCCGTCGCCCAAATGTACGTCGGCCAAATATCCGTCCGCCAATTTGTCCGTCGGCTAACTATCCGTCGCCCAAATGTCCGTCGGCCAAATATCCGTCCGCCAATTTGTCCGTCGGTCAACTATTCGTCGGCCAAATGTCAGTGCGCCAAATGTCCGTCGGCCAAGTGACCGTCCGTCTATTTTTCCTCTTGGCCAAATATCCGTCCGCCAAATGTCCGTGTAGCAAACCTAGAAATTTCCAAAAAGACAATCCTAAAACATTCCTGTCCAATAGCCTTTTCCAAAAATTGCATTTTATGTTACAGTATCTTAAACCCTGCCGATTATCAGGCAATCAATACATAGTTGTATCGATTTGTATAGCGGATGACCTGAGGTATTTGCTGTACCTAATAAGAAAAAAGTCATCGCTCATTTATTGATAGATGAATTTTTTTGCCTCGTTTCGTAGTCCAATTGTAAATAGTTTCAGAAAGCGGCACTGAAAATGTAAATCGATTTATAAAAGAAACGTGGGAAAAGCTGAAGATTGATCACGTTACTATCTCGCGTTACCATCCTCAAAGTTTACGGTAGGGAGGAGAGACTTCATCGCACATTGAACGACATTTTTGCAAAAAGAGTAGCCAATAACGAACAATTCAAGGATGTGCATATTAATCAGGCGCTCGCTGCGATCAGATTAAACGAAAACGAGGTCTTTTAGATTAATATATATATATTTTAAGCTTATCACCCCAAGCAAGGCTGGAAGCCACGAGCACGCAAGGGGTTACAGAATGTTTGGAGGAAGAGCAGATAGGAGTGGTAAAGGAGAGGATGTGAAGTAAGATAGTGGATCGATCAAGGCAAGGGGGTTACAGAAGATTTGGAGCGAGAGCAGATAGGAATTAAAGGTGAAAGGATGTGGAGAAGGGAAGTGGATAGATCAAGGCAACTGGAGATGTCGATTGACGTTACACTTAAACAGTTGGAGATTATATTTGTCAGGGAAACAGGAATAAGGAAGGGAGTTCCATAGGCGAGATGTGCGATACATGAAGCTATTGGAGTAGAAGAGACGTCTACATCTAACAGTTTCAACGGTGAAGGGGTGGGAACGGGATGCCAGCCTCGTAGGACGTTTAAATTCATGAGGCCTAGGAACCAGCGAAAGCAGCTCATCTGAGCAATTACCGTGAAAGTATTAGTAAAAAAGACAGAGCGAGGCAACGACTGCAGACGAGATGACAGATCAGGGCGAATTACATTGCATATCCGTCTCTGGAACAGACCTAGTGCTACCTGTACGTAATATTTTAAAATCTAGACGCCATTAATATGGAGATGAACCTCATCAAATAGCTTTTCAGGGACAGCATAAAGCTTTTTATTAGAATGTATCTAAAGCTAAGAAAAAGCAAGAAGATTATGCGTAGAATAAGAGTATTAGAATTACAGTTGCGGCCAAAATGTTCAGAACGACATTGTTTTCGTCAGAAAAGTAGGTATAATTTTTTATCAAAGTTGTTTTATATTCTATAATTTTCATAGACGATAAATACTATATTATTTGTTATTGTCTGGGATTTTGGTGTAATTTGAGAAGATAATACAAAAGTTATGAATGATTTAGTGATTTACTGCAAAACCCATATACAAAGAAAGTTATATTTTTTTTAAAGTGCACACGAACTTTATGGACACATAGTATAGATGATTTAATTATATATTTGGCATCTATTAACAAAAAATGGTCTTGAGGCAGTGACTTGGAATCTCGATTTACGTGTTCAGAAATTCAAGTGAATATTGGGACCCCTTCCTCATGCAAATGCGTATGTGTCTGACGACCGTCTGTCTCTGTCTTCCTGGACTGTCTCTCTTGAATCCAGAAAATCAAGCTGAATTTACACATAATTCTCCGCCCACTTATCAAACTATTCACACGCTAAAATAACTCAATTCTCCATTGTTTGAAGTCTGGGTTAAAAGACCAAATCCTATGTTTTGATTTTACCCCATTTCATTTAGAGCCATTGCTCCCAATCCTAAACATATTCGGCTGACATAACTGTCAGAAACGAAACCAAAACATATGCTCTGATCTGTCAATTCGAGGTCACACCTGGTCTCTCGACAAATATTCCTGCTTGAGAAAATTAAAAATGCTTAGAACAATGTACATCAATCCAGTTCACATCGTCGCCTTAAAATTTAAAAACTACGATATCTGCCAATAATAAGTTACTTTGTTATACATTTGTCTAAGGAATACTTGTGGGGGTGGGGAGTTAATAGTTCACGTTTGAGAATGAACATCATCAAGGAGAAATATACATTTCTCTTGAGCTTTTCTTTTTAAAATGGGTCCATATATTTCAATAGTGAAATTAACCACAATCAAAATCAATCAACTTCAATGCCAGACATTATTGTGAGTTCTGTAATCCACTCTGAGTTAAGAAAATAAACAACATTGATTTAAGTGTACTACTAGATTGGGCGTCTACCAAGCCCTTAGCTATCACCAGTGATGATGAATAGATGTTTCCTCTGGAGGTCCCGAACATTGAGCGCCTGTTGGGACTTAAGCTCAACCAAGACCTCAACTGGAGTTCGTACATACGTTTGCTAAAGATGGTCGGAAAAATGGTCGGTTCCCTGTACAGCTTCCGTAACTACCTGACTCCTCGTCCTATCTTATATCGTCACGAGATCCAGATCAGGCCTTAGTTGGATTACTGATCACATACATGGGCTAGAGCTGTCCAGTCCCCCAATTTCCAGACTGGGTAGAGTCCATAAGTGTCTCTGCGTCTTTGTGAGTGATGAATTATTTCCCACCCTACAAACCCTTTCCTCACAGGTGAAACGTCGTAAGCGTTTCACTGTTCTACCGCTACTTACATGGAAAGTGCTCAGACGAACTACATTACTGAGTTCCACCAGTTTTAACCCTCGCGGCTAGGATCTGCCATGCCATGCCCAATGCAGCGAACCATCTTCATTCCTTTCGTATTCCATTCGTGAGACGTAAGTTCCAATCGAGCAGCTTCTTCAAGTCAACCACTGCTCTGTGGAACGGACTTCCAAGACGATGCTTTCCCGATCACTACAATCGGAACCTTTTCATGTCTAGAATTAACCCCTATCTTCCCTACATATCCGTCTGAACTATACTGCTTATTCTCTCAGCTCTTAACATTAAGTGGGGAGGACACTAAATACTTCAGAGTCAGTCCTCTTTGGACGACTTGGCTAGACGGTCGAACTCTCTGCCTCTGAGGCAGAGGGGAACTCTCTGCCTCTCGGCAGAGAGGAACTCGGACGAGGCTCCGCCGAAGGGCAGAGCCTCGTTCGGGGAGGTTGACCAACCCGATCCCGTTTATACGGGATCTACGGGCTATTTTTTGGCCGAGCCTACGGGCTCGGGTACCCCACTTTAAACCCGACCTTGCGCCACATCTGTCCCTCGTGGGGAGGACACTAAATACTTCAGAGTCAGTTTCCGGTCAGAGTCAGTCAGAGACAGAGTCGAAGTCAGACGATTACTGTAAGACATTGGAATAGTGATACTTGTCGAGTCAACATAGTTCAATCTAACCAAATCTGATTGTCATTACTAATACTTCTACTTCTTTGTACATATTTCTGTTTGTAATATATCTGTGTTATTCCATACCTGCGTTCGAGTTATTCTTCATTGGTTCTACCTTGGACCATCACCGTGGTACATGGAACATGGACCATAACCTAACTGCAAATTAATTAATTAATAATTGCTAAAAAATAATTTTAAAATTATTAGCATATTGTGTAAGAAAAGAAACAAAAGAAATACGATTCAATTTTACCTACAACTCGGAGCAAAAATCATATGCGGCTAGCCAACAGGAAATGGTCAGCATCAACCGTACCCTTCAGAATATAAATTTCACAGCAAGTATGACATCAGTCTCTGCAGGTGTAAACAGAAGGTTTATGGAATATGAACACAACATTGCCACAGTTTTTATTCTTTGCGTTAAAGGACTATCGGAAAAATGTCAGAAAACCAGCATTCTTTACAACATCAGGACAGTGCCCAGAATCACCTCCACTCTACATAGACATCTCTGAGGAGTAATGCCTACCTCAGAGGAGATCGCGACCAAGAACTACATATGCTACGTACTTTGCAGTTGTGGCAAAGATTATAAAGCTGAAACCAGTGGAAGGAAGTGAGAATATCAGACAAGGAAGAACGCTGGATGATTAGACGTGTGAAAGAATCAGCGCATATGCAAGTGAATGAGGACATCCTTAGTAAGAAGACATAGAGAACCGTAATCGCCCACGTACTGAAAGGACACGGTATATAAAGGAAATAGTCTTTTTGTTTTATTCTTAAAGCATTATCCTTTCGGTTTTTTCTCTATTTTTCGGGGTAAGTTAATGAAATAAACGAATTCTTACTTATAGCTGCGAAATGCAACTTCAGTATATTTTATGATCTCTGTTGATTTATGTAATTTTTAAAGCAATAAATTATTATCTATTTTATAATAAAGGTCACTGATCTGCGTGTATGCGTATCCGACTTAAACTCCCGAGAAGCAATATTTGGATCGCTAAACTACGCATGTTCTGATTGAAGAGGCTCCAAGGAAGGTTCTTGTGATTTACATAACGTAGTTTATATTTGGCTTATTTTCTTATACGGCATATCAACACCTCAATGGCTTATTTAATGCCGACAAGATATTTGGGATAGTATCGAATGAATAAAATATGTATTCTTTATAAGAAGTCAGTTTGTAGATCAGAGTTTTGGTTTATTTTGTTTTACGGCATATCAACACCTAAATGGGTCATTTAAGGCCAACAAGATTTTTAGGATAGTTTCGTATGAATAGAATATGTATCTATGTCAGAAATCAGTTTGTAAATCAGGGTTTTGGTTTATTATGTTTTACAACATACCAACACCTGAATGGGTCATTTAATGCCGACAAGATTTTTAGGATAGTTACGTACGAAAAGAATATGTATTCTTTGTAAGAAGTTAGTTTGTAGATCAGGATTTGTGGTAATTTTGTTTTATGGTATATCAACAACTCAATGGGTTATTTAATGTCAACAAGATTTTTAGGATGGTTTCGTATGAATAGAATATGTATTCTTTGTAAAAAAATGATATTGCAGATCATTGACGTATTTATGTAAAGAAATTGTTTGTCGATAGTCAAATATATTGCTAGTATTTTTACTATAAAATTTATTTATACTTTCATGGTGTTTTGACCCCAGTTTGGGGGTTAAATGTCCATAGCTGGGACCTTGACATGTGTTACGACCTCTGGTCAGGGTGACGTGGGAACAACAACATGGTTTCACAGTCCTCAAAATCACCCGATTAGAGGTCTTACTCCCGGATGTAGTTTATGAAATTTATTATAAAGAAATATAGAAATATATAGGGAATTAGAAAGAAAAATAGATCCAATACTGTTATAATATTATGTCTCTGACTCTTCTGACTATCTTTGAATTCTTTACTTAAGGTGTCTTGCCTAGTTCATTGAGGGTGTCTTATTTACTCCAGGAAATACCATTTCTGAGATTTTTTGTCCATTATTAACTATTTTATTTTATTTTATTTCTTAGTATTCACCCCCTCCTTCTTTCTGGTGAGTTGTCTCGTACTGAACATTTTTTTTTATTTCTTTCGTTTTGGATCAACCATTAATATTTTTCCGTACGTTTCCTTTTTCTGCTATATTTATAATCGCCTCTCTTCACGTACACGCCTCCTAGTCCCTGTTGGTCGAGTCTCGCTTTCCGTCGACGTTCAACCGTCCGGTCCAGACCCCGCTTGTTCCGATAATTCAATCTTTACACGGTTATTGGATAAAGAGAGTTATACAGCTTCCAAACTGGTTTAGTGACTGGTGCCAGTCGTCGATCGTCCAGCCGTGGTTTTTCAAGTGTTGCGATATTTTCTGTTCATTATTAACTATTTAATTTTATTTTATTTCTTAGTATTCACTCTAATCCTCTTTTTGGTAATCATACTTGTCCGTTCAAAGAATGTATGTGCAGTTGGTGCGTCCAAAATATCATATTGTACTTTCAAAATTTCTTCCATTCTCGTGAGCCTTTTTGAGCTGATTCCAATGCCTTTTTTTCTCATTATTTTACTTTTACCTTACCAAGCATCTTTCCAATTTTTGACCTTATTTCGCTGTCTTCCCAAATTTCCTTGCCATTTTTCGCCAAGTGGAAAAATGTTTCCTTTTTGTTATTCGTTCTTATTCTTATTTGACTTGGTAAAAACTCGCACACAGATTTTATTCTTCTTACGAACATCATTTCTGCCGGTGACATGACTGTCGGTGTGTTGTGAGTCGTCGTTATCCTGTATACACTAAATGGTTTTTGTAATGCTTCTTTACTCACATTTTTTTTATTAATTGCTTTTTTCAAAGCTCTCGTAAAAGTACCCACAAACCGTTCATCTTGTCCGTTTGACCTTGGGAGTAGTATCTCCCAAGGTCAAACGGACAAGCTGAGTTTAATCGAGAACATTTTACAAAATTCTTTAAATTCGTAAGCAGTGAATTGTGTACCGTTATCGGTGGCTCTTGCATCCGCAAATAGTTCGTGTAAAAACTTCACTGAAAGCGTGGATGTTGGCTTTTCGCATTTACAAATTTCAGGACATTTAATAAAGCTATCCACTACGACAAGATAATTTGATCTTTTTTATTGTTATTGCGAAATCTATGAGCGTCCAGTCTTGACCATGGAGTATCTGTCTTTGGGCAAGGTTGTAATTTCGTGGTAGGTGATTTTGCTCCCAGAGCACATCTGCAGGCTCTTACAAATCTTTCAATATCTGGATCAATTTTGGTCCAGTATACATAGATTTTCATAAGAAATTTCATCCTTGAAATTCCCGGATGTCCACTATGACATTCATTTAATATCCGCTTTTGATAAGTATTACTACTCTTTGTGCAAACATTAGTATACTGTCACATAGCAAGTAAGCGTTTAAGTCTGGATTGTGTTCTAAATAGTCCAACTTACTTTTAGTTGTTTTTTATTTTCGAAATAAACATGACTTTTTCTGCTTTTAATTTTTTTTCCATAGTAAGTGGTAGTTCGCGTACTACATTGCATAATATATATTTTTTTATTTCTATTTCACTTTTTAATGCTGCAATAACTGTGTCCTCAAACACTTCAGTATATTTTGGTATCAATCTTCATTAACCATCACCATGTTTTAATTATTTTTTGACGGTTAGTATTCCATCCTGAAATCGTAATTTAAACAGATGGTACCTCAGCACAGTAATCTATTCACTGTATGTGTAGGAATGACTTTTTTCACACCATAAATTGACAATGGAGGTCGGTGGTCCGTCTGTAAATAAAAACTCCTTACGTGTATAAATTTATGAAATGTTTTCTCAGTAAACACCTTTTTTTTCCATCTGGCTGTAGTTTTTTTTTTCCGACCTGTAGTATGTAGATTTACTCATCATAGTCACTAGCATTTGAAGCCAATCCGATTTCTGCTTTTGGATCGTAGTGTGACGTTTTTATGTCCTACATTTCGACACTTGTAGCACTTCGAATTCTTGAAGGGATAGTAGTCTGCGAGATGTAACCTTCCACAACTGAAACACGGATTCATTTTTTTCCCACAGTTTCTTTAGTTTGTATAAATGTGGATTCTTTTTTCAGTTTCTTCTAAGTCGCGCCTCATATTTAGATTCGTCCGATATTTCTTGTAGTGTTATTTTTTTTATTATTCTGCGTCTTAGTTCATCATTTTTTTAGTTTTTTTAAAGCTAATCACCCCAAGCAAGGCTGGAGGCCACTAGCACTTCAAGGGGTTACAGAAGGTTTAGAGCGAGAACAGATAGGAATGAAAGGGGGAAAGGATGTGGAGAAGGGAAGTGGATAGATCAAGGCAGCTGGAGATGTCGATTGACGTTACACTTAAATAGTTGGAGATTGTATTTGTCTGGGAAACAGGAATAGGGAAGGGAGGTCCACAGGTGAGATGTGCGAGACATGAAGCTATTGGAGTAGAAGAGACGTCTACATCTAACAGTTTCAACGGTGAAGGGGTGGGAACGGGATGCCAGCCTCGTAGGACGTTTAAATTCATGAGGCCTAGGGACCAGCGAAAGCAGCTCCTCGGAGCAATTACCGTGAAAGTATTTGTAAAAAAGCTTGAACGAAAATCAACCCTTTAAACATATCTCGAGTCAGATCCTTTAATTTGAATCTTTCGCACTCTTATTTAACGATTCCTTCACATTGGAGAAAATCTTAGTCTTCTTTTACGTTAGAATAATGCACTTCCAACGAGTATTTAATAAAGTATTAATCAATATCCCAAATTATTCAGTTTCGATATACAGTGTAACCCGGATATAAGAGAGTTGTCGGGACCGGATAAGAAGTATCTTATATCCGGGTTTCTCTTATATCAGGGTTTGGTCTATTATATATACATTAACACCGGCTCTAAATTGGGTCCAGAGAAACTCTCTCTTATATCCGGTTTTCTCTTATATCCGGATCTCTTATATCCGGGTTACACTGTATTTCACACTTATTTATATAACAATTCACTAATATTACTCATTTACTGTTGAGTATGGGAATAAATGATAGTTTTTCTTTTTGGTGTTTTTTATCTACTGGAAAAATTATTTTGGAACAACATGAACATTTTTTTTGTACAGCTATTTCGGAACGGAGGGAGTAATAAAGAAATTAAAAGGGAAAGAAGAGAAAGAAAAGAAAGTCGTAAGACGAGCCAATATAATAAATCGTTTTTATTTTATAAATGTATATATATATATTCATTGGTTTGCTTTCTTCTCTTCTTCCAAAAAAAAAACAAAAAAAAACACCCTCTCTTGGCCGCATGGAGGAAGATCAGTACAACCAAGCATACCCGATCTATAACATCGAATAGCCCAAGTGAAGTCTTGATTAGTTGCCGTTTCCTGGGGGAATTTATATAATGTACGTCCTAAAGCTAATAAGGAATTTTATTCTGGGTGCGGGCTGAATACTGATCATATTCGCCCATCGAAAACGTCTGTTGTTTATTTCGACCCAAAACTTCTATCGACATGGGAGCAACAACACTGACGATGTACCTAGATTCGGCACTTAAAGGTGGATTTTTAACAACGAACTTTTCTCGCTAAAAAATTTAGTCAGAATATATACCGTTTCTTCAAAGCAAATTTCTCCTATTTTGTGTGTGTGTGTGTCTAGTACAAAATCGCAGTATTTTTCTTGTTCTACCGGTGCTAACTTTCGCAAAAAGAAACGCTTGCTTTTTTATCTGTCTATATATCTGAGATGAGGTATTATGTACACTATTTACATTATTCGGACTATTGCCGTCATCTTTGTCACCATATTTATTACAACGTTTCAGCCCTTCAGTATCTGTCCATATATCTGAGATGAGGTATTATGCACACTATTTACAATATTAGGACTATTTTCCTCATCTTTGTCGCCATATTTATTACACCGTTTCAGCCCTTCAGTATCTGTCTATATTTCTGAGATGAGGTATTATATACATTATTTACATTATTCGGACTATTGTCCTCATCTTTGTCACCATATTTATTACACCGTTTCAGCCCTTCAGTATCTGTCTATATATATTAGATGAGATATTATGCACACTATTTACAATATTCGGACTATTTTCCTTATCTTTGTCGACATATTTATTACAACGTTTCGACCGTTGTACGCTCCGGTCTTCTTTAGGTGGTTGGAATATCGGACTGAACCCTTTATTTCGCTCACTGGGGTAGACTGTTCTAGTTCCACTTTCGATGTTTTAATGGATGTCAGTTATCAGTTATTTCCTGTTAATTTCCCTCTGAAAGTTCTCCACTGTCTCTACTGGGAATTGAACTCACACACTTTGGGTCCTGTCACTGGATCTAACTAACGCCTTTATCCACTGTGCCATATGTCCTTAGTCTTGCTTTTTTATCGTCTTCCAGTTGATGCATTATTCTCTGCAAATTTGCTCGGCCCTTCTAAATTAGCACAAAATATAATTCCATTATCCGAATTATATGCAGTTATGGCATTTGCCACCAGGCAGGAAATAAATATTTTACATTTTCTTCCCTTTTATTTTAATTAAGTTTTACTGTTGCTTCTGGCGTTCTAACAACTGCTCTTGTTGTTGATGTTGTGTTTTTACCACTTGGCCTAGTAAATCGTCCATATTTAAAGAATATTTTGTCTTCTTCTTTCTCTTTTTTTATTTTATTTATACACAAAAAATAAACCAACGTGGTTCAAATTTCTCGTCGTCACTGCTATCATGTGCACAGAAGCAAAAAGTACCATTGTTATTACTCATTTCTAGCGGTTATAATATTATCTCGACTGATTCTAACGGAACTTTTCTGACTTACTTTGAGTTCTTTATTTACGGCATCTTGCCGAGTTCACCGGGAGGAGTGTATCTTTTTACACCACATCTAATACCACTTCAGCCTTTGACAGGCCTTCTCCACAAGCAGAAAAGTTATGGTATCTTCGGGCACAGTTTTGAGCTGATCTAGTCGTTTCTGCCAAATCGTGAAATGAAAGTTGTTTTGAACGGCCACTCATCTACATCTTTTTGTCCTATGCTGTTTTAATCTTCATTAATGACCTTCCCGATTACATCAGCTCTCAACTTGGCATCTACGCTGACGACACTACCATTTACTCCTGCCTTGATAGTAAGGCCGATCATTAACGACCTTCTCAATGAAGGCCGATAATTAAAGACCTTCCCAATGACATAAGCTCTCAACTTAGCATCTACGCTGACGACATTGTCATTTACTCCTGTCTCGATAGTAAGGCTGAACAGTCTGACAAGGTCAAAATGAAAGCTGGTCTCTAAAAGCAACCCAAAACAGTTCCTTCCATGAGCATAGCTGATGTTATCCTCCAGGAAAGAGACTCGTTGCACCTTCCCGGGCTAATATTTTCAGCTGACATGAAGGCGAAAGACTTTATTGAATCCATCACTATGTCAGCTTCTAAGAAAGTCGGTTCACTGTGTCGTGTGAGACTACTTTTCTCTCCGGAATCAATTATGCATATCAATAAGTCTATCATTCGTCCGTGCTTAGAATATTGCTGCTATATATGGTCCGGTGCCACTGCTGTTTTCCTGGAGTTCTTTGTCAAAATCTAAGGAAGAATCAGCAATATTATTGGTCCTGATCTGTCGGCTCGGCTTCAGTCACTTTCCCATCGCCATTAGGTTGCCTCTCTGTGTCTTTTCTATAAATACTTTCATGGTAATTGTTCAGATGAGCTCTTCATTAAGGTACCTAGACTTTAGTCTATTCATCTATGCTTTGAATATTACTGCCACATATGGTCTGGTGTCCTCTCTGTTTACCTTCAGCTCCTTGATAAAATCCAAAGAAGAATCAGCAATATTATTGGTCCTGATCTGGCGATTCAGCTGCATTCACATGCCCACCACCGTAAATTTGGATGTAATGTCAATCACTACCTACTGTCCTCCTGATGACTCTTCTTTTTCCGCTATTACTAATGATTTTTTTTTTATATAACCTCGTCTTCTACTCCAACGGATTCTCCTCCTGCGGCTCCCTCCAGTGGAAGTCATTTCCTCTTACTGGGTTCATTATAACTATAATCTTCATTGATTAAAATATAATGTAAATCGATATCTTCTGTTGATTTGATCTTGATCCACGGTCTTTTCTGTATCCTTTCCTCAAACTCGCGAATGTTCTCTTTCACTCTCTGTAACCCCCTTGCGTGCTAGTGTCATTCCCGCTTTGCTCGGGGGTGATATGCGTAAAAGAAACTAACACGACAACACGACGACAAACTCCAAACATGAATGTCATCTAGACAAACTCACATATGCATGCACATTACCATCCTAACCCCGCATATACAAACTAGAATGAGCATACATTTATACACACGAAAGTCGATTGACAGAATTAAAAGTTGTTACAAATTGTACATTTAAAAAAAAAAGGGCGGGCTGACGGGAGTTTAACGGGGATTCGAAGTAAGATTGTTATCATTGATAACTCTCCCTTCCAATTTGAGGATTCTAGTTACTATATTCATAATACTTGATACAATGCAAAAATATCACAAT
The DNA here is from genome assembly GCA_964036315.1 of Acanthosepion esculentum. Taxonomy (NCBI): domain Eukaryota; kingdom Metazoa; phylum Mollusca; class Cephalopoda; order Sepiida; family Sepiidae; genus Acanthosepion; species Acanthosepion esculentum. The sequence goes on along the minus strand of OZ038514.1, from coordinate 49,179,781 downwards.
GAAAAAAAAACGTTTAACAATTATTTATAACTATTTATACTGGGACTCATGCCTGCAATTACAAGTAATACTAAATACTAAATAAATCCTCTTTATTTTTGGCATAGGATAGGATAGGATAGGATAAGATAGATAGATAGATAGATAGATAGATAGATAGATAGATAGATAGATAGATTTAAAACTAATTAAAAAGATAGATAGATTTAAAACTAATGAAAAAGATAGATAGATATAAACCTAATAAAAAGATAGATAGATAGATAGATAGATATGAACCGAATGGAATAGATATATAGATAGATAGATAGATAGATAGATAGATAGATAGATAGATAGATAGAAATGAACCGAATGGAAATGATAGATAGATAGATAGATAGATATAAACCTAATAAAAAAGATAGATATATAGATCGATAGATATGAACCGAATGGAAAAGATAGATAGATAAATATCAACCTAATAAAAAAAGATAGAGATATAGAAGTGAACCAAATGGAAAAGATAGATAGATATAAACCTAATGAAAATATAGATAGATAGATAGATAGATATCAACCTGATAAAAAAGATAGATAGATAGATAGATAGATAGATAGATAGATAGATAGATAGATAGATAGATAGATAGATAGATAAATATGAACCGAATGGAAAAGATAGATAGATAGATATCAACCTAATAAAAAAGATAGATATATAGGAATGAACCGAATGTAAAATATAGATAGATAGATATAAACCTAATAAAAATATAGATAGATAGATAGATCGATCGATAGATAGATATAAACCTAATAAAAAAAGATAGATAGATATCAACCTAATAAAAAATGATAGATATATAGAAATGAACCGAATGGAAAAGATAGATAGATAGATAGATAGATAGATAGATAGATAGATAGATAGATAGATATGATCCGAATGGAAATTATAGTTAGATAGATATGAACCGAAGGGAAAGATGGTTAGATAAAAAATTTATAAAAAAATAGATAGTGCTGAAACTTGACTAATGCATGGAATAATAATGCAAACACAAAATGTACTTAGAATAAAATATAAATAAAAGTGTACACAATATTTACATATAGTCTTTTGTATATTCCTGGGAAGACCGTTCCTGGAGAATGTGTTGACTAATTCGCAGTCGGGCAGAGTCTCTAGTTGGATCTCTTGATTTGCCTCCCTGTCTTCCGGTACCAACCATATTTATATCGTCGGTACTCCGCTATGCAAATTAGGTGGATCCTACCACAACAGGTAGATACATAGATAGAAAGATATATTTAAAACTAATGAAAAAGATAGATAGTTACAAACCTAATAAAAAGATAGATAGATAGATATGAACCGAATGCAAAAGATAGATAGATAGATATCAACCTAATAAAAAATGATAGATACATAGATATATAGATAGATTGATAGATAGATAGTTTTAAAACTAATGAAAATGATAGATAGATAGATAGCTATAAACATAATAAAACGATAGATAGATAGATATAAACCGAATGGAATATATAGATAGATAGATAGATTTGAAACTAATGAAATAGATAGATAAAGAGATATATACCTAATAAAATGAAAAGAGATTTAAAAACTAATGTAAAAGATAGATATGAACCAAATGGAATAGATAGATAGATAGATAGATTTAAACCTAATGAAAATATATATAGTTAGATAGATAGCTACAAACCTAAAAAAATGTCAGATAGATAGATATATATGAACCGAATGGAATAGATAGATAGATAGATAATAAGAGAGGTAGATAGATTTAAATCTAATGAAAAAGATAGGTAGATGAAAATCTTATAAAACAACAGATAGATACATAGATAGATAGATATATTTAAAACTAATGAAAAAGATACATAGTTACAAACCTAATAAAAAGATACATAGATATGAACCGAATGGAAACATTAGATAGATAGATATCAACCTAATAAAAAATGATAGATAGGTAGATAGATAGATTTAAAACTAATGAAAATGATAGATTGATAGCTATAAACATAATAAAAAGATAGATAGATAGATAGATATAAACCGAATGGAATATATATATATATATATAGATAGATAGATAGATATAAACCTAATGAAAAGATAGATAGATAGATAGATAGATAGATATAAACCGAATGAAAAGATAGATAGATAGATAGATATTTTTAAATCTAATGATAATATACATAGATAGATATAAACCTAATAAAAAGATATATATATATATATATATATATATATATATACATATATATATATATATATATATATATAGATAGATAGATAGATAGATAGATAGATGAATAGATAGATAGTTATCAAAGGTAATAAAAATGATAGATAGATAGATAGATAGATAGATAGATAGATAGAAATGAACCGAATGGAAATGATAGATAGATAGATATAAACCTAATAAAAAAGCTAGATATATAGATCGATAGATATGAACCGAATGGAAAAGATAGATAGATAGATAGATAGATAGATAGATATCAACCTAATAAAAAAAGATAGATATATAGAAATGAACCGAATGGAAAAGATAGATAGATAGATAGATATAAACCTAATAAAAATATAGATAAATAGATAAAAAAAGATAGATAACTAGATTGATAGATATGAACCGAATGGAAAAATAGATAGATAGATAGATATCTACCTAATGAAAAAAGATAGATAGACAGATATCAACCTAATAAAAAAAGATAGATATATAGAATTGAACCGAGTGGAAAAGATAGATACATAGATAGTTAGATAGATAGATAGATATATAGATAGAAACCTAATAAAAAAGATAGATAGATAGATAGATAGATAGATAGATAGATAGATAGATAGATAGATAGATAGATAGATAGATAGATATGATCCGAATGGAGAATATAGATAGATAGATATGAACCGAACGGAAAGATAGATAGATAGATAGATAGATAGATAGATATCAACCTGATAAAAAAAGATAGATAGATAGATAGATAGATAGATAGATAGATAGATAGATAGATATGAACCGAATGGAAAAGATAGATAGATAGATCGATAGATAGATAGATATGAACCTTATAAAACATAGATAGATAGATCGATAGATATAAACCGAATGGAAAAGATAGATAGATAGATATCAACCTAATAAAAAAAGATAGATTTATAGAAATGAACCGAATGGAAAAGATAGATAGATATAACCCTAATAAAAAATATAGATAGATAGATAGATAGATAGATAGATAGATAGATAGATAGATAGATAGATAGATAGATAGATAGATCCGAATGGAAAAGACTGATAGATAGATATAAACCGAACGGAAAGATAGATAGATAGATAGATAGATAGATAGATAGATAGATAGATATGATCCGAATGGAAAATATAGTTAGATAGATATGAACCGAACGGATACATAGATAGATAGATAGATAGATAGATAGATAGATAGATAGATAGATAGATAGATATGAACCGAATGGAAAAGATAGATAGATAGATCGATAGATATCAACCTAATAAAAAAAGATAGATTTATAGAAATGAACCGAATGAAAAAGATAGATAGATATAAACCGAATAAAAAAAATATATATATATATATATATATATATAGAGAGAGAGAGAGAGAGATAGATAGATAGATAGATAGATAGATAGATAGATAGATAGATAGATAGATAGATAGATAGATCCGAATGGAAAAGACAGATAGATAGATATGAACCGAACGGAAAGGTAGATAGATAGATAGATAGATAGATAGATAGATAGATAGATAGATAGATAGATATCAACCTGATAAAAAAACGTAGATAGATAGATGGATATGAACCAAATGGAAAAGATAGATAGATAGATATCAACCTAATAATAAAGATAGATACATAGATAGCTAGCTAGATAGGAACATGATAATTAACATACGGGCCTAAAGAGAAAGAAAATAGATTTTGTTTTTCTTATGCTGAACAAAAATGTACCTTATTCAATAGACAGAAGAGATGTATGAAAAAATAACTTTCTTGTTTCGCGGAAGCAATTTTCTCGAAATAATTGAATCTTGTAGCGAAAACTTTGAATTAAAACAAGCAGAAACATGTCACATGGCTTCTGTTACTGACTTCCTTGTCCCTTGCCTTGTACGACCATTGGAAAATAAATTCTTCGTCTATTGCTGGTGGGAAACAAACTAATTCATTACAACTTTGCATTGTTCTCTGAAATTGCACGTCAGTATGTTCCAAATTATGAATACTGTGGGGATTAGATAGATAGATTGATAGATAGATAGATAGATAGATAAGAAACTTAAACGAATGAATACATACATACATATGCATATATATATATATATATATATATATATAAATATATATATGTGTGTGTGTGTGTACCTGTATATATACAAATAGAGAGAGAGGGGGAGAGTGAGAGAGACAGACAGACAGACAGGTAGCGAGCTTGATAGATAAATCTGGATGAGAACATAAGGATGGATATAGACCATATATATATATATATATATATATATATATATATATATATATATATATATATATATATATATATATATATATATAAAGTGAACATAGATGGCAAGCCTTAGAGCCGACAGTCTATTTCATGCTAGATGAAATCGTCAGGTCATGAGTGCTGTTATTATTTTTCTCGGCCATTTATATATACGGGTCAGTGGTGCATTGTTGATAATCTATTTTGGCGGTTATTTTACCGGAAGTCGTTTATTTGTTTATCTATTTGGGTTAAATTATTTTGCTTTTTTTTTTTTATTTCTCATCTTATATATTTATTTATTTGTTTATTTTTATTTTGGTCGGTGTTTTTATTAACGTAGTAAAAATCTGTTTATATAGCTTATTTAATAATTTTGTTTTTGTTTGGGAAGATAATTAAAGCTATTTGTTCAATTTTGGGGTTGATTGTTGTAGTTTGTTCTAAATATTATTTTGGCAGGAACAGTTTTTAATTTGTTTATTACTTCATGTATTTATTTGGATTGATTTTCTTTATTTGTTTTTTTCTAACGGCTAGTTTATCGGTTGTTAGTTTATTAATATATTTGGATGTATTTAGATTAATTTATTTTAATTTTTATTTATTTGTTATACAGTATATTTTCTCTTTTTGGTTTTCGATTTTTAATTAACGTATTATATTATTTTTTTATACATTTTTTATCGTTATATAACAGTTATAGCTATTTTTTTCGTCCAATGTTTGGTTTGATTTTTCTAGTCTAACTAATATTTTGGTCATAATAGTTTGTTAATTTGTTTATTATTTACTTTATTCATTGATTTTGTTTCTTATTTTTTATTCTATTTTGTCTATTCTAACAGGTGTGATTTGGTAATTCGTTTGGATTAATTTATTTTGCTTATTTTATTGTCATTTTGTTTATTTTTTCCGATTTCAAATTTTAAGTAACGTAGTAAAAAATTGTTTTCATGTCTGCATTTTGATATGAGCTCGGATCTTTTATTTAATAATTTATTTTGGTCTGGGAAGGTAATGATAGCTATTTGTTCCTCCAATCAAAGTTTGCAAGTTTTTGATTGTTTGTTGTAGGCTGATGATCTTTTCCTTATTTTCCAAGATATTTTTGGTGTGGTGTGCGTTTTGTTTTTAATTTCCCAGATATACTTAGAAAGCATTGTGCTGTTCGCATATTTACTATTTGTGAAAGATGTTTTGTGTACGTAATTTCTTTGTTTCCAGGGTCCTTCAGTTACTCCTATGTATACTTTTTCTTCTTTATGAGGTGATTTTATCGTGGCTTGGTAGATTACGTTCTTTTGTAAACAATTACCGTTTAAGGGACATTCGTTCTTTATTCTGGAGTTGCACGTGGGTTTAATTTGTTCGTGTGGTTTGTTGATAATTTTCCTGTTATGCTTTTTTATTATTTGTGTCATGTTCTCGGTGCAACTGTAGCTGATTTTTACTGTGTTTTTGTTGAATATTTTGTGTAGGGTGCTTGATTCCGGGAAGTGTTTGTGTAAGAGTTTGAAGAATATTTTTTCCTACGTTTGTTTTTACGTTTTTGCTGACCTGTGGGTTGAACCATATGATATTTCCTTTCCTATTGGAATAATTTGGAGCACATCCAAATCCAAATGTTTGGGAAATTTATCTAACATTCATTTCAATATTTTTCAAGCATCATCAATACCAGGGAAAGAGTAGGTAAAACATGGAGAGTTCTAGAGGAACTTACTTCAATCTAGAAACTGCAACTGTAATCTGGAATTCTAGAAATCAGGACTGTAATTTAGGAATCGGAATTGTTTATTTGGAAATCAGATCTATATTCTGGAAATCGGAACCCTAATCCGGGAATCATAAATGTATCTGGGAATCATATAGGTAATCTGGAAATCATAAGAGTAGTCTGGAAATTAGAATTGCAATCTGAAAATCTGGAAGTAAAGATTGTAATCAGGAAATCAGAAGGTGATCTGGAAACCATTACGATATTCTGGAAGTCAGAACTGTACACTGAAGGTCAGGACAGTAATCTGGGAATAAGAATGGTAATCTTGAAATCTGGAATTCATTAAATCAGGACTGTGATCTGTAAATCAGAAGGGTAATCTGGAAATCAAAACTGTACTCTGGAAGCCACAAATATACACTGGAAATCACGACTGTAATCTTGGAATCAGAAGGGTAATCTGGAAATCAAATCAGTATGTGGAAATCAGAATTGTAATCTGGAAATCTGGAATTGGTTAAATCAGGACTGTGATCCGTAAATCAGAAGGGTAATCTGGAAATCAAAACTGTACTCTGGAAGCCAGAACTGTACACTGGAAATCAGGACAGTAATCTTGGAATCAGAAGGTTAATCTGTAAATCAAGAAATGTACACTGGAAATTAGAACTGTAGTCGATTAGAATTTATATATGGAAATCTGGGAACCAGGACTGTATACTGGGTATCTGAATGGTTATCAAAAAGGTAAAATGGAAATCAGAACTGTACTCTGAAAGTCAGAACAGTAATCTGGAAATCAGGTCTGTAATCTGGAAATCAGAATAGTATACTGGAATTCAAAATTTTATATGAACGTTCTTTATTTTTCCTAAGGCTATACTTTTCAATTTTTTTAAACAGTGGAATAAATAACAGAACTAGATTGAGAAGTCTTACTAAAGAAAGATTTGTAGGGCCAACATCACTCTTTTGTCAATATATATATATATATATATATATATATATATATATATATATATATATATATATATATATGTATATATATATATATATATATATATATATATATATATATATATTTGTGTGTGTGTGTGTGTGTCAGGTGGAGAAGCAAAATTTACTATAATCTGAGAGAGGAATTGAAGGACCTTAAATGCCCACTTAGTTTATTGAAACTTGAAGGAATTTATTTTCCGCGCAAAATTTACAGAAAAATAGATATAAATAATAATATTAAATATGGTTGTAGCATCAATATATGGTAGTTTTTTTTAAAAAATGGCGTATACTTGCTGAGAAAAAGCAACTAAACTTCCTTTGTAAATTTTGCTCGTTCACCCAATATATATATATATATATATATATATATATATATATATATATATATATATATATCATGTGGTGCATTTAAATTTACATGACAATAATCATTCATGCAAAAAAACAGATATTGAAGTTAATGATATAAATGGCGAGAATACATCTTCGCAAACAAATTTAATAAATGACATTAACCCCGAACCTGTAGATGAATATTATGATCCCTGTTTATAATTTCCAGTTGCATAAGGTCTTTTTTAAATTTTTTACAAGCGTTCATCTGTTCCTACAGATATCATCAGGTATGAAGATATATTTGTTATTTACATCCTGGTAATAACAGGACAACGAAAGTATAGGTGTAATCCGAAAGATGTTTTAAGAAATGATATATATATATATATATAGATAGATATCAGGTTGACTAGAAAGTTCATGTCGATTTTTAAGGGAAATTAAAGTACAAAACAAAATTATGACATTAAATATTTATTCAACTAAATATGAAGTATTTTGTTGCACAACCATTTTCCAGATTTTTCTTTAAGATAAATACGATAAAAATATAGCTGGAAGGTATATTATTTTCTTGAGCGTAAGATTTTAGTTAGAGAGTGTATATAAATATTAAAGTTGACAAAAGATAACAAATTGCGACAAAAGTTTACAAATTGCGTTCAACCATAAACAGACTGCCAACACTAGTTGTTAATCTCAGTGTCCACTTTTATATTTACACGAGCTGCATGGCCCGTCGTTGCCCGTGATTGATTCAAAAATCGTACGACACATACAGCAATCGCTATCACTTGACTTAAAATATTTTCCCCCTTCCTTGCCTTTAAAAGAGTGCCCGTTTCCGTGCTGATGTTGTTACACGTCTTACTTCTTGCCTATCTCACACTGCGAATATTTTCTAAGCTCTATACTAAGCATTACATCTGTTACGAAAAAAGAACTAAACAAAATGAACACAAAACGATCAGCTTTAAAAAAAGGACTCGTAACTAGAAAAACCGAGTGAAAAAAGAATGTTAACAACAAATACTTTTTCACTCCCAACCCAGTTCTCCGGAATCAGAATCAACGTTGACTTTAAGCAAGCGAATGAGCCAATTGGAGTAAAGTGCCATGCAGATTTAAATTTTTCCCACCTGTGACGAATACAGTTATCGATTTTTTTTGCATGCTAGCATGCTAGTTAACATTCGTGTCAGTCAGCTGTTGGCTCTCAGGCTGGCCAATAGAATCTTCCTGCCTATTCGTGACAGCCAGCTATAGGCTCTCACTCTGGCCAGTAGATAATGGCCGCAAACTACATGAAAACTGCCGTAGAAGCATGAAAAAATCGATTATTTCCACTATCGATGTTAGTTGACCTTCGCGCTAACTTGGAGCATGTGCATGTAAAGTTTGGTGCAGATCCGTCAAAAATTGCGGCCCTGCATTCGACACACACACACACACACACACACACACACACACACACACACACACACACACATCCCGCCTTTTATAGATAGAGATACGCTCTATACATGATATTGACCAAATTTATACATAAATGAAGCAGAACCTGAAAATATTATTTTATCATACCTATATCTATAAGAAGCACCTCCCTTATCAAGATTTTCTCTTACTATGATTAAGGAGATTGTATCCATCGCTCGATTGCTAGGAGTGTCAATTAAATTACAGTACCTGTTTTGAATTATTTATATCATGCGGACTGTTATCCGCATCTTCATTGCCATATTAAAAAAAAAATTCGGCCGTTGTACGCTCCGGGCTTCTTCAGGTGATTGGATCTCTTAGATGAGGTATTATGATTACTTGCATTATTTATATTATTTGGACTGTTATCGGACTGTTATCCTTATCTTCATTGCCATATTCACAACGTTTCGACCGTTGTACTCTCCGGCCTTCTTCAGCTGATTGGATCTCTGAGATGAGGCATTACGCTTACTTGCATTATATATAATATTGGGGCTGTTATCGGACTGTTATACTTATCTTCATTGCCATATTCACAACGATTCGGCCGTTGTACTTTCCGGTCTTCTTCAGGTGATTGGATCTCTGAGATGAGGTATTATGATTTCTTGCATTATTTACATTATGATTATGGTTATGATTAAAAGAATAACGTCAGTATATTTTAACAAAATTTGAAAATAACTCTATTTTTTTCTTATTCTTCGCAATAGTTGTTCTAGGAGGTATGATTTTGAATTTTACCAAGCGTTTCTTATAATACGTCTTGCAGCCGTGCAACTCGGGTCCATGATTGGGGGCGGACATATCGAGGTATAATTTTAAATATAGCATTTTGAAAGTAAATCATTATTTTTATCCTTCGTTTACTTATGTTTATTATTTAAGAGAGGCGTAATGAATAGCGGCTCGGAGAATTAAGTTGAAATTCCTGTCAAGTTCTTTACATTCAGTTAAGTGCTAATAACCTTGGAAATGGTATAAATCCATTTTTTCCAAGGGTGTATGAATAACAGGACACACTGACCCCTGTTACCTATTTTGATAACCAATCTAGGAGAAAGAAAACCACCTGCTGCTTATTGGGTCTTGCCTTTTTAAACAAAGGCTAGTAAAATGTAATTTCAAAAAACGTAATGTCCCCCTTTTCTTCACACATCGACACAAAATAATGGACTCCTCGGGCTTCGTAGAATGGTTCGAACAAAGACAAGACTGGGGTACGGTACGACCATCCTTCGGGCTATTCGCTCATGGGCGTATCACTCACTGCACTTGAGACGATGTTTAAATTGCTGCCATTTATTTTTTTCCATTTTCAGCTTTGATTGTTTTTGATTTTGTAGACGACATAGTATAGTAGCGTCAGTTGGGCAATTCACTTAGACATTTTGAAACGGCATGATGTACTTCTTGGAATTCGCTCCAGAATCTCCAATACGAACATTTCAGGGCGTTGGTGTGTCAGTCGTGATGATAAGAAAAGAACTCTCCTTTTTGGTGAGATCCAGACTATGATTGACAACGTTCCCTCCAAGTCAATTGGGAAACATATAAATGAAATACTTCGTTGAAAGGCACTGCTAAAGTCGATAGCATGGCTGATATACGCAGATGACACTCTCATGATCTAGATGCAGCAGGAATCTGTACAGATTCTTGCTGCAGCCAGATCTAAAATAAATACGAGACCGTCCAGAAGAGTTGCAGGAGATTCCGAAGTCATCTGGTGATCGTGGTTGAAGTCAATGGCGATTTTATTGACAGATCGCGACATCTGTTTGGGAGATGTGATTAAATATACTTTAACGTTTAAAAAATATTCAGTATTATTATGGAACGAGAACAGTCCACCCCAGTAGGATAAATAAGCGGTTCAATTCACATTTTCTTGCAGCTTTAAACAAATTGATATACACCTGACGAATACCGGAGGGAAAAACAACTGAAACGTTCTGATGAAAACAAAAAAGATGAGGACAATTGTCGAAATATACAAGGTGCGATGTTTTTTGGTTATATCAAAAGCACAGTAGAGTAGGGTCAGTTGGGCACCGTCAGTGAGAAAAGGAGTATCATGACGCCAGTCACACTGACAGAAATTTGGAAACGGCATGATGTACTTCTTGGCATATTTTCCTGTAGCTTTAACCAAATCGATATACACCTGACGAATGCAGGAGGGAAAAACGACTGAAACGTTTTGATGAAAACAACAAAGATGGGGACAATTGTCTGAATATTCAGGGTGCGATGTTTTTTGGTTATGTCAAAAGCACAGTAGAGTAGGGTCAGTTGGGCACCGTCAGTGAGAAAAAGAATATCAGGACGCCACTCACACTGACAGTAATTTGGAAACGGCATGATGTACTTCTTGGAATTCGCACCGGAAGCTCCAATACGAATATTTCAAGGCATTTGGGTGTCGATCTGAAAACAGTGAAGAGGATTCGTATACATCCAATCAACATCATGGTTTTTGGAGTGATCGCTACTGATGGCGACGTTATTCCGCCATTCATCTTCCCACAGGGCCTCAGACTCAACTCGGAGACTCACATCAACTGTATTGAATAGGGAGTTAATCCCTGTATCAAGTAGGGTGATGTCTGGCAAAAGTAATCAGAACCGCGCCACTCAAGCAGGAGAACCCGGGCACGGCTCTCAGACAATTTCTGCTACCACATCGCCCCTTACATCTGAGCACGTAACTCCCCAGACAGCAACTCCCTTAATTATTATGTGGCGAAGTTGAGCGAATGACCAACAAAACTCCTTGTAAAGCCAAAGATGAACTGAAAGCTAGCATTATGGCATCATTCACCAGTTTATCAAAAGAACAGTCGTCTGGAGGCCGTGGTTGTTGGCGATTTTATTGAATAAATGTACTCTTTAATATTTCAAGATATTTTTGTTTAATTCTGATATGTATATATATATATATATATATATATATGTGTGTGTGTGTGTGTGTGTGTGTGTGTGTGTGTGTGTGTGTGTGTGTGTGTGTGTGTGTCATCATGGCTTGGTTTCGCAAAACGAAGATCACGAGGGAGTGCGTACATGTAGCTTGCAGGCACGCGAGGCATTTGCTACTAATAGTCCGGCCTGGGCTTGATGGTATAGCATTGCAGTAGGCCTCGCCTGCCTCTTGCCCCTTTTACGCCGTTATTGCCATATATATATATATATATATATATATATATATATATATATATATATATATATATGAATATATATATATATATAAATATATATATATATATATATAAATTTATATTATTTATATACATTTATTATATATATATAATTTATATATATATATATATATATATATATATATATATATATTATAATAAAAAGAAAGAACTGTAAGATATGTAATTCGGTGTTCTTATTGATATTTTTATTTATACAAAACAGTGCTCAATGTAAATTTACAGAGCATAAATATTATAAATTAACTAATTAAAAATATGGTTTCATCGCTACACAGGAATTATGCCTAAATGATTGTAACATTGGAAACAAAAGTTAGTAATGTATATACTATTAGAACTGTGTAAATTTCAAAATAATTTATTCCAAAATTCGCTTGAAGATGAAACATAACTAATGCTATTAATTTAATTATATAATTTAATTTGAAGCTTTTAGTTTCTATTTTTGAAACATGGTAATTCTTGTTTAGCGATGAAACCATATTTTTAAATCAGTTAATTTATAATATATATATATATATATATATATATATATATATATATATATATATATATATATAAATTTGTTAAAATCAGATGTTAGTGTTATTTTCATTGCGTAAATAAGACGACAATTTAGCCATTGCACGCGGTAGAATATTGATTGATTTTATATTATTTAAATTTGCAGTATTTTCCTCTGTCGGTGAAATAGAAGAAATTTATTATAGGAAATAAGTGAACGATTGTCACGGCATCATGTGGTTCAAACTTGTGTTTACCGAATTACGGTCTTTATTAAGCAGTGGGTCGGATCGGCTGTCTTCAAAGATATGGCGCGAAGAAATGAAAAAGAAAGAATGAAGTAAAAAAAGGAAAAAAACAAGAAAGAAAATGCAAGAAAGAAAGAAAAAGTGGATAAACTAATTTATCTTCATTCTTTGTGAAATATGATTCTTATCAAACGACGAAACTTGACGGGAAATCTAATCGCTTCTCAACGCAATGTACGATTCGCTGTCTGTGACAATAATTGAATATTTTCTGGCGATATAACAACTGACGACTGACGTGTCAAAGGTTAAACCTTAAACGTGCCAAAATATTGCCACAATATTTTATTCAATCAACACACGAAAGAAATTCAGCAAATTAGTTCCAACACCCATATATATATATATATATATATATATATATATATATATATGCAAATTATATTTTATAATATTGTTGTTTAATGTTGGCACAGACACATGTTTCGAGACATAATCCCTTCGTCAGCCAAGAACTTAATTTGATTTAATGCCACAAATGTCACACTGAAACACAACTCTCGACAGTCTATAACACGCAATACTTTAACTCCTTCCCCACCTCGTCCTGGGTATGACGATAAACTACATCCGCATCCTGGGTAAGACGATAAACTACATCCCACAGCAAGGCATCTGACCAGGTTTGAGAAGCGTGGAACCACTTCTTAAGTTCTGTTGTGCCCAGCTCCAGCCAGAGCTGGTGTGATATCACCTGCCAGGGTGCCTGCTTTTGGCAAATAGTTAACCCCCCCGCCCACCGGAAGGGGTCAAAATACTAGGAAAGTATAAAAGTAGGTTTTAATACCAGCAATACATAATTGAAAAGAAATTGCCAAGAATATTTTTCTGATTTTAGACATTCACTCGTTGTAACTTTTGTTAAGTCAACGAATGTTCGTTATCTCTTTCGAAATGCGTGTTGTAGATGAGACTTTGTAAATGCAGATACGTGTAGTAGTACTGGTAATAGTAATGCCTTCAAATAGAACTGGCACTAATAATGTTTGATCAAATAGTAATCGCCAAATAGTAATTCATATAAAGATCAGTATAGAGAAATATTGTAGAGGCTAGTATCGAGAATAGTACGGAGAATAGTATAGTGGATAGTATAGAGAATAGAAGAGAGATTAGTATAGTGGATAGTATAGAGGGTGGTATAGAGAATAGTATGGAGGATAGTATAGAGGATATTATAGTGGATAATATAGAGGATATTATAGTGGATAGTATAGAGGATAGTATAGTGGACAATATAGAGAATTGTATAGAGGATAGTATAGAGAATAGTATAGTGAATAGTGTATAGAATAGTATGGAAGATAATATAGAGGATAGTATAGAGAATAGTATAGAGGATAGTATAGATAATAATATAAAGAATAGTATCGAGGATAGTATAGAGAATAGTATAGAGAATAGTATAGACGATAGTACAGTGCATAGTATAGAGAATAGTATAGAGGACAGTATAGAGAATACTATAGTGGATAGTATAGAGAATAGTATAAGGAATAATATAGAGGATTTTATTGTGTATTGTATAGAGAATAGTATAGAGAATAGAATAGAGGATAGTATAGTCGATAGTATAGAGCATAGTATAGATAATAGTGTAGAGGATAGTATAGAGAATAGTATAAAGGATAGTATTGAAGATTGTATAGAGAATAGTATAGAGAATAGCATATTGGATAGTATAGAGAGTGGTGTAGAGGACAGTATAGATAAAAGTATAGAGAATAGTATATAGGTTAGTATAGAGGATAGTATAAAGGATAGTATAGAGGATAGTATAGAGAATAATATATAGGATAGTAGAGTGGATATTATAGAGGATAGTACAGAGAATACTATAGATAATAATATAATGGATAGTATAGAAAATAGTATAGTGGATAATATAGAGAATAGTACAGAGGATAGTATAAAGGATAGTATAGAGGATATTATAGGGGATCTTATAGTGCATATTATAGAGGATAGTATAGAGAATATTATAGTACATAATATAGAGGATAGTATAGAGAGTAGTATAGTGAATAGTGTATAGAATAGAATAGTGGATAGTATAGTGGATAATATAGAGAATAGCGATTACTTAGACGTTACGTTAATTCCCATTCATCCTATACATTGTTCTGGTATCATTCTTATCTTTGTTGCCATATTTATCACAACGCTTCGGCCGTTATACGCTCCGGCCTTCTTCAGGTGGTTGGAATGTCGAATTGAACACTTCGTTTCGCGCTTGGGTGTAGACTGTTCTAGTTCCACGTGCCATGTCTAATGCATTTTCTTTCTTTTTGTTTTCTTTCTTTATTTCTTTCGTTCTTTAAAGTTTGATTTCTTTAAGAAATTATCGGATATTATATGCAGAATCTTTGGACAGTTTTTATACACATTATATATATATATATATATATATATATATATATATATATAGTTATTTAAAAATAAAAACAAAAATACTAAAGAAATCTGGATTATATACCTAACGTGTTCTTATCTATATATATATATATACAGGGTGATTGAAAAGCAACCCCCATTATATACCAATGGGTTTGGCTTTTCAATCACCCTGTATATCGATCGAATCGATTACCTGTACATATATATATATATATATATATATATATATATATATATATATATATATATATATATATAGTACAGGTAATCGATCCGTTGGTATATAATGAGGGTTGCTTTCCCATCACCCTGTATATATATATATATATATATATATATATATATATATATATATATATATATATATATGTGTGTATATATATCTATATATATATATATATATATATATATACACATACACACACACATACACACACACACACACACACACACAAATATATATATATATATATATATATATATATATATATATATATATACACACATAAGAACACACATTGTATAACTCTTGGATAGGTAACATGAATTCATACTATTTACATTTTTCGGACTGTTGTTCTCATATTTGTTGTCATATTTATTCCAACGTTTCGTCCGTTATACGCTCCGGCCTTCTTCAGTTGGTTGGAATATCGAACTTAACATTTATTTCGCTCGCTGTGTTAGACGTTTCTAGATCTACGTGCCATGTCTAATGGATGTTAGTTATCAGTCAAGTCCTGTTAATTGCCCTCTCCAAGTTCTCCACCGCCTTAGCCAGTTATTGAACTCACTCTCTTTGGGTCCTGTCACTGGATCTAACAACGGCCGAAACATTGGGATAAATATGGCAATAAATGGGAGGATGATAGTCCGAACAATGTAAAGAGTGAATAATTACACTGTATTTCACCATTGTTGAAACAAAGCAGCGGTCTCTCACATGGGGGGTGGGGGTGGGGGTCTTGAGGTGCATGAAAACCTTGATAAGGAGAAAAAAAGTAGTCCTAGCAGTTTGTTGTGGCTCCTCCCACTGTTACTGCTACCATGACAAAGCTGAAGTGGAACGGGCACCTCACGCGACTGACCTACACGCTCCCCCCAGATTTCTTCCTCTGGAAGTTCCTCAAGGATAATATCTACCAGTGCAACCCTCTCACCATTGCTGCATTGAAGGCACCCATCACTGAGAAGAATCAAGCGATCACCCATGAGGAATGTGCGTACGTTATCAACAACTTTGCAGTCAAGAGTACATTCAACTGAACGGCGGACACCTGGAGCATGTACTCTAGGGCCCCTCTTGGCATTTTTGGTTCATGTTTGAGACTAAATGGTTGCAGATCATAAAATCTCATCCTTATACCCTTCATCTAACTATCGTAACTTCTTTAAATCTATTTCTCACAATCTCCTGTATGTATGTATGTATGTATGTATGTATCTATCTATCTATCTACCTATCTATCTGCCTGCCTCTCTGTCTATCTATCTATCTATCTATCTATCTATCTATCTATCTATCCATCTCAATCACTTTAAATCTATCCATTTCACTCAATCTCTTTAGATCTATCTATATTTCCATATCTAAGTTTATTCTTTATCTATCTATCTATCTATCTATCTATCTATCTATCTGTGCCTACAGATATATATAAGGAAAGTTTCAAGAAACATATCTTTTATTTTGCCTATTGAATTTATTTAAAAATATGCAATATTTATTCCAAAGATTCACGCCTTTACAGGCGTATTCTCCTGTAATTTACTAGTTTTCTAAGGCGATAACAATCTTTGTAGATTTTGCTAGTGTTGTTGTTGTTGTTATTGTTATTGTTGGTGTTCTTCTTCTTCCTCTTCTTCTTCCTCTTCTTCTTCTTCTTCTTCTTCTTCTTCTTCTTCTTTTAATTATTATTGTTATTATTATTATTAACTATACCCGTGGAAATTCCATGGAGATTTTAGCTTATACGATGAACGTAAGCCCCGTTTACTCGCCGTCAAGTTTCAATAAATTACTTCTTTGCAATTTTAATTACAAAAAGGAAACTGAAGGGCCTTGTCGTTTCACTTTAACAAAATTTGTTTAAAAGAATTCTGGCTGCCTCCTATTCCCGCTTTACTCCGGAGACGAGCGGTTCAGAGACGAGGGTGGAGGCTCAGTCTACTCCTGACGAGTCGAGGGCAGGAATCAAAAGGGGAGCATCGGTGGTGGACGTGGCTGGGGTGAGTCGCCCCCTCCTGACAGCATGTCACAGATCCTCTTCATGTTGACGTTTGGACTTGAATCTCACGATTCCCCGCCTGTTGGTCCTATGCCAGAAAGGCCGATATATATATATATATATATATATATATATATATATATATATATATATATATATATATATATATATATATATATGCATGCATATGCATATATATGTCAGTATATTTATGCGTATACATATATATATATATATATATATATATATATATATATATATATATATATATATATATATATTAGGTGATCCCATAAGTTCTGTCCGAATTTTAACTTTTTGTTAAAATGAACGAAATTTAAAGAGTATTTTATAATGTCTAATGGAGCTGAACATTATTTTTAGGTTTAGATGCATTTAAACTGATCAAATTTTATTTCAAAGAACAATAAAATTAAATTTTGTTTAATTAAAACCCTGCTACCATAGAAGTACCCAAGAATCATTTGAGGCACATAATGCTTTATGAGTTCAAGAAAGGAAACTCAGCAGCTGAAGCGGTTAGAAACATTCACTCAGTTTATGGAGAGGAATGTGTGAATGAAAGAACTTGCAGAAGATGGTTTGCAAAATTCAGAGGTGGAAATTTCACCCTTGAAGATGAAGATCGAACCGGACGTCCAGTTGAGTTTGATGAAAAGCTTCTTGAAGCTGCCCTTGAACAAAATCCTGTTTTATCAGTTGAGGAATTGGCAGTGGTTCTCAGTTCAAACCATACAACTGTTGATCGTCATCTTCAACAACTTGGAAAAGTTCGTAAACTTGGAAAATGGATGGCTCATGAATTGTCTAAAAACAACCTCAAATCTCGAGTTGACATCTGCTCTTCTCTCCATTCTCGCCAACTTGTTTCACCTTTTTTGGATAGACTTGTGTCTGTCGACGTAAAATGGATCTTTTATCAAAATGTGAAGCGTCGTAGACAGTGGCTTGGCAAAGGGAAAGGACCCCAACCACAGCCGAGAAGGGAACTTCATGGGCAAAAGGTTCTTCTTTCAATCTGGTGGTATTGCCAAGGAATAATCCACTTTGAATTCTTACCACCTAATGCAACAATTAATGTTCAAATATACTGTCAGCAATTAGAGTGTTTGAAGCAAGCTTTGAGGAAAAAAAGACCTGCTCTAGTGAATCGAAAACGGGTGATGTTTCATCAGGACAATGCGCGACCATACACAGCAAGAATCACGCCACAAATGATCGTTGAGCTTGGTTGGGAGAAAATTCTTCATCCACTTTATTCTCCCGACCTTGCTCCTTCAGACTACCATTTGTTTCGTAGCTTACAGAATCATTTGGAAGAAACAGCTTTTGTAACACAGAAAGAGGTTAAAACTGACATTTGTGAGTTCTTTGAATCAAAGCCAAAAGAATTTTACAGTAATGGAATTAGTAAGCTTGTTAAGATATTTTTGAAGGTACAAAATTGTTGATTGAATCTGTAATTAAATGTAACATTTGGTCACTTGTTATCTTTATTCAAAATTTGGACAGTATATATATATATACATACATACATACATACATACATATATATATATATATATATAACAACGAAATTGTCCACCCAACAACACGGTTTAATATCTAAAAAATCACAAAACTGATTGTTTTTGCCAGGTTTTCAGATAAAACGTTTAGCTTTCATCACACCATTCATCGTAAGAATCACTGTAAAACCTTTTGAATTATTCAGCGAGAACGAGAACGCGAACAGGTCAAATCCGTTTCCTGTCAATCCCCCTATACCACTCCAAATGATCAATGGTGAGTGGTAAAAAATCATCCAGGCCGTCAGTAATGGTACTAAAATGCATACGCTGGCTTCCAACTTTAAAATCCATTCAAGAGAACGGTGAATAAGTTTTAAGATGGAACAGTAGGCAGAAAGGCTAGATCAGGTCACAACAGGAAGAGGGATCACAATTTCAACTTAGAGCTATAGAGTTCAATTAGAAAAGATCCAACTCAATCCATTAGACGTTAGACACGTTTCAGCTATGACAATCCAAAAAGCAGTGAAAATAGACTTGAAAATGATATCGTACTTGAAACCTGTGAGGCAAATTGTGACTCCAGGTCAGAAAGTTAGAAGGTTAGAGAGGGCGAATATCATGTTTAATATGTTGGAATATAAACCTAGAATAATATATATATATATATATATTAGAACTTTACTTGAGCTTTCGATCCTTAGCAATGATTAATTAATGATTAACATGTCATTTTCGTTTATGATCGATTTCTTCACGATTTTTCTGTTGAGCTTGAAGAGTAATTATACATTCTTATTACTCAAATTGCTGGCAATAAGCTTTTAAAAAATGTCCAATAGTGTTATATAAACCTCGGAGAATTCCAGTAATATATCTTTAATCATTTCTGAGATACAATGGTTTAGAGTTTAATCTAACAATTGAATAATTTAACTGTTACTGGATTTGGACAATCTTGCAGTTACACAAGGTCTATGGGGAAAACTGTATGACGAATTGGAAAAATATTCTAAAATTCTCACTTTCTCATACATTTTTTCCCTCCGTACTGTTCTTGATATATAAATATAGATATGGTTCTCTCTACCCCTCTCTCTCTCAGTCTTACACACACACACATATATATATGTGTGTGTCTGTGTGTGTCTGTGTGTGTGTGTGTGTGTGCGTGTGTGTATATGTGTTTGTACGTGTGTGTTTTGTTTCTGCTCTAAATCGATAGGCGTGACCAGATTTGCTCATTAAAATATTGTCTATATAAATTATGACTGGATTGCTTACGATAGAACAACGACAAATTAATATTTATCTCTCCATATTCGTCACTGGAATGACGACAAACAACATTCCACGACAAAGGCATCAGATCAGGAGATTGGCGGTTTTGAGGTGCGTAGAACCGCTTCTGAACTGCTGTTCTTCCCAGCTTAACCCTGAGCCGTGGTTGTAGCACCGGTTGGGGTCAAAGCTATGGGGGAATAGTGACACCCCCACCACCATCAACGAAACAAAAATGAACAGTACATTTTTATAATAAAATGAGCACGAATGTATTTTTATAGCAAATAATGCAAATTATGCATTATGTATTTTTCATGCAAACAATGCAAATTTTAAAATATAAAAAAAAATATTTTTTAGTAAAATCGCCAAAAATATATTTCATCATTTACAAAGGATATATCTAAAAAAAAACTTATCTTTAGTTTAAAAGAATGGGATTATGCGAAAATATCTGTAGTTGAAAGCATAAAATTGCGTAGAAAGTATCTATATTTAGGCATGAACCCATAGAGTTTGTACTACTGCTAAACAAAATCAACCTAGTAACGATCTATCTGTCTGTCTATCTATCAATCTCAGACTGTTCATATCTATCTATCTATCTATCTATCTATCTATCTATCTTCTTATCTATCTATCTATCTCACTCTCTTCTCATCTATTTATCTATTTATCTACCTATCTCTTTCAATCGCTTCTCATCTATCTATCTATATATTTATCAATCTATCTCAGTGTCTTCTCATCTATCTATTTAAATCTCTTCTCATCTATCTATCTATCTATCTATCTATCTCATTCTGTTCATATCTATCTATCAATCTATCTATCTCACTCTTTTCTTTCCTTTCTTTCTATCTATCTTTCTATCTCAATCTCTTCTCATCTATTTATCTATTTATCTACCTATGTCTTTCAATCTCTTTTCATCTATCTATCTATCTATCTATCTATCTCAGTGACCTTGCGTTCATCTATCTGTCTATCTTTTTCCATCTTTTGTCATCTATCTACCTTCGAATCTATCTGTCTATAATATCTAAGGAATGTTCAAGGGGCGTATCTTCTGATGTTTTATTTATTGAATTCATTAACAAATATCCATCATTGATTCCAAACATTCGCGGCTTCAAACGCGGTATTCTCCAGAAATTCCTTGGTTTTCTTACGCGATAACGAACTTTCTTCTTCTTCTTCTTCTTCTTCTTCTTCTTCTTCTTCTTCTTCTTCTTCTTCTTCTTCTTCTTCTCCTCCTCCTCCTCCTCCTCCTCCTCCTCCTTCTTCTTCTTCTTCTTCTTATTATTATTATTATTATTATTATTATTATGATTATTATTATTATTATTATTATTATTATTATTTTTATTATTATTATTATTTTTATTATTATTATTATAGTAGTAGTAGTAGTAGTAGTATTAACTCTACCCGTGGAAAATCTACGGAGTGTTTTTTAGCTTAAATTATGAACGTACGTACCGTTTACTCGACGTCAACATTCACGTCAGAAATCAATTACTTCCGCATGCTTCTTTGCAACTTTAATTACTCACGTGAAAATACTTATGTCAGGGAGATATTAAACACCAGGAAGGGGACGGAGGGGTCACGAACATAGATCCACTCAGCCAAAATATTTCCAATTTTCGGTATATATTCAATGGAAATACACTCATTTAAGTAAATATTGTAATAAAGTCTGCGAACATTGGTAATTTCAATTAGTCGTGCACATGCATGTACATTTTAATTATTTTATTATTATAATTATTTTATTACGTATAATTTCTGTCGGCTACTTCTGGAGTTTAGGGTTTTTGTTTGTGGAGGTTTTTCGTACGTTTTCTTGTGGCCATCGGTGGTCCCCATAAAGTTTTGGAGGTATATTCATTAAGACCATATGGTCATATGTTTGGGTTGGTGTTCGCGAGCTAAAACAGAACAATTATGGCAAGGCAGCCTGAAAGAGCCCATTCCTCTTCAAGTTGATTTTGAATTCAGAGTTTTCCTTCCTCTTGACGAGTTAAAAGACCAAGGAAAGAGAATGCGGTCAGGGCAGTTATTTAGCCTATAGCTGGGGGAGAAGGATGGTTGATTCAGTGTTTCGTTTTCTACGACTTATCAACCCATTGCAGGTTATTTAAAAGCTTTTTTAAAAGTAAATGCTACGAACAGTATCTTTTTACTCCATCTGTTCTTTCTCTCACTTATGAGCTGTGCAACGGCGAAACAGTCTGTCTGTGGACGACAAAACTATTGGCTCCTGAAAAATTAATTTCGGGTGACCTCTTTGGTTTGATGTGTGGGTTTGTAAACAGTGACTATTTAAGCTAATATTGCACGACTCTTCGGAAGAATTGAGTCACTGTCAGTCACTGTGTGTTTATCTAAATCTAAAAATAAACACGCTAAAATTCATCTGCACCTCTGCCGTACGCCAACGGCTTAGTGGTAGAAGTTCCGACTGACGCAAATTCAGTCGGGTTTCGATCCTAGCTAGAGGCAACAGGACGTCTAGTCACACTGATGAGCTGTGAAACAGCGAAACAGTCTGTCTGTGGATGACAAAAATGTATATATATATATATAAGTGAGAGAAAGAAGAGATGGAGTAATATATATATATATATATATATGTATGTACGTATATTTACGCCTGTAGCTGACTGATACTAACAAGCATATATTTTTTCTCACCAATTTTCTTTCTCCTATTGATGGCGATGCGGCCCGAACTTAGTCTAAGAACTTAACTGAAATAATAAAAAAAATATTAATGTATAACCCAGTGTTTCCGAAAATTTTTAAACTTTTTATTGTTCAAAACATATATATATATATATATATATATATATATATATATATATATATATATATATATATATTATCAAATGGACTAAGTTCGACAAATATTTTAGCATGTTTTCTATTTATAAGTTATTTTTATAGATACAGTGTAACCCGGATTAAGAGACACGGATATAAGAGAAACCCGGATATAAGAGAGATTTCTCTGGTACCAAATTAGAGCCTGTGTTAATGTATAGACCAAACCCGGATATAAGAGAAACCCGGGTATAAGAGAGGCCTGGATATAAGTGACTTCTCCGGTCCCGACAACTCTCTTATATCCGGATTACACTGTACAAATATTTAAATAAAAGGACTGTTTATAATAAACTGTATTAACTACATTTATCGTCCTGAATACGAATCGAAATATGGTTTATTTTATTTTTTTTAAATGTGTTATTGATAACGAATACAAATTTTTGAGCGTGCAGTCGCAACGCTAAGGTTGATTATTTTTTTGTGGGGGGGTTGAAAATTTAAGTGAGTGCGTTTTTTTTTACTAATATAGCAATTTGAGAATTTCTAATTCTAACAGTTGAAATATAATCCTTGAAAATGGCTAAATGTATAGCCGAAAGCGCTCGGATAAAAAGAACATTCGGACAGTTTTTATATAATTTACCCTCTGAAAAGAAAAACTTTATTAGATCGCACGAGAAATTATATAAAACCTAAATAAAAGCACCTCATTTTTAATGAAATGTGCATGAAAGAAGGATTTCTGCCTAAATACACACACATATATATAAGAGAGTTGTCGGGACCGGATATGAAGTATCTTATATCCGGGTTTCGTCTATTTTCTTTAGGTAAGTATGGCTCTAATTTGGGACCAGAGAAAATCTATCTTATATCAGGGTTTCTCTTATATCCGGGTCTCTTATATCCGGGTTACACTGTATATATATATATATATATATATATATATATATAATTAAGTAATTCATCGAGTCTGAAACCTCAACAGAATGCAGAAAGCACTGGACGGCTGTTTCGTCTTATATTTGGGACTACATCCACTACCGAGAATTGAAACCCTGACAGCTAGGTTATCAAGCAAACGTTATACCAACTGTTCCAACAGGCCTCGGTGACGAATAGGTAGCAAATCGTCACCATAGGTGCCATAGGACGGTGCGCCTGGAGCCACGCCTACTATCACCAAGACGCTCAAACTTGAGCATTAGAAGCCGGTTCAAGCAATGATATATAAATCATAGAAATTATTAGAGGATTTGATAATTATAATTACGCAATTCATCTGGTATCGTCACTATTTCTCATTTGGCAGCCTAATACCAGAAAAGAGGTGTTCATGTGCGAACGATATTCGAGTAACCCTTAAGATTTATTGTATGTTTTTACGAAAGACATAAATTAATACAACCTTTTCCTCTTTCCAATGATTGCATTGTGCCATAGATTGGCACCTGATCTCTCCTCTGACCTAGATCTAACCCTAACCCAATGGCGGTAAACTGGATAGTTACATTCAATACCTCGAAGACAACAAACCAATTTACATTCCATCATCAGCGATCGGAACTTGAAGTATCCCCAGTCCCGCTGGAAGGATGATCCTTCAGGGAGATCCCGTGCCCTGAGCACCTTTTGGTCCCTTAAAATCAAACTATGTC
This sequence comes from Acanthosepion esculentum, assembly GCA_964036315.1. Taxonomy (NCBI): domain Eukaryota; kingdom Metazoa; phylum Mollusca; class Cephalopoda; order Sepiida; family Sepiidae; genus Acanthosepion; species Acanthosepion esculentum. Next base: position 49,154,718 of record OZ038514.1, on the reverse strand, counting down.
GAGCTCCTACGTACGATCCGTAGCTAAAGATGACAGCAAAAAAACGGTCGGTTCCTTGTGCCGCCCTAATAATTACCTTGTTCCACGTGCTATCCTCTACCTTTAAAAAGTGCCAGATCAGGACAAAATTATAATGCTGCTACGCGAGTTGCCCAGCCTTCACTCGATACAGTCCAACTACATCTCCGCGTCCTTGTGGGTGATGAATTATTTTCAAACCTACAATCTATTTCCTACTGGTTAAACGGCCTGAGAGTATCACTGCTCTATCGCTATTTCCACGGAAAGTGCTCAGTCGAAGTACATTTCTTAGTTCCGCGAGTTCTAACCTTCACGTCTAAGACCGGCAATACCACCTGAATTGCAGCGAACCAGAATCGTTCCCTTCGTATTCCACTGGTGGGATCTTAGTTCCATCGACTAGCCTCTTTCCGCCAATGGCTTCTCTGCGGCACTGATTTTAAATAGGATGTTTTACCGATCACTATAATCTTAACCTGTTCATCGATAACATAAATAAACTGTTACCTTCCCCACATATCCACATAAACTGTGCTTTTTAATCTGTAATGTTTTCCCTTCTTTCGTTCTTTCTTATTTCCTTCTGTTTTTCTTGGTTTGTGTTTTTCTTTCATTCTTTCTTTCAATCTATCGGTCTTTTTGGGCTTTCTTTTTGTCTTTCTTTATTTGTTGCTTTCTTGATTATTCTCTCTTTCGTTCTTTCGTTCTTTCTTTCTTTTTTCTTTTTCTTTTTGTCGGTTTTCCTCATTTATTTGTTAGTTTTGGTTTTAACTTTTCTTTCTTCCTTTCTTTCTTTCCTTATGGCTTTCTTTCTTTTCGTATTTTTCGTATTTTTCTGTATTAATGTTGTCTTTCTCCCTTTCTCGCTTTTTTCCTTCGTTCTCTCTTTCTAAATTCTTCCTATGTTAATTTTGCTTTGCATTTTTCATTCGTTTATTTCTTTTTTCTTTCCCTCAGTTTTTCTTTCTTTTATCTTTCTTGTTTTTCGTTTTAGTCTTGATTTTATATCTTTTCTTTTCTTTTCTTTTTCTTTCCTTCTTTCTTTCTTTGTTGCTTTCTCGATTTTTCTGTCTTTCGCTCTTTCTCTCTTTTCTTGCTTTTTCTTTTCATTTTTTCATTCTTTCTCATTTCTTTATGTTAGTTCTTGGTTTCTATCCTTCTTTTTTTCATTCTTTCAGTCTGTCGATCATTTTTGTCCTTTTTTTTCATTCCCTTCGTATTCCACTGGTAACATCTAAGTTCCTCAACCTGCTTCTTTCCGCCAACGGCTGCTCTTTGGAACTGATTGGAAATAGGATGTTTTCCCGATCACTATAATCTTAACGTGTTCGTCGAGTATTGACAGTTACCTTTCTCTCATATCTACATAAACTGTGCATCTTAATCTGTAACCCTCTATCTCGAGCGCCTTCCGGCCATTTTAAAGAGTGAACATCAATGTAAAAAAAATTACACTTTGATAAATAATTACATCAGTTCTCCATTGGATTACAAATGTTCACATGACGTTATTCGGTTTTAACAAAATGCGTACATTAACATAATTTGAAACTTTTGGAAGGTGGCCACTTGGCCACTTAACAGGTTGTTCCAAAAGTCGCATTCCCGTGGATAACCTAGTAAATTTTATATCTATATACAAAATAGTCTCGATGGCACTTTAGTATGTGTCCTACCCAACAGTTTCTGATTTAGCGTGTGTCCTACAGATCAGTTTCTGCTTTAGCGTGTGTCCTACAGATCAGTTTCTGCTTAAGTGTGTGTCCTACAGATCAGTTTCTGCTTTAGTGTGTGTCCTACAGATCAGTTTCTGCTTTAGCGTGTGTCCTACCCAACAGTTTCTGCTTCAGTGTGTCCTACCGATCAGTTTCTGCTTTAGTGTGTGTCCTACACATCAGTTTCTGCTTTAGTGTGTGTCCTACCGATCAGTTGCTGCTTTAGTGTGTGTCCTACCCATCAGTTTCTGCTTTAGTGTTTGTGCTACCAATCAGTTTCTGCTTTAGTGTGTGTCCTACCGATCAGTTTCTTATTTAGTGTGTGTCCTGCCGATCAGTTTCTGCTTTAGCGTGTGTGCTACCGATCAGTTTCTGCTTTAGTGTGTGTCCTACCGATCAGTTTCTGCTTTAGTGTGTGTCGTACCGATCAGTTTCTGCTTTAGTGTGTGTCCTTCCAATCAGTTTCTGCTTTAGTGTGTGTCCTACCGATCAGTTTCTGCTTTTGTGTGTGTTCTACCCATCAGTTTCTGCTTTAGTGTGTGTCCTACCCATCAGTTTCTGCTTTAGCGTGTGTCCTACCCATCAGTTTCTGCTTTAGCGTGTGACCTACCTATCATATTCTGCTTTAGTGTGTGTGCTTCCCATCAGTTTCTGCTTTAGCGTGTGTCCTACCGAGCAGTTTCTGCTTTAGTGTGTGTCCTGCCGATCAGTTGCTGCTTTAGTGTATTTCCTACCGATCAGTTGCTGCTTTAGTGTGTCCTACACATCATTTTCTGCTTTAGTGTGTGTAATACCTATCAGTTGCTGCATTAGTGTGTGTCCTTCCGATCAATTTCTGCTTTAGTGTGTGTCCTACCGATCAGTTTCTGCTTTAGTGTGTGTCCTACACATCAGTTTCTGCTTTATTGTGTTTCCTACCGATCAGGTTATCCTTTAGTGTGTCCCCTACCGATCAGTTTCTGCTTTAGTGTATGTCCTACCCATCAGTTTCTGCTTTAGCGTGTGTCCTACCGAGAAGTTTCTGCTTTAACGTGTGTCCTACCTATCAGTTTCTGCTTTAGTGTGTGTCCTTCCGATCAGTTTATGCTTTAGTGTGTGTACTTCCGATCAGTTTATGCTTTAGTGTGTGTCATACCGATCAGGTTATTCTTTAGTGTGTGCCCTACCGATCAGTTGCTGCTTTAGTGTATTTCCTACCGATCAGTTGCTGCTTTAGTGTGTGTCCTACTGATCAGTTTCTGCTTTAGCCTGTGTCCTACCGAGCAGTTTCTGCTTTAGTGTGTGTCCTGCCGATCAGTTGCTGCTTTAGTGTATTTCCTACCGATCAGTTGCTGCTTTAGTGTGTGTCTTACCGATCAGTTTCTGCTTTAGTGTGTGTCCGACGCATCAGTTTCTGCTTTAGTGTTTGTCCTACAAATCAGTTTCTTTTTTAGTGAGTGTCCTACCGATCAGTTTCTGCTTTACTGTGTGTCCTACAGAGCAGTTTCTGCTTTAGCGTGTGTCCTACCGAGCAGTTTGTGCTTTAGTGTGTGTCTTACCCATCAGTTTGTGCTTTAGTGTGTGTCCCTCCGATCAGTTTCTGCTTTAGTGTGTGTCCTACCGATCAGTTTCTACTTTAGTGTGTGTCCTACCGATCAGTTGCTGCTTTAGTGTTTGTGCTACCAATCAGTTTCTGCTTTAGCGTGTGTCCTACCGAGTAGTTTCTGCTTTAGTGTGTGTTCTGTCGATCAGTTGCTGCTTTAGTGTATTTCCTACCGATCAGTTGCTGCTTTAGTGTGGGTCCTACACATCAGCTTCTGCCTTAGCGTGTGTCCTACTGATCAGTTTCCGCTTTGGTGTGTGTCCTACGCATCAGTTTCTGCTTTAGCGTGTGTCCTACGCATAAGTTTCCGCTTTAGTGTGTGTCATACGCATAAGTTTCTGCTTTATTGTGTTTCCTACCCATCAGTTTTTGCTTTAGCGTGATAAATTTATTAGATCTCATGAGAAATTGTATAAACCTAAATAAAAGCGCCCTGTCTATCGCGTTCAATGAAATGTCTATATATATATATATATATATATATATATATATATATATATATATATATATATATATATATGCAATGAAACTCTCTTCCTGCTAAGTATAATGCCTATATTTTTGTAACTATTTTTTATATCCATCATAAATCAAGAATACTGTACGTGCTTATAAATACTATGGCAAGTGCTTATCTGTGGCTTAGAATATAGTTAATTCCAGTTTAGTCGTTTTTACACCTAAGTCGTGACCTCTGGAACCAATTAACGACGGTATATCAATTAACGATTAGGAATACCTGTAATTTGAAATATAAAATCCCATTTTTTTCTCTTCCTGTTTCATTTGGTTCAATTGTGTTTGTTTTAAAATCAAATACGTTTATCCATGAGGTAAAAAGTTTTTTTGCCCTGTAGTTTCCTTGGTTTTTATCGGGAATTTCTCTGCTTTCCCTGGAATTTCTCTACTTTGGAAATGGAATGTATCTTCTATTTCCACTTGGTTTTTCTCTATGATTTATCTGAATGTTCCCAGGAGAATTCTCAGCTGCTTTACCCTAGAATTTAACTTCTTTTGCGCTCGAATTACTCTACTACTTTCGTGGATTTTCACAGTTTTTCCCTGGATGTTCATTACCTTTTTCGTAGAATTTTTCTGGTTTCTTCAATGGAATTTATCATATTTTCCATCGAAATTTATCTGAAGTCTCCCAGTATAATTCTCAGTTGTTTTACCTGGAATTTATCGACATTTTTCATGGATTTTATCTGATATTTTCCCGACTTTTCTGTTTTTCCCTTGAATTTAACTGATTTATCCGTGGATTTTATCTGCTTCTCCCCATGGATTTTCTCCGCCTTTTCTTTCGGATATTAACTGCATTTTCATAGGATAATTCTCAAATGTCTTTCCTGGAATTTATCTGGTTTTTACCTAGATTTTCTCTGCTTTTCCGTTGGAATTTCACTGCTTTCTCCGAGAAATTTATCTGTTCTTTACCTGCAGATACTCTGAATTTATTTGGTTTTTATCTTGAGATTTTCTCCTTTTCCCTTGGAATTTCTATTACTTTCCCAAAAATTTCTCAGCTTTTTTCACTAGAATTTCTCAGCTTTTCCCCTAGTTTTTATCCACTTTTGCCCTATACTTTCTCTGTTTTTTTTTTTCTTGGAATTTATCTGCTTTTTTCACTGTAGATTTTCTGCTTTTTTACCCGGAATTTATTTGCTATTTCCCCCGGAATTTCATGGCTTTTTTTCCTGGAGTCTGTCTGCCTTCACCGTCTGAATTTTCTCTACATATTCTCCGGCAATTATCTGCCTTTACCACTGGAAATTTTCAGACTGTTCCTCTGGAGATTTTCAGCCTTTTTCTCTGGAAATTTTAGCCTTTTCCTCTGGAAATTTTCAGTTTTCCCCTCGAGATATTCCGCTTATTTTTCTTGATTTTTTTTTTCTGCAATTTCCCTGGAAATTCACTTCTATTTTCCCTAGAATTCCTCAATTTGTGATTGGTCGCTTTCAACCCTGATCCGAGGTTATGTACACTTTACTTTTAACGACACTCAAATAATTTTATGATTCGGCTTGGTTGTTATAGTTAATTCGATTTGCTACTAAATGTGTTAAAAAAGTGATTTTCTTTATTTTCAGATTTTTTGAATTTTTATTGTAAGGGATTCAGTATATTTTTGTATAACATTTATTAAATAGAATTCATCTTTTTTATCTTCTGCTGATAAAAATCTCACTCTCAATTTTATATATGTTTCTTTTTAATGTAACAACTACACTGTGATCACCGATGCTGCAAGTTAACCTGTGCGATAGTGTCGTGGTTGTTTGTCTATTGTTCACTTTTAATGTTTGCGAATAATATGGATAAATATTCGTAAACATCAGATGTATAATGTATAATATCAACTGTAAAATGTTTGTAAATACGCGATTTTAATTAAAACTGATAAGGTATTATTTTCTGAACATTTATGCTGAAATGAATATCCTTGCTACAGAATTTTCGTGGGGCATTTAAATTTCCAAAAGCTGATGATTTTTTTCTTACCATTCTAGAAAACAATAACCTGGGAACATTTATATCTTTTTAATACGGATATGGGCGACAGGTGTAATGGTTAGTGTTTTGGGACGAGGAATCCGTAAACTGAGATCGAATTCCAGTCGAGTTTATCACATTCGCTCTCAGGGAAAATGCTTTTAGGAAAATTAGGAATCCAACTTTTTTCTCCCACTTCAAGCTACGGGATAATTAGTAAGACAGACTGGGCAATTTGGTTGGCAAGTAGTCTTGGAAAAGCACCACGCTGAACTTAAAGATCGTTTAAAAATTCAGTAAAAAAAAGAACTTCCTACGGAAACGAGAACAAGTAAAACTCTTTCTCTCTTTCTCTCTCTCTCTCTCCCTCTCTCTCTCTCTCTCTCTCTCTATATATATATATATATATATATATATATATATATATATATATATATATAAAAACACTTCTTTCGGATTACACTTTATCTTTCGATGTCCTGTTATTACCTAGATGTAAAAAAAAACTTACCTATTTCCTTACCTGAGGATGATCGTATGAAACGATTGAAAGCTAGTAGTAAAAAAAGACCTGATAAAACCAAAATTTATAAACAATGATCATACCATTCATTAACGGATTCGAGGTTAATGTATTTTATTATTAAAAATTGTTTGCGAGAGTGATTCTTGTCATATCATTAACTTCATTATCTGCTTTTCGTATGAATGATTCGCGTAATATATATATATATATATATATATATATATATATATATATATATATATATATACACATTATCCAACGATTCGGGGTTTCATGCAGTTCTTGTAAGTGCAAGCATATATACGTATATGTAGATTTTTTTATCCTACCCAATCTTATATATATATATATATAAATATATATATATATATATATATATATATATATATATATATATATATATATATATATACTTGCACCAGAAGAATGCAAGAATTGTATGAGTCTCCGAGTCGTGCTCTCGACGTTTAATGCTCTCCTTCGCCGATTGAGCGCTATGCGAAAAGGGAATTTTTAACAGCAGCTGCTGATGGTTAACACATAACTCTTCGTAGGAATTGCGAACTTTGGCTGCTGGTCTTATATACACCACGTATATAATGCGTTAAAGATTCCCTTTCTCTGTCGTGCGCCGATAACCTAGGGGTAAAATCTCTGACTGATGACAAATCGGTCGTGTTTCGATCCCGGCTCGCAGCAATCCGATGCATAGCCACACTGATGAGCTGTGATACAGCAAAACAATCTGACTGTGGATGATACATATATATATATATATATATATATATATATATATATATATATATATATATATATATGAAAATATATAGAAAATAGGAAAGAACTCGTTAGGCAAATAATCCGAAGTTCTTTAGTATTTTTGTTTTTATTAAAAAAAAACAGTGCTCGATACAAAATAGACCCTAAATATAAGGACCAGAAACAAGATTTTGAGGAAAACCCTACTGCAAGAATGATTAACCAAACCCGACCAGATATCGGAAGGATTACTAGGCAAATTAAAAACCACCTTGGATTAACACCCTGGATTAATACCAAAGAAGTCATCAATTAGTTTACTAGTATAAACAATAAACCTGATTGTACCCAAATACAGTTCGATATTGTGGATTATTACAAGTTAATATCAAGAAATCTGTTCACGACTGCCCTGGAGTTTGCTACTGTATATTCAGACCTGACAAAGAAAAAATGAATATAATTCTCCGTGCAAAAAAATATGTCCTCATTCATAATGGGGACCAATGGATTAAAAACACCGATGAGCATTTTGACATCACTATGGGATCTTTGGACTATGCCGAGTCTTCTGACCTTGTCGGTCTTTTTATACTGTACAACCTAACCACGCACCGTAAATTAGACATTAAGGACATCGGGCTGTACAGAGATGACAGGTTCATGATAGTGAGGAGATCCACTAATTTTAAAATAGATAAATTAGAAAGATTATATATAGTGAATTCAGAAAATTTAACTTAAAAACTACAGTCAATACAAAATTAAAAAGGGTAAACTTCCTCGGCGTAACTCTGGACTTAATGAACACCTTATACCTACCTTATAGAAAACTTAACGCTAACCCCTTCTATGTACACCCTAAATCTAACTACCCTCCATCCATAATTAAGCATATACCCTCATCAATAGAGAAAAGAATCAGCATGAACTCCGCTAATAAAGAATAATAAAGAAATATTCCAACAGCACAGTAATTTTTATAACACAGCTCTAAAAAACAGCGGCTACAAAAACGCTAACATAAGTTATAGAAACAATAGTAGTAACAGGAAGAAAAACAGGAAAAGAATTGAAAAACACTTTCCTACTAATAGCAGACTTAGCAAGATCTTTAATAAAAACACCTTAAAATTAACTTACAGTTTCACTGAAAATCTAGAAAAAAAACATAAAAAAATAATAATAATAAAATCCTGGAAAAACACGCATAATAGTATTAATAAATACCCTAAACTTAATTTAGACAAAAATAATGAAAAAATGTGATTGTAGAAACCCTGAAGACTGCCCGTTGGAAAATAAATGCCGCGTAAAATATGTGGCATACCAATGCAATATCTCATCCATTGAGAGTCCTAACACCAATATATATATTGAGTCTATGAAAAATGAATTTAAAACCAGGTGGAGACAGCACAAAATCTCCTTCAACAATATTAGAAATAGAAATCAGACATCCCACCTAAATATTTTTGGCATTTAAAAGAAATGAATAAAACACCAAAAGTAAAATGGAAAATAATAAATAGAACAAGAACTTGTAAAACCTGGGATGACCCATGCCCTTTATGCATATATGAAAAACTACACATTATTAAGTTTCTAGATAATGAAAATTTATTAAATCATAGACATGTTTTAACGGGTTTTTTTTTTTCCGACATCATATAATTTTCGCATTCAATAATTAGCATAATAAACAAACAAACAATTAAATAAGAAATACAAATTTTAAAGTCCATAGTCTAAATAAAAAACCCAATCATTAAAAACCCTTTATGAAGACGTCAAAAAAAGAAATTGTAACTTAATAAGACACTTTTATATAGACACAACCCTTTTAGAAAAAAAACAAAAAAATCTCCATAGACACTTTACGGTGAACCCGACTAGACGGTATGAGTTTAAATGCCATATTCCGATTGAATTTAGACACCCCAACCCTAACTTAACTTGACCTCTTTCCCAAAGTAACTGAGATATTGATACAAATTATTAACCTTTACGCCCTTTATTTAAGCAATTGCTCTAGCTGTTTCCATAGTAATTGAAAAATGAAAGATGAAACAGAGCTTGCTATTTTAATTCAATTTATTTCTAATAATTATATTGAAGTTTTCAGCTCTTGTTTTTGAAACATGAGAACTTTTATGTAGCGGAGGAATTATATTTTTAAATAAATAATTACACACACACATTACACACACACACACACACACATATATATATATATATATATATATATATATATATATATATATATTATAAATTAATTGATTTAAAATATGGTTTTCGCTATACAATGATAACCATGTTAAAAAATGGAAGCTAAAAGCTTCGAATTTAATTTTGTTATTAAATTAAAGACATTAATAACAAAATTAAATTCGAAGCTTTTAGCTTCCAATTTTGAAACATGGTTATTACTGTGTAGCGAAAAAAAACATATTTTAAATCAATTAATTTATAATATTAATGCTCTGTAAATTTACATTGAGCACTATTATGTAAAAATAAAAATATCTATAAGAACACCGGATTTTATATCTTACTGTTCTTTCTTTATATATATATATATATATATATATATATATATATATATATATATATATATATATATATATATATATATATGTAGCTCAATTAGGATTCATTGAAACACACACGGAACACTACCAAAGCTCATCTACAATATACTTGTAGAAAATAAACGTATAATAGCCTCATCCACATGTAAAAATATATTGAAAATAACGGAATAATGAAAAAGAAAAACGCAACACCGAATAAAATCATTTATCATCATGGCCAATATATTCTGGCCGTGTTTTAAAAAAAAAACAACATTCCAATAACTCTCGAGACATACTTGAAAACTCCATACATATACTTGCATTATTTACATTATTCGGACTGTTATCCTCATCATCATTGCTATATTTACAGCGTTTCGGCCTATGTACGCTCCGGCCTTCTTCAAGTGATTGAAGAAGGCCCAAACGTATAACGGCCGAAACGTTAAGAATATATCAAGGAAGACGAGGATAACAATCGGAATAATGTAAATAATGCAAATAATCATATTACCTCATCTCAGAGATACAGATGCATATCTACAGTTAAAAATAAAAAATAAAAAAAACGTTGATAATGGCTAAAAGAATTGGATATACTAAAATTTTAACAGTTATTACACACTTTAAGTCCGTAAAAGAAGAGAATTATACGAACACAAGTTAAACCCAAAGCCTAATCGCAGTACCTTGTCAGCCATCTTTAAAGAAACTTGTATAAAAGTGTGTTTGCTGCACAAATACACAATTGTGTGTGTGTGTGTGTGTGTGCGTGTGGGTGTGTGTATACATATATAAAATAGGAAAGAAAAGTCAGATTTATAATCCAGAGTTCTTTAGCATTTATTTAAAAAAAAAATTTCTCGATACACATTAGATTATTATGGTTATTTAAAAAAAAATATGTATCCAACGCTACATAGAATTACTGTATTTCGAAACCGAAATTCAAATCTTAAATTAAACTTAAAAAATTAAACAAATTTGAAAGATCAATTCCATTTTCAAGCGATGTTGAAAATAACCTTCGAAAAAAATGATTTACTCTATTTATAAGCCAAGCAGTATTATATATTTTAAGTTGGTGGGGTAATGATAATTGAGGATATTTTATTAAGGGGGCCTTGGCTTTTTCACGAATGAAGCAAGCAAGTGTATTTTTACGTGGCAAATTTAGAGTCGGTAACGTTTAGGTGTTTTTTTTTTTTACATTTCTGTCTGTTGATACTGACTTCCTTTCAAGCGGTCCTGTCATTATGGTCTGTTTTTTATTTTATTTTATTTTATTTTATCTTAACTTATCATTACAATACAGTTGTTTTATTTTATTTTCTTCTTATCTAAAACTATAACGAGATTTTCTTAAAGGGGTATTCTGATATGATTGCGTCATATTATTTATCAATATATATTTATTATAAAGATTAAAATACTATATTTTATTTACTAGTAGATTACATATGGTATTGAAAATTAATATATTGTAATTAATTTACGCATTTCTAATTTATTTAATTTATGATCAAGTAATAAATATAAATATGTTTATTATTTTTATAATCATTTACTTTTTAAGGAAAATAAATTCAATGTCTACAAAAAACTATTTCAGTTCTTTGATTTATGAACTTTTATTTTTCAGAAACTTAATAATATATAACTTTTCATTTAGGCACAAAGGAGATGAATTCTCTAAAAATCTACAAGTTCTTGTTTTTTATTAGTTTTCATTTTACAGTTACTTTGTTTCTTTTAAATGCCAACAATATTTGGATAGGGATGTTTGGTTGTGATATTTAATATTATTGAAGGAATTACGTTGTTGGCTGCATCTCAATTTACATTCATTTCTGTACGTCATATATATATATAGAGAGAGATTTTTACAACATTAGGGTTCTCTATGGATTAGATAGTGCATTGGAAAATTACGAATTGTGTGCGACATTAATTATTCAATTACAATTTCAGGATTTCTACAGTTACATATTTTTTCTTTATTATTGTTTATTCTTATTTCATGATCAGGATTGTTTTGAATCTGGCATGAGTATTTATTAAAGATTTTATTATTATGTTTTTTATAATCCTTTCTAAACTTTCAAAGTTTCTGAATATATATATATATATATATATATATATATATATATATAAGTGAACATAGAAGTCAACACTTCGAGGCGACAGGCTGTTTCATGCTAGATGCAATCGTCAGGCCTGGTCTATCTCTGATATAGAGCACTTTATCCCATAAATATAGCACACTTTAAGACTATATTTCTTTATATATATATATATATATATATATATATATATATATATATATATATACTCAAGTATAGGATTGGTGTATACGGAGTAAATTCAAATAACCAAAAATTGCTATTCTTAAAAGGATCAATACAGAGTAGAGTAAATATAATCATTTATTCGAAAATTATAACATAAAAATTTATAAAATCACTACAAAAATTGCCATTTTGTTTCAACACTTCTGGTTTATTTATTCTACATTATATATGGAGGTAGTTATTTATTTTTTCATGTAGTGTGTGGAAAACTATATGGTTAAAAAATATATATATATTTATATATATTTATTTGTTTAAATTTTTAGTTTTTTATTTTATTTTATTTTTTACTAATTTTATCTATATATATTTGCCCAGATTAGTTATATTTCAAGTTAGAATTCGTTTAATAACATATTAAGCCCCGAACATGTTTCGGTTATTGCGTTTGATTATCTAGGTCAAGGTGCATGTGGATGTATGTGCCTGTGTTTATCGATGTCTATGTGTAAGGAAAGTGCATGCACGTTTGGTTGTGTGTGTGTGTGTGTGTGTTCGTTTTTTGTTTTTTTTATCAAGGGTCGTGTCTCGTCACCGTTTTTTGTGTGTATATATATCTAAATATGTCTGGGCGCTTATGTATTATAACCTGAGTGTGTTTGGATTGTTTTACGTGAGAGGTGGCCATCACAGTTGAAGTATACTGTAAAATGTATACATTTTTGTCTGGAGCTAGCAACATCCTTTTTAACATAATTTCAATGAAAAAATAAATTAAATAACATATGTATTTTTTATTTTCTCCTCAGTAATTCTACAATTTTAAACTTAATAGAGATTAGATTTAGATTTCTAAATAGGTAATTTTTTACTTTTAATTTTAATTTCAAATTTTATAAATCTTTTAATATCTATGATAACTTTGCTTCGTTGTCAATTTTTTTTAATTCCCATATACTTGTATTTTGATTGGTCATTCTAGCTTTTTATGTAACAGCGTTTACCCCTAGCGAAGGATCGTTAATTAATTTGAAACTTTTAAAACCATTTATTCTACATTCAACATCATGACTTGATAAGACACCAGAAGTGTTGAAACAAAATGGCTATTTTTGTATTGATTTTATAACATTTTTATTTTATAATTTTCCAATAAATGATTATATATATATATATCTGATGCGATGAGAACGAAAGTAATATATAAAGTCTAACATTCACTGCATTAATTCAAAAGAGGGTTCGATACCAATAGTAGAGCGATAATTATTTATTTATTATAATTTTATCATATAGACAAAACCATTTTACTCACTACAAAGATGCAACTTGGTTTCAGTGCATTTCAACTGCACTTCGACAGGTGAGGGTCTCAAAATGGTTATGAACAAGCCTGCTTGTAGGCAAGCCGTATGTGAAACGTCACTTCCTTTCTTCCATTTGTTCGAGAAGAAAAATATACATAAAAAAAAGGTTCACATCCGGCTTGCCTACAAGCAGGATTATTCATAACCATTTTCGACCCTCACCCGTCGATGTGCAGTTGAAATGCACTGAAACCAAGTTGCATCTTTGTAGTGAGTAAAATGGTTTTGTCTATATGATAAAATTATAATAAATATATATATATATATATATACTGACCAGTGTACCCTGACGATCCGCGTAGGTGAAATCTAGGTAGGTTTGCCTGGCTCTTTAGGTTCATAGTTAGATTTGCTCTACTTAGTGTATTAAGAACTTTTCTTAGTTACTTTTGCTTTACTCGTTTTGGACGTTTTTTTTCTTTGGACTCTGAGCTTGGATTCTGGACGATTGTTTTCGCCTCAGTTACATGTTCTTAGTTCTTTCTTTTTTGTATCCCTTATTTTACCTTGGGCATTGGTTTGTTCATTTACAAGCCAAAACATCTGAGGTTTTTCGAGACGTGTATAATTACTTACACACACACACACACACACACATACATATATATATATATATATATATATATATATATATATATATATATATATATATATATATATATATATATATATGTGTATCACCCAGCATATACAGGATTTTATTTTACTAATGTTCAAACAATCGAAGGCTCAAGGACCACTCAAGACAGAGGTTTATTGTGTGCACATATATTAGGGTAGGAAAGGAAAAGCTCTCGGTGTATCGAGCTGAAATAGATTTTTGAGGTAACCGGAAACCAATCCTAAACATGAAACAAGAGATACACTACTCCTTTTCAAAAGACCAGGGAGGCGTTTGAACCGGACGATAGGCCAACCTATATAGGTGTTATGGGTCCTTATCTATGACTACAGAATGAACTCTTCCTAACACTATGTATACTACGCCTCTGAAGAGAGAGGGACGAATCGAGTCGAGCCGATAGTAGTTCACTCCAAACCAGACTGACAGTCATACTAACACCTTCCACATCTTGTATTATTATTCCGTGTAATATATCTTCGTTATTTCTACTCTTGTGTTCGTGTTGTTCTTCCTTGGCCCTAACCTGGACCATAACAATAGGGAATGCGAATGGGTGCTGAAAAATTCTAAGCGAGACCGCAACAGAATACCAGAATGTAAAAATATTTGTTAATATGGCCGAAATTTAAGAAGTGGTTTTGGACAAGAATAAATTGCAACTAAAATAAAATTTGGCAACAGAAATCGAATACCTTAAATAAAGAAGAATAGATATAAAAAAAATGAATATGATGTTGCAAGAAAAATTGTGTTTACCAACTAAATTTAGAGATGTTTTCCCAAATAAGTGGCCATTTAGAAAATTAAGATAAATGCTGCCAGGTCCAAGGGGAGAGGAAGTCGCGGTGGAGTAATAAAGTTGGCTTTTTAATTCTATTAAGAAAAAGAAGATATTTTTTGAATAACTCTGAGTGTCATTCTATCATTCTCGATTTATTTCGATAGCTATCTCGATTTATCATAAATGTCTGACTGCCTGACGCAGTTTCTTTTTTTCCACTTTTTACTTATATGACTCATCTGTTCATATCTATGTCAATACATTCTTATCTATGTATCGCTCTATCTCAATCTCTTCTCATCTATCTATCTAACTATTTATCTATTTCTTCTCATCTATCTATCTATCTATCTAAATCTCTTCTCATTTATCTATCACAATCTCTTTAAATCCATCTATCAATCTAACTCAATCGCGGCTTATCTATCTCAATATCAAATTTATTTATCTCAATCACTTCTTATCTATCTATCTATCTATCTATCTATCTATCTATCTATCTATCTTCTTATCTATCTCAATCTCGTCTCGTATATCTATCTCAATATCTTCTTATCTATCTATCTAGCTAGCTCTCTCTTTCTCTCTCTCTCGCTCTCTGTCTCTGTCTCTGTCTGTCTGTCTGTCTGTCTCTCTCTCTCTCTCTCTCTCTCTCTCTATATATATATATATATATATATATATATATATATATATATATATATATATATTCATTAAAGACCACTGGCAATGTATTGACATTAAGCTTTTTATTTAATGTTTCTTGTGTTCTTTTCTGGTCACAGAGTGTGTAGAAACTGTCCAAATGTTCCGTAATTCCGAGCGCTTTCGGCTCTATTTTTAGCCATCATCAACGCTGATTTTATTTTTACTTTTTAACTGGCTATATGGATTATGTGTATGTTTCTAGAGTTCTATTGATTTTTTATTTCCAAACACAGCACATTGTAGCCATACTACTAGCCAATATTATTAATTGTCTGTTTTTTTTTTCATATTTATTATTAATTCTGTTAAGTTTGCGTGTGTGTCTTTAAATGGATTCTAATAGAGCTGTTGTTAGATAGGTGTAAGGTGAGGCGTCTGGATAGGCATGTAGTTGAGTGACCGATGTAATTATTTATGAGTTCGGATTGATCAGGTACGTAGTTCATAAAGGGACATTTGAGCTGATATATATATATATATATATATATATATATATATATATATATAAACCTGTGTATCTAGGCAGCAATCCTTCATTTATACATGTTTCATTAAAGACGACAAGTTACGGCAATTAAGATTTTTATTAAATTTTTCAATATTTTCTTTATTTTAATTTTTGCAAACATTTCTTTTCTGAACACAGTGTGTGTAGAAACTGTACAAATGTTCTATAATTCCGAGCGCTTTCGGATATACATTTAGCCATTATCAAGGTTGTTTTGTATTTTTTTGCTTTTTAAATGGGTGTATGGTTTGTATCTATTTTTTATATGGATATTTTATTTTCTGAACACAGCACATAGTGGCCGTATTCGTAGTTAATATTATTAAATGTTGTTTTTTTTCTTCTTTGTTATTAAGGCTTCCATTATTTTTATTTTATTGTTTTAACATGTGTCTGAGTTTCTGATTGTGTTTTCTACTACTATGTTTCGGATGGAGTCTGGTAATTATGTGTGTGTTTTTAAATGGGTTCTAATAGAGCTATGGTCAGATAAGCCTAACGTAAGGCGTCTAGATAAGCATGTAGCTGTGTTACCGATGTAATTTCTTTTTGAATTCGGTTTGATCAGGAACACAGTTCCTTAAGGGGCATTTGAACTTATAAATAATGTTCGTTCGTTGTCATTCTGATTTTGCTGGTGTGTAGTTATTTCCGAGGATCAGGTTAAATATTTTAAATTCTTTTTGTAGAGAGTCTGGTAATTATGGGTTCTAATAGAGCTAAAGATTAAAAATAATGGAAGCCTTAATAATGAAAAAGAAAAAGCCAACACTTAATAATATTTACTACGAACACGGCCAAAATGTGATAACCGTGTTCGGAAAATAAAACATTCCTATAACACTAAAAAGATACACAACGCACACACCCAATTATATTGAAAAAATAAAATCATCATTGATAATGGCTAAAAGTATAGCCGAAAGCGCTTGGAATTCTAAAACATTTGGACAGTGTCTACACATTCTGTGTCCAAAAAGAAAACAATTGTCCGAACACAAGAAACATTAGATAAAAAGCTTATTCGTCGTATCTTGCCTGTCGTCTTTAATGAAACACACACACACATATATATATATATATATATATATATATATATATATATATATATATATATATATATATATATATGTATATATATATATATATATATGAAACATATATATATATATATATGAAACATGTATATATATATATGTATATGAAACATATATATAATGAAACATATATATATATATATATATATATATATATATATATATATATATATATATATATATATATATATATATATATATATATCGGTCGTTATTACTAATTCTGTGTACCTCTCCTATTTATAATATGCATGTTTCATTAAAAACGACAGACAAGGTAAAACGATTAAGCATTTTATTTAATTTTTCTTGTGTTCGTACAAGTGCAAAGTTTGTAGAAACTGTCCAAATGTTCTGTAATACCGAGCGCTTTCGGCTACAATTTTAGCCATTATCAAGCGTGATATTTTCAGTATTATTGGATGTGTGCATTGTACGCATGTTTTTATTGTTATAGAGATGTCTTATTTTCCGAACACTATTAGAACATTGTGGCCATCTTCATAGTTGATATTATTGAGTGTTGGTTTTTCTTTTTTAATATTAAGGCTTCCATTATTTTTAATAATTTTTTACATGAGAATGAGGTTATTATCCTTGTATTTTCTACTAATAGGTTTCAGATGACTTGTGTGTACGTCTAAATAAATTCTTACTGAGCTGTGATGTAATGTAAGACGAGTGGATAGGCATGTAGTCGTGTGACCGATGTAATTATTTTTTACTTTGGTTTGATCAGAAACACAGTTCATTTAATGGCATTTGAATTCGTAAATAATGTTCGCTCAATGTAGTTTTGATTTCCCAGGTGTATTTATATTTGTCTGCAAAATCAAAACTACGTCCAAATCTAAAACTATAGAATTATTGTAAACTGAATTACAACTGTGACACGACACAAAATGGAAAGTGCGATGAGGCTGGTCTACACTACCTATCCTATACCTAGCTAATCTGATTTATGATCCAGTCATCAATTACAATTTACACCATTCAGCACAAGAACGTACTCATCAACATTAAGTCCTACATATCTGTCTATATTTCTGAGATGAGGTATTATGTACACTATTTACATTATTCGGACTATTGTCTTCATCTTTGTCGCCATATTTATTACAGCGTTTCGGCTTTTCAGTATCTGTCTATATTTCTGAGATGAGGTATTATGTACACTATTTACATTATTCGGACTATTGTCTTCATCTTTGTCGCCATATTTATTACAGCGTTTTGGCCTTTCAGTATCTGTCTATATTTCTGAGATGAGGTATTATATACACTATTTACATTATTCGGACTATTGTCTTCATCTTTGTCGCCATATTTATTACAGCGTTTCGGCTTTTCAGTATCTGTCTATATTTCTGAGATGAGGTATTATGTACACTATTTACATTATTCGGACTATTGTCTTCATCTTTGTCGCCATATTTATTACAGCGTTTCGGCTTTTCAGTATCTGTCTATATTTCTGAGATGAGGTATTATGTACACTATTTACATTATTCGGACTATTGTCTTCATCTTTGTCGCCATATTTATTACAGCGTTTCGGCTTTTCAGTATCTGTCTATATTTCTGAGATGAGGTATTATGTACACTATTTACATTATTCGGACTATTGTCTTCATCTTTGTCGCCATATTTATTACAGCGTTTCGGCTTTTCAGTATCTGTCTATATTTCTGAGATGAGGTATTATATACACTATTTACATTATTCGGACTATTGTCTTCATCTTTGTCGCCATATTTATTACAGCGTTTTGGCCTTTCAGTATCTGTCTATATTTCTGAGATGAGGTATTATGTACACTATTTACATTATTCGGACTATTGTCCTCATCTTTGTTGACATATTTATCACACCGTTTCGGTCGTTGTACGCTCCGGTCTTCTTCAGGTGATTGGAATATCGAACTGAACATCTGTCTATATTTCTAAGATAAGGCATTATGTACACTCTTTACATCATTCGGACTAATATCCTCATTTTTGTTGCCATATTTATCATTACGTTTCGGCCGTTTTATGCTCCGGCCTTCTTCAGGTGGTTGGAATGTCGAACTGAACATCTGTTTATATTTCTCAGTTGTAGCATTATGTACACCGTTTACATTATTCGGACAGTTGTCCTCATCTTTGTTGCCATATTTATCACAATTTTTCGGCCGTTGTACGCTCCAGCCTTCTTCAGGTGGTTGGAATGTCGAACTGAACCGTTTATTTCGCTCACTGGAGTAGACTGTTCTAGTTCCACGTGCCATGTCTATTGGATATCCGTTATCAGTTATCGCCTGTTAATTGTCCTCTCCGAGTTCTCCACCGCCTTAACCAAGTATTGAACTCACACTCTTTGGGCCCTGTCACTGGATCTAACTTACTCCTTTATCTTGTCACTGGATTTAACTAACGCCTTTATCAACTCTGCCATGTGTCCTCCTTATACCATAATGCAACATACTCACAAGGAACCTACAAACACACCCATGTTATAATAATTTTATGTTATAGTATTTTTTTAAAATATTTTTTTATAAAGTTATATAAAAATTTAATTACATATAAAGAGAGTGGAGGGGATGAACCTACAAACAAAAGTCAAATATAACAAAATATCCAAACTGAAAATAAAACATGTTAGTAGGACCCGGCCATCCCACAGAAAAAAAAGCGGCCGCTGTATCCTGCTATTAAGCAGAATGAAGCAGCTCACCTATCAGAGAAGAGTGTAGGAGTGTAGTTAGACAGCTGCGCGACCCCGTGTATTCAGGGTCTACAGGGAATTTTTACCCGAACCTACGGGCTCGGAACGCCCCACGTAAAACACCGCCTTGTGCCATATACTGCCTTGTGGGGAGGTCTCGAGTGAATACCGAGGAGAGGGTAGGGCAAAACAAATTACGGAATGGAGAAAATATCAGTGGTTGACCTAGTCGAGATGAAAAGGGGACAAAAATAAACTGGCGAGGTTGGGAATCTTGAGATGGATCATAATAGAAGAAAATGCCGGGAGCTGGCCGGGAACCAAAATTATTCACATTAACTACGTAAACAATGAGGGTCTAGCTTAAACAAGGGAGGGGTTCGTTAGGAAAACGCCTCTTTGCGTCAAAAATAATCGTTAGAATAATTTGGCACGGTCTAATAGGAAGTAGCATTCGGGTATAATTGAAATTTAGCATAAACATGTAAAAGAAATATTTTGTTACATTTACTCCGAAATAATCTTTTGAAAGTTCTTAAAATAAAATCCAAATAATCAGGTAGCAATTGTCACGGTTAGAATGTTATTGGATCGTTTCTGTATAATTGGTTCAAATAATGTAAAGTTACTGATCGAAAATGGTAATTCACTCCAAGAAATTTTAAATTTTAAATCAAAGTCCGTTTGTTTTTTATTAATATGTTGGCACTCTTTTGATATTATAGATTTTAAATCAAAGTTTTTTTTTTATTAATTTGTTGGCACTCTTTTAAAATTATAAATTTTAAATCAGAATTTGCTTAGCTTCCTTCTCAACAACTAAGAATGAATAAAACAATGCCAAAAATCAGGGCGTTGTTCACATTTCGTAAGAGCGATATTCTAAGGACTTACAGGGAATGTTTTTAAAATTAAAAAAAAAATCTGATCTTGGCTTGTTTACAAACTGAGCGTGAATGCAGACCTCACAGCGCACCCAAGTCGCCCACATTTGGGACGATCGCAAAGGTCAACCTAACCGGAGGGCAACGGAAGGGCCTCCCTCTGGGAAAATTTGGTGTGAATTTTAGTAACTATTAATTATTTCTATTTTTGGGTCAATTAATATTTTGGAGTGAGCTAGCAGAAAAGATCCGTAGCCCGTTTCAAACAGGCATGGGCAACCTTTTCCGATCCGAGGGCCGCATCAGATATGGCTTATCATGAGGTGGGCCACACTACTACAAAGATTCAAGATCATTTTTTTTATTGAAGCTGTCTCAGCCATTTTCATTTACAGGGCGACCATAAGCGTAACCATCTGCCATGGAAATGGCGAAAGGCTGATTAGTTTTGGAAAAAAGATGACTCAATATGTGATTTGTTTGTTATTTGTATAAATCAATTTGGGCATCTCAACATGGTGTAATGGTTAACAAGCTTATCACCCTAGATCAGGCATGGGCAACATTTACCGACCAATGAGCTACATCAGATAGGGATTATCATGAGGCGGACACCACTACTAAAATGATTCAAGGTAAATTTTTGTTGAATCTGTCTCGGCCATTTTCATCACAGGGTGACAATACGCGTAAGCATCTGCAATAGAAATGGCGAATGATTGTTTTTTGGGGAAAGATTCTCAATAATTAAAAAAAAAATATCCCGATATAATTTTATCACATTTGACAGTGGTTAACACATACTGTTGCATAGGATTTGTTTTTCATTTATTCATTTGGCAATAAAAATAAAGTTTTAAATTAAAAAATATATTTCTTCCGTCGAGGAAAAATGTTTCTTCTCCATAAAATATATTTCTTCTTCAGTCCAAAAATTATTATGAACATCCAGTTTCTAAAGCAGATGATATTTACGCACTTGGTCTTCCTTAGTTAAAATCACCAATCGTTTGAAATGATAAAAATGTTACCTTCAACGAAAAGTTACAAAATTCAAAAAAAGTTTTGCTTGATCATTGTTTATCTATATGGTTATGTATGAGAAAATGTGAGTGAAAAAGTCAGGACGAAACGAAATAAACAATATTTTAATAAACCTTATTTTCCTCATGGAATTCGGCGTGCCAGTCGTATTCTCTCATTCTTATTCGTATTCACATTGGTATTCTCTTATTCTATTTCTGTCATTTTTATTCGCATGTCCTTATTTTCATTCTTATTCTGCCTACTTATTCTTATTCTCATTTCTGCGTATTCTTATTTGTATTCTCTTAGTCGTATACTCTCATTCTTATTCGTATGCCTTTATTCTCATTCTTATTCAAATATTATACATTCAATATATATAATATATACATATCAAATTATATATATAATATATATAATATATTTGTATAATATATATATATATATAATATATATAATATAATATGATATAATAATAAAATATAATATAATAATATAATATATATAATATTTGAAATATATATATATGTATAAAGATATATATGCACCACTGACCCGTATATATAAATAGCCGAGAAAAATAACAGCACTAGTTGCCTGACGATTGCATCTAACATGAAACAGACTGTCGCCACTAAGTGTTGACTTCTATGTTCACTTTTATATTTACACACGCTCTATCTCTGATATTGAGCACTTTATCCCATAAATATAGCACACTTTAAGACTATATTTCTACATATATATATATATATATATATATATATATATATATATATATATATATATTATATATATACATTATGCATTCAGATGAATAGTAGATTTATAACAATAAAAGATAGTTTCTGAGGGTTACCTGACACATACACACACTTATTATGTATTCATATATATATATATATATATATATATATATATATATATATATATATATATACATATGTTTTGAACAATACAAAAATATTAAAATTTCCAGATACACTGGGTTGTATATTAATATGTTTTTGTTTTATTACTTTGTTAGGTTCCTCGACTAGTTTCTGCCACCATGTCCATCATCAGGAGAAAAATACCTGCTTGTTAGTAGCAGTGAACTTTAGGAGTGAAAGATTATTTCTAAAGCCTGTGAATTTTATCTGTAGTTTCCTCTTGTTTTTCATCGTTACTTTTTGTCAGTCCTTGTGTTGGTCAAACGGCCTCTTTCAAGTTGTTATTTTTCATAACTTGTTTTATGTGGGTTGCAAATCGAAAAAATTAAACAAAAGATTTAATGGCCACTGATATGGTGTCAGACACAACAATGTTACATCAACGGAGCTTGCAGAAAAATTTATTATAATCGACTGTAATTTCGGCGAGCATTTAAAGTGCAGGTTCTGAAAAAAATATTCAGCGACCCTTTAAACAATATGAGAATATTTACGTATGCAGATTACTAACTTCCCAGGCCCTGAGAATTAGGAACATGAGAGGAGAGTTCCATAAGATTTATACTAAACTGATTGATTCATTCATCTTAATAATTTGTATT
Source organism: Acanthosepion esculentum (assembly GCA_964036315.1). NCBI lineage: Eukaryota > Metazoa > Mollusca > Cephalopoda > Sepiida > Sepiidae > Acanthosepion > Acanthosepion esculentum. The sequence continues at coordinate 49,131,513 of OZ038514.1, read as the reverse complement.
CACTCAGCTCCCACGAAGTCAGATTGTGACACAAAGTCGGTTTAATGTGGGGAGCCCGAGCGCGTACACCCGGGCAAGGAACAAAAATTACCCGATGGTTTCGGTTGAGCTGGCCTCGGTAAGTGCACCGATCTCTCTCTCTCTCTCTCTCTCTCTCTCTCTCTCTCTCTCTCTCTCTCTCTCTCTCTCTCTCTCTCTTGGGAGGGCAAAGCAGGGAAATGAACAGAATTACAGGAGAATTACATAAGATTTATACTAAGCTGTTTAATTAATTCCTGTTTGTAACTAATCAACTAACAAACAATTCCAAGATGAACAAGATCACCATCATATTAAGCAAGTTTCAGTTGCATGACTTCACACTGACGGCGCTTCATTCGTTTTGACGTGTTTTTTTACCAGTACAGCCGGTTTTCTTTTATTACAAGAAAAGCAAGGTAGGTAGGAACAAATAGTGACAGATAGATTAACAGGGAGTCAGGAATGAAAAGTGAGACTGTATCACTAGTATAAAATATCAATAGTAATCGCAGATCTGGGCCCCGTGAGAAAAAAGATGGACAATTTTATTAACAGTGTCCGTGGTAACATCAGCATACAATTTGCCTAGAAATACGCCCTACTAAGAGCATTCCATTATATTAAGAAAAGTGCTATGAATTCAATGACAATTCTCCTATAGGGTCTAAGAACTATGGTTTGGAGCCGGTCCTACAGGATACAAAGCAAGAAACATAACACCCAAACAATAATAATAATAAATAAAATGTTTGACGTAACTCTTTCAATATCTTTCCACAGTTAAGAGAAGAGAGCGATTTTAAGAAAAGGTAAAGAAAACAGTGTTTGACAATGTTTAATAATATTTCAACAGAATGTCTGTCTTCTTCAGGTTATGATGTCAGACAAAACAATATAACATCAACGGAGCTTGCAGAATAGTTTATTATAAACGACTGTAATTTCGACAAGCATCGTAAGGTGCATATTCTGAAAAAAATATTCAGAATCTACTGACGTTTCGACGCTTAAAAAGCATGAGGATTGTTACGTACGCAAATTATTAGCTTCCAGCGCCAGGGTAACGAACAGAATGACAGGAGAGTTCCATATGATTTATCCTAAGCTGTTTGATTAATTCCTCTTAGTAACTAATTAACTAACGGATATTCCAAAATGAACAGGATGACCATTGTATTAAGCATATGTAAATTGCATGCCTTCACGTCGGCGGCGTTTCATCCGTTTTGACTCTTCCAGTCTTTTTATTCAGAATCTACCGACCTGTCGACCCTTAAAACGAATGAGAATGGTTACGTAAGCAAATTAACTTCCCGACCCGAGAGAATGACAGGAGAGTTCCATGTGATTTACTGTAAGATGCTTGATTAATTCATCTTAGTAACTAATCAACGGAAAGTTCCAAGATGAACAAGATGACCATGTATTAAGCATGTGTAAATTGCATGCCTTCACATTGGCGGCGTTTCATCCGTTTTGACGCGTTCATTACTAGTCTAGACGTTTTATTCAATATAACCTGAAGAAGACAGGCATACTGTCGAAATATTGTTTGTCAAATACTGTGTCTTTTCTTTTCTTCATCTTTTCTTGAATTGCGTTCTCCTCTTTTGATGCTTTCATTAGCATTACAGTCGTTTTTCATTTTAATTCTATCTATTATATTATTATTATCATTATCATTATTATTATTATTATTATTATTATTATTATTTATTATTATTATTATTATTATTATTTTTATTATTATTATTATTATTATTATTATTTATTATTATTATTATTTTTATTATTATTATTATTTATTATTATTATTATTTATTATTATTATTTATTATTATTATTATTATCATTATTATTATTATTTATTATTATTATTATTATTTTTATTATTATTATTTTTATTATTTTATTATTATTATTATTATTATTATTTATTATTATTATTATTATTATTTAATATTATTATTATTATTTTTATTATTATTATTATTTTATTATTATTATTATTTATTATTATTATTATTTATTATTATTATTATTTTTATTATTATTATTATTATTTATTATTATTATTTATTATTATTATTATTTATTATTATTATTATTATTATTTATTATTATTATTTATTATTATTATTATTTATTATTATTATCATTATTTTTATCATTATTATTATTATTATTATTATTATTATTTTTATTATATTAATAATATTATTGAATTATTAAACAAGCTCACCGTCATATTAAGCCTGTGTAAATTGCATGCCTTCACGTTGGCGTCGTTTCATCCGTTTTGACTCGTTCATTACTAGTCCACCAGTTTTATTCAATATAACCTGAAGAAGACAGACATACTGTCGAAATATTGTTTAACCTTGTCAAACACTGTGTTTTTTCTTTTCTTTATCTTTTCTTAAATGGCGCTCCTCCCCGGAAGGAACTGAATGACAGGAGAGTGCCATAAGCTTTATAGAAAGCTGTTTGATTAATTCATCTTCATAACTAGTCAACTAACGGAAAGTTTCAAGATGAACAGTATGACCATCATATTAAGTACGTCTTAACCTCGGGAATTCCAGTAAGATATCTTAATAATCTATGAATCTATTCATTTTGATTGGTGAATGTCTTGGGTCCAATCGGCGATGGTAGAATGACAATAGTTTGGTTTTTGAATCATTGAATAGAACTCACCAGTTGCCCAAACTGAGCTGTTAGAGTTCTATAAGAGGAGAGATCAGCTGTCAAGCTTTGGTCATCCCAAGTTTTGGAGGTGCACCCGTATACCGTTGTATCATTGGCATAAATATTCCCAAATGATCGGTAGATCATTTATGCAAAGTAGGAAGGGGCTTGGAACGAGAAGCTCATCTGCTTTTTCATTACAAGACAAAAAACGTTTGTACAAAGCTTATTAATTTTTTGTAGATTTACATATTTTTGTAATTGAAAAAATGTTTAAATATGACTTGAAGAAGGCAGCCATATTGTATAACCTTGTCAAACACTGTTTTTTTTTCTTTTCTTTATCTTTTCTTAAATTGCGCTCTTCTCGGAAGGAACTGAATAACAGGAGAGTTCTTTAAGATTTATACTAAGCTGTTTGATTAATCCATCTTAATAACTAATCAACAAACTGGAAATTCCAAGATGAACACCATCACCAACATATTAAGCATGTTTAAGTTGCCTGCCAATCAAAATGGCTGCGTCTCATTTGTTTTAAAACTTTGATTACCATTACAGCTATTTTTCTCAAGACAAGCGACATTTGTAAAAAGACATAAGTTTTGGCAAATATTTTTACAGAAAAAATTTAAAATATAACTTAGCGTAGCTTAGATGTGACACAAAGCCGAAAGTATGGAGCATCCAGTGAGTACCGAACTCACTATTAATTTGTAATTCTTTTAGCGAGTCAAGCTTGCTACCCATTACATCACCTCGGAGTGCTCTTGGCCATTGTTAAACATTATGTCTCTCCGTTTTTTAATTTGTCCTTTAATTGTCGCACTCTTATTTGAAGTGTTGAAAATATTGTAAGAGTTACGGCAAGACATTTATTTATCCTTATTGTTGTTATTAATATTATTTTTATTTTTTATTTCCTTTGATATCTGGCGTTTACACATTTCTTTCCGGATCACGCCCAGGAACCTAAGCTTAGAAATGGCACACATGACATTTTCCACTGCAAATAAATAAATAAATATAATAAAATAAAAGATTACATAGATAAAGCCCTTCGTAAAGTAGGGGCTGTACTTGTCAGACCAATTTTTCGTATCTCTTTGAGGCATGGACTTCCAGGAATCCTTTCAATCAGCCTACTGGAATCTTTTCCAACCAATCCTAGGGCTACAACTACAACAGGCATTGTTGATGTTCCCATGTGCCACATTTTTGAGATTTCTATTTCAAGGTCCTTGTATTTTGACAGATTTGTGAATATCTTCAAAGATACATTGCAGTCTGCAGGGACTGCCATATCAATAAGGAGGCACTTATTTTGTTTGTGTTCTTTAATAACAATGTCTGGGCGGTTGGCTTTGATTGTTCTGTCAGTGTGTATTGTGTAGTCCCATAGAATTTTAACAGGTCCTATCTCCGTAACCGGGTCAGGGTGGTGTTCATACCAGTTTCTTTCAGTTTCCTTCCCATAGGAGTTGCAACTTTTCCAGTGCAGATATTGGTCCACTCTGTCATGCCGGGTTTTATATTCAGTGGGTGCCAATATCGTTCAACCTGATACAAGATGATCAATTGTTTCTGGATATTTATCACAGAATCTGCATTTTGGGCTAACACAGTATTTTAGTATATGTGCTTGATAATTCCTAGTTAACAAGCATTGGCCCTGTGCAGCAAGGATAAAACCTTCAGTTTCAGCTTTCAACCGTGCACTACGTAGCCACTGATGGGTACGGTTTTTGTCTGCGTCAGCTTGTTTGGTACGGGCAGAGTATTGGCCATGAAGCGGTTTGTCTTGGCATTGTTTCTGTATCTGGTCGGCTGCATTTGTCTTTGCTTTCTTTTTTAAGTGCTTTGCTCGATTATTATTATTGTCACCATTATTATTATTATTGTTATCATTATTATTATTGTCATCATTATTATTATTATTGTTATCATTATTATTATTGTCATCATTATTACTATTAACATTATTAATATTATTATCATTTTATTTCCTTTGATTTCTGGTGTGTGGTCATTTCTTTCCGGGTCCCAACCAGAGACCTAAGATCAGAAATGGCATCATGGCATTTTCCACTGAGCGGTAAAAGCGAACGGGGTTAGAACACACATATCGTACATAGATAAATCTCTTCGTGAATGGTATGCTGTACAGGGATTGTTGATGTCCCCATGTGCCACATTTTTGAGATTTCTATTTCAAGGTTCTTGTATTTTGACAGTTTTTCGAATATCTTCAAAGATACATTTCAGTCTGCAGGGATTGCCATATCAATAAGGAGGCACTTATTTTGTTTGTGGTCTTTAATAACAATGTCTGGTCGGTTGGCTTTGATTGTTCTGTCAGTGTGTATTGTGTAGTCCCATTATTATTATTATTATTATTATTATTATTATTATTATTATTATTATTTCCTTTGATTTCTGGCGTGTACACATTTCTTCCCGGGTCCCAACCAAAGACCTAGGGCCAGAAATGTAATGATGACATTTTCCACTGATCAGTTTTGAGAAAAAATACCCGAAGATCACATTTATTTTTTGTATTTCTTTAAGGCATGGGCTACCAGGAATCCCTTCATTTAGTCTAGTTGAATCTTTTCTAATAAATCCGAGTGCTCCAAATACAACTGGAATTGTTGATGTCCTCATGTGCCACATTTTGGTAATTTCGATTTCAATGTCGTTGTATTTTTTTATAGATTTTTGAAGATCTTCAAAGATACATGGGTATCTGAAGGGATCGCCATGTCAATAAGAAAGAACATTCTGTTCTTGTTATCTTTTATATTATTATTATCATTATTATTATTATTATTATTACTTCCTTTGATTTCTGTTGAATACACATTTCCTTCCGGGTCTCAACCAGAGACCTAAGTCAGAAATGGTGTCATGATATTTTCACTTAAAATTTTTGTAAAAAAAAATATATATATATATATAAATCACACACATTTTACACTGATAAATCCCTTCGTAAGATGTGAGCCGAATTATGTGAAGAATTCTTTTTGCATTTTTTAAGGCATGATCTAGCCGGGATCCCTTCAATGAGTTTATCAGAAATTTTTCCAATTACAACCCAGAATTCCAACCACAACTGGAATTATTGATGTCTCCATGTGTCACAGTCGTTAGATTTCCACTGCAAGAGGCATTTTAATTTTTTTCTTCAAAGATACATTACAATCTGCAGGGGACTGCCATGTCAATAAAAACGCACATTCTGTTCTTGTGGTCTTTGATCACAATGTCTGGCTGATTAGCTTTGATTGCTGTGTTGTGTGTATTGTAAAATCTCATACACGTATTACAACTCCTATCTCTGTAACCGGGCCTGGGTGGTGTGGTATTCGTACAATTTCTTGCAGTATCCTTTCCGTAAAATTTGCAGATTTTCCAATGCAGATAATGGCCTAATCTGTCATGCCGGGTTTTATATTCAGTGGGTGAAAATTGTTTCTGGATACTTATCACAGAATCTCTATTTTGGCTAATATAGTTTTTCAGTAGGTGCGCTTGATATTTTCTAGTTAGCAAGCATTAGTACTGTGCAGGAAGACCTTTCGTTTCAGCTTTTATTCCTACACTGCGTAGACACCTATACCGGATGTTGATTATCGCCAAAGACAGGACGAGAGCTACGAAATGAACTGACACAAACGACGTAAACTTATCAAACATCTGTAGCAATTTGGTTGTTATTTTGACAATGGGTTTTATTTGGAATTGGCATAAGGACAAAAGAAAATCTGAAAGGCTGCTGCCGAAGGTCAGAAATTACAAAAGCTGAAACTCTGTGACGATAACAAGCAAGATGAGGTCACCAGCTTGAATAAAATCTGGGCATCTTGACATTTTAAGTGTCGCGCCATCAGTTAGAGCGGACAACATTTCACCGTTTCACCGTTTCTAGCCTGGGCATAAAATCTCAGCCAAAAAGATCACAAAACTATGAATGGAGTCAGTCACCTTTTCTAACCAATCAGAAATAAGGAGAATGCTGCCAAACGCATCTTTAAATAGGAGAGTCTTCCAGTAATATGACATTGTGATATATGGCGTATTAATTCATCTACCGATTTAAACAAATTTCTATACATCTTCAACGACGCTTGTTTACACAATAGGCCCGCCCCCTTGCGTAAACAATAAAACAAACATGGAGATCATTAATAACACACACCCACACACACACACGCACACGCACATACACGCATATATATATATATATATATATACATATATATATACACACACACACATATATATATATACATATATATATACACACATGCACACACACACACATATATATACATATATACACACACAAACACACACACACACACACACACACATATATATATATATATATATATATATATATATATATATATATATATATATATTCCTAGTGAGCCAGAAACTACTTACCAAGGTTTCATCTTGGTAGGTTGTTCCAGAAGATATTCAGGGCTAAGCCGGTTCTTTTTTACATTTTTTTTCTTATTTTACTCGATTGTTTTTTTTTTTGCATTTTGTTTTAATGCGATGTTGGGTGATTTTTTTATCTAGGCATTGCGATGTTGGTTGATTTTTTATCTAGGCATTGCGATGTTGGGTGATTTTTTATCTAGGCATTGCGATGTTGGTTGATTTTTTATCTAGGCATTGCGATGTTGGTTGATTTTTTATCTAGGCATTGCGATGTTGGTTGATTTTTTATCTAGGCATTGCGATGTTGGGTGATTTTTTATCTAGGCATTGCGATGTTGGGTGATTTTTTATCTAGGCATTGCGATGTTGGGTGATTTTTTATCTAGGCATTGCGATGTTGGGTGATTTTTTATCTAGGCATTGCAATGTTGGGTGATTTTTTATCTAGGCATTGCGATGTTGGGTGATTTTTTATCTAGGCATTGCGATGTTGGGTGATTTTTTATCTAGGCATTGCGATGTTGGGTGATTTTTTATCTAGGCATTGCGATGTTGGGTGATTTTTTGTCTAGGCATTGCGATGTTGGGTGATTTTTTATCTAGGCATTGCGATGTTGGGTGATTTTTTATCTAGGAATTGCGATGTTGGGTGATTTTTTGTCTAGGAATTGCGATGTTGGGTGATTTTTTATCTAGGCATTGCGATGTTGGGTGATTTTTTATCTAGGCATTGCGATGTTGGATGATTTTTTATCTAGGCATTGCGATGTTGGGTGATTTTTTGTCTAGGCATTGCGAAGTTGGGTGATTTTTTGTCTAGGCATTGCGATGTTGGGTGATTTTTTATCTAGGCATTGCGATGTTGGGTGATTTTTTATCTAGGCATTGCGATGTTGGGTGATTTTTTATCTACGCATTGCGATGTTGGGTGAATTTTTGTCTAGGCATTGCGATGTTGGGTGATTTTTTGTCTAGGCATTGCGATGTTGGGTGATTTTTTATCTAGGCATTGCGATGTTGGGTGATTTTTTATCTAGGCATTGCGATGTTGGGTGATTTTTTATCTAGGCATTGCGATGTTGAGTGATTTTTTATCTAGGCATTGCGATGTTGGGTGATTTTTTATCTAGGCATTGCGATGTTGGGTGATTTTTTATCTAGGCATTGCGATGTTGGTTGATTTTTTATCTAGGCATTGCGATGTTGGTTGATTTTTTATCTAGGCATTGCGATGTTGGGTGATTTTTTATCTAGGCATTGCGATGTTGGGTGATTTTTTATCTAGGCATTGCGATGTTGGGTGATTTTTTGTCTAGGCATTGCGAAGTTGGGTGATTTTTTGTCTAGGCATTGCGATGTTGGGTGATTTTTTGTCTAGGCATTGCGATGTTGGGTGATTTTTTGTCTAGGCATTGCGATGTTGGTTGATTTTTCTCTACTAAAACGGACACATTTAGTCTTTTCCTTCTTTTTTGATTTTTTTCCCCTGATCCCAGTTTGTTGAAATGTATTTTTATTTGCAAATTGTACTATCCGGGCTTTTCTTTTTTTTCACTCCAGTCGAGTATAGGCACTAAAATATTTATTATTATTATATATATATATGAAGAAATATAGTTTTAAGGTGTGCTATATTTATGGGATAAAGTGCTCAATATCAGAGATAGATCGTATGCAAATATAAATATAAAAGTGAACATTGAAGTCAACAGTCAGAGGCGACAGGCTGTTTCATGCTAGACGCAATCGTCAGGCTGCCGACTTCGTCAAACATGAAACAGCCTGTCACCTCTGAGTGTTGACTTCAATGTTCACTTTTTTATATATATATATATATATATATATATATATATATATATATATATATATATATATATATATGTGTGTGTGTGTGTGTGTGTGTGTGTGTGTGTGTGTGTGTGTGTGTGTGTGTTTTGAAAAATAAAAAATATTAAAAAATTAAAATATTCAGACACACTGGGTTGTATATTAATATTCTTTTGTTTTTTTATTATTTCAGGTAGATTCCTCGACTAGTTTCGGTCAAACATGGCCATCATCAGGAGAGAAAAAATTTATGCTTGCTAGTAGTAGTGAATTGCAGGATGTGACTACATACACACACACACACACACACACCTACACACACCTACACACACACATATATATTTATATACATGTGTTTGTGTAGGTGTGCGTGGTCTGTGCAGTCACATTCTGAAATTCACTACTACTCACAAGCAGAATATTTTTCTCTCCTGATGATGGCCATGTTTGACCGAAACTAGTCGAGGAATCCACCTGAAATAATAAAAAACGAAAGAATATTAACATACATTAATATATATTATATTTATATATATGTGTGTGTGTAGGTGTGTGCGTGTTTGTGCGTGTGTGTGTGTGTGTGTTCAATATCTTCCGAATTCGGATTTTTCCACCGCTGCCAAAGATCGATTTTGGGGCGCAGGCACGAGGGCTGGTCGCCAAAAAAAAAAAGAAGGCCTTCCTATGTTTAATATACAAAAAGTCTAGGCGTAAATGCAGGCATCCAGCATGCAAAATTAACCAGAAAATCTCATAATTTGAAATCAAGTTCTCAATATAGTTTTCTCCTTTATTTCTACATCCTGTCCCTAGGTCTGATCAATATATAAAAGGTGGCAATAAAGTCCCTATACAGTTATTTATAATAAAAAAGCAAAACATTCAGGCAGGTGGTTTGCAGTTCGAACAGAAACGATAATTAATTTATTATTGTTTATAAAAGTATTTTATTATTATTAACCAGAATTAACCAGAAACATTTTAATATTAAATTCCTGGACTGTTGATTAATTGCTTTGTAATAATTGTTATTCTAAGTAACTATACAGTGAGTGTATTGCCACCAATTACGTGCTATACCCTTGGGCAAGTTATAAATTCACTTCTTCTTCTCCTAGCTATGTGTAAATAGCAGTACAAACCGGGTTCTATAGCCTTGGATATCAACTGGTCTATCGCAGAAAGAAATGGCAACCAACTGCTGGGAAAAATCCGCCTCGTCAGTCCTGTTTCGAAAGCGTGTATCACGCATGGCACATGACTGACTGAAATTCACTTTCGTGCTAATATCCTTGGGAAAGGTACGAATCCTATTCTTCTCCCCGCTAGCTATGGGTAAATAGCAGGACAGACCGGGTTCTATGGCCTTGAATGTCAACTGGTCTATCGCAGAAAGAAATGGCAACCAACTGCGGGAAAAGAATCTGACTCGTCAGTCATGTATCGAAAGATACATGATTGCCTAAGCGTGTATCACGCATGACACATGACTGACTGAAATTCACTTACGTGCTAATATCCGTGGGAAAGGAATGAATCTTCTTCTTCTCCCCCCAGATTTTTTTAAATAGCAGTACAGACCGGGTTCTATAGCGTTGGATATCAACTGGTCTACAGCGGAAAAAAATGGCAACCAACTGCGGGAAAAAAATCCGCCTTGTCTGTCATGTATCGAAAAATACCTGATTGCCTAAGCGTGAATCACGCATAGCACATAACTGACAAAATGTAAAAATCTGTAGTAAGTAATCTAATCCAAGTGAATCCTAGTAATATATATATATATATATATATATATATATATATATATATATATATATATGTAGATAATCCGGTGTTCCTTAATATTTAGCTTTATTTTCAAAAGGACAGTGCCCCATACAGAAGTAGAGTTTATATTATAATAATATTTTTAGTTTTTAAAAATATGATTCCTCCGCTTCCTTCCCAAATTCTCGCTTGACAAGGAAGCGGGTCCGCACACCTTAACTCTTCATAACTTAAAAAATTATGTTAGGGGTCTCGGCTCTCGCTTTTGAAACATGAGAACTCTTATGTAGCGGAGGAATCATATTTTTAAAAACTAAAAATATTATTATAATATATTATATATATATATATATTTGCATATAAGTAATCTGTAACCCCGGGTTTCACGCTTTTGCGATCATCAGAAAAACTCGTTTATCTATTCAAAAATGGATCTATTTTCCCTTATTTGTGTTTCATTATTTGTGTGTGGTGGAGTGGGATTTCTTGTGTGTTTCTTAAAAAGGAACAGGTGATAGTGGTCTCGACGTTTATCAGATTGGCTGTCTGCGCCGTCTGACAAGCTTACACTCGCTCGGACATGCACACATATACGTAGACGCGTTCCCACACTCATTGATGTTGGTCCACTACCGCCCACACCTGTTCCTTGTTAAGAGATCATTGCTACATATGTAACGCTACAGTCTTGACACCGAAATAGAATGACAATTGTGTATAAATGTTTGCCCGAACGCATGGATGTGTAACTGCGCCTAACACCAGATTATTCATATGGGTGTATTTGTACGAACTAAAATGCATACACCAGAGTTTGTCCGTATAATTTGTGTATAAGAGTATCATAATTTTAAAAACGTATGTATTCGCGCGTGTGTATATCTAGGAGGCATTATTTATTCCCGTGTGTTGATTTGGGGACGTTTTGAAGTCAACACCGGTTGTTATAGTGTTATATATATATATATATATATATATATATATATATATATATATATATATATATATATATATATATATATATCACTACCAATATAACAACCATAAATTTAACAATATATATATAGTATTAATACATAACCCTACAAATCAAAACCTTCCCACATCTCTCACCTACACAAAACAGAGATGCTTACGGAGGTGTTGAGGCCTCACACTTATACACACGCCCACACGAATATACACACTTACACACATCATACTCACTCCCTCCCTAATGAGCCAAATGATAACACACACCCACAGCAATATACACGCTTACACATATCATACTCACTCACTCCCTAAGAAACAAATAAAACACACACACACGTAACAGAGACACATCCTCTCACCAGGAACCAATAACCTTTGCAAACTGACCAAGGGAATTCAAAGCAGCATGAATCCATCCAGTTCTTATCTCAAATAACAACTTAAAAGAGACTGTTTGACCAACACAAGGAATGTTAAAAAATTCATGTTAAAAAGATAAAAAAACAAATAAAAAAACAAGTTAATTTTCTCCATCAAGACATTAATTCCTGTAGTTCACTGCTACCAGCAAGCAGAACTATTTTTTTTCTCCTGATGTGTGGCCATGTTGACCGAAACTAGTCGAGGAATCTAAATGAAATAATAATAATAAAAACAAAAGAACATTAATCTACAACCCAGTGTGTCTGCAGATTTCAATTTTTTTTTAATAATTTTTATTGTTCAATATATATATATATATATATATATATATATATATATATATATATATATATATATATATATATATACGTTAGATTCTTAAGTATGGATTTAATAATGGTTGGTGATGTGATACAGTGTTTTCGACATGTTCAAATAGTCGGTAAACAAAAAGGGGTCAATAAAGTTCGTGTGCAATTTAAAAAATTATAAATTTATTTGTATTTGCGATAGAAATAAACTGTAAAAAATGTTATAAAGTTTAATGTCCCTAGTTTTAATTATAGCTAAAATAACTAATGTGATTTCAGGCATTACTGTAAATCAGTTGGCAAATGTTTTCCGTGAACAAATTCTATGCCCAGACAAAGATCATTTGTACGAATGCAAGACAAAATTCATAAAATGCTTCATCGCATGACTTTGTCAGTCGTCTTCAATGAAACATATATATATATATATATATATATATATATATATATACATATATATATATATATATATATATATATATATATATATATATATATATATATATATATATATATATATATAGGGTGTCCACATATATATATATATATATATATATATATATATATATATATATATATATATGTACAGGGTGTCCATATATATATATATATATGTGTGTGTGTGTGTGTGTGTGTGTGTGTGTGTGTGTGTGTGTGTGTGTGTACACATATATATATACAGGTTGTCCATAAAGATCGTATGCACTTTAAAAAAAATTATAACTTTCTTTGTATTTGCGATAGAAATAATCTGTAAAAAATGTGATAAAGTTTAATGTACCTAGTTTTAAGTATAGCTAAAATAACTAATGTGATTTCAGGCATTACTGTAAATCAGTTGGCAAATGTTTTCCGTGAACTGCAAAATCGTATTACCCTTTGTATTGCTAATGATGGAGGACATGTGGAAACTTAAATAGAATTTCCATAAAACCTTAAAAAATATAGATTTACTTCTTTGCAATCCTTTTTACAAATTATTTCTATCGCAAATACAAATAAAGTTATAATTTTTTTAAGTGCACAAGAACTTTATGGACACTATATATATATATATATATATATATATATATATATATATATATATATATATATATATACTTATGAGGACTCCTCCGATGTAGTTTCGACGTAAAGATTAATGTTCTTGTTTTTAAATAGGGTGGGATTTGTAAAATCTAATATATGGCCAGGTTTGTTCCTGTGTCATAAATGTGAGCTTAAAGGGTTCTTTTATCGTAGCTCTCTCTCTCTCTCTCTCTCTCTCTCTCTCTCTCTCTCTCTTTCTCTGGCACTACATAATCACAAACATAGAAATATACCAAGTAACAGAAATCACACCTTAAGATATTTCAACAATCGCCACAACTAAAATAGATTCGAATATAAGTAATGACGTTAATCTTTTTAAGTCAATAAACGTTAATGATTTGCAAAATCATTTTTTTTCTATCCTCTGCTAGCCGCAATAATGGAGAAAACATTACCTCGAACCATCGCCAGTGCGACACGATGCAAGAGACACTCCGTTTCGTTCCTTAATCGAGACGACATCCCGTCAAATCCTCAGAAGGAACGCCATCGAACCCCAGAAGTCTCCACTGCCACAGGAGTAAAAAAAAAAAAAATCTATCAGCATAAGAAAAATATTTAACTATTTTTTTTTTACCTCTGCGACCCGGGCGACGGACCCCGGCTCAACCGCGGACCTGATCAAATTACCGGCCGAAAATGTATCTGCATAGGTTGCATCCCAAATCAACGACATTTTAAAAGGGGAAATGGTAATGCTACCCGGCCGCTTTCCATCACCACGGTCGAGGCCTACGGGTTCGATTTGGGAAGGGAAACCCCTGCTGCATCCAAACCTCTTTTGATGATGTCGTTAACTGCTACATGCCGTGGAAAGCGGCCGGCACTACGACGACAGGAGAGAGGATGTTAACCAAACTCATCGATGGAGGCTCCACATTTGCATCTGTGACGCTCACATAATTGGAGTCCAAGACGGATCGCGACTCCGACCCGAGTGCACTCATCATCTAGAAGGGTACGAGTAGATGAAGATGACGTAATTAAGATTTTGACGATAGACACTAACTTACAGATAAGTTTAGAAAGGAAACATTCAATAATAGTTACTGGATTTGAGAAATTTATTTTCCCGAAAAAAAAAATGCTTAATAAAAATACATTATAGATTTTAACTTAAAGTATCAATGGCTACTAGGGCAATTAACGCCGAATGTTTCCTTATAAGGAGACGGTTAATATTACCATCACTAACTCTTGCGCATAAGTAGGGAATAAATAGAAAATTCAATATGGGTATACATATTTCTGTGAGATTTTTTAAACATTTCACCTCAAGGAAGGCATGAGTACAACTAGCAGGCAAGGGCTTACAGAGAGTGAAAGTAAGAGTAAAGTGAGTTGTTTGAGGAAAGGATATAGAGAAGGACGGGGATCGGGATCAATGCATCAGAAAATGTAGATTGACATTACATTTGAATATTTTGGGATTATAGCTATCAGGGAGAAAGTAAGCGGAAGGGAGTTACACTGTCGGGAAGTGCGAGAGAAGAAGCTGTTGGAGTAGAAGAGGCGGTTACATTTAACTGTTTCGACAGTGAAAGAGTGGGAACGAGATGCCAAAGTAGTAGCACGTTTAAATTCATGCAAGTTTGGGTAGCAGTGAAAGTAGCTCGTTCAGTTGCTATGAAAATATTTGTAGAAAAGACAGAGAGAAGCCACATCACGTCTGTGAGAAAGTGGCTGTAGACGAGATGCCAGATCATGATCTATTACATTAAATATCGATCTCTGGATTCTATCGATGAACACGAGATGAACAGAGGGGACAGTAGACCATATATGGCAACAGTATTCAATGCAAGAACGAATGGTTGATTTGTAGATTTGAAGGATAACTCATACGAGAAAAAAAACAAAATCTTCTGGCACGACTCAGAGAGTTGCCAGGAGGTTTCTGAACACAAGCCACGACTTGCATTTTGCACTTCTTCTTTTTCTTCTTTATGTGCTGTGTCCCTTTAGGACGTAGGTGATCGTGACGCTCCACAATCTTTCGTCTTTCCTAGCTCTTAATGAATTTATTATTTTATGTTATTTCTCCCAGGCCTTGTTCCGCCATCGATTTATTCACGCTCACTAAGTAGGTTATGCGTTGTTTTCCTCTGTCCCTTTTGCCATCAATCTGCCCTGTGGGTAGCAGATTTTCCAAGCCCACTTCCCTAATTATGAGCACTAAATATTTCAACGGTTTCTTCCTGATATTAAGCATGTGTGCTTTTTTTATTCCATTTTCGCTAAAAGTTCGTCGTTGCTCACATGTTCGGCCCATGGTATCCTCAGCATCCTTCTGTAGAAATTTCAACTGCCTCTTCCTGATGTTAAGTATAAGTTTCCTTTTTGTTTCCATTTTCTCTAAAACCTCGTCGTTGCTCACATGTTCGGCCCATGGTATCCTCAGCATCCTTCTGTAGAAATTTCAACTGTCTCTTCCTGATGTTAAGTATAAGTTTCCTTTTTGTTTCCATTTTCTCTAAAACCTCGTCGTTGCTCACATGTTCGGCCCATGGTATCCTCAGCATCCTTCTGTAGAAATTTCAATTGCCTCTTCCTGATGTTAAGTATAAGTTTCCTTTTTGTTTCCATTTTCTCTAAAACCTCGTCGTTGCTCACATGTTCGGTCCATGGTATCCTCAGCATCCTTCTGTAGAAATTTCAATTGCCTCTTCCTGATGTTAAGTATAAGTTTCCTTTTTGTTTCCATTTTCTCTAAAACCTCGTCGTTGCTCACATGTTCGGTCCATGGTATCCTCAGCATCCTTCTGTAGAAATTTCAACTCACTCTTCCTGATGTTAAGTATAAGTTTCCTTTTGTTTCCATTTTCTCTAAAACCTCGTCGTTGCTCACATGTTCGGCCCATGGTATCCTCAGCATCCTTCTGTAGAAATTTCAACTGCCTCTTCCTGATGTTAAGTATAAGTTTCCTTTTTGTTTCCATTTTCTCTAAAACCTCGTCGTTGCTCACATGTTCGGCCCATGGTATCATCAGCATCCTTCTGTAGAAATTTCAACGGCCTCTTCCTGATGTTAAGTATAAGTTTCCTTTTTGTTTCCATTTTCTCTAAAACCTCGTCGTTGCTCACATGTTCGGCCCATGGTATCCTCAGCATCCTTCTGTAGAAATTTCAACTGCCTCTTCCTGATGTTAAGTATAAGTTTCCTTTTTGTTTCCATTTTCTCTAAAACCTCATCGTAACTCACATGTTCGGTCCATGGTATCCTCAGCATCCTTCTGTAGAAATTTCAACGGCCTCTTCCTGATGTTAAGTATAAGTTTCCTTTTTGTTTCCATTTTCTCTAAAACCTCGTCGTTGCTCACATGTTCGGCCCATGGTATCCTCAGCATCCTTCTGTAGAAATTTCAACTGCCTCTTCCTGATGTTAAGTATAAGTTTCCTTTTTGTTTCCATTTTCTCTAAAACCTCGTCGTAACTCACATGTTCGGTCCATGGTATCCTCAGCATCCTTCTGTAGAAATTTCAACTGCCTCTTCCTGATGTTAAGCATAAGTTTCCTTTTTGTTTCCATTTTCTCTAAAACCTCGTCGTTGCTCACATGTTCGGTCCATGGTATCCTCAGCATCCTTCTGTAGAAATTTCAATTGCCTCTTCCTGATGTTAAGCATAAGTTTCCTTTTTGTTTCCATTTTCTCTAAAACCTCGTCGTTGCTCACATGTTCGGTCCATGGTATCCTCAGCATCCTTCTGTAGAAATTTCAACTGTCTCTTCCTGATGTTAAGTATAAGTTTCCTTTTTGTTTCCATTTTCTCTAAAACCTCGTCGTAACTCACATGTTCGGTCCATGGTATCCTCAGCATCCTTCTGTAGAAATTTCAACTGCCTCTTCCTGATGTTAAGCATAAGTTTCCTTTTTGTTTCCATTTTCTCTAAAACCTCGTCGTTGCTCACATGTTCGGTCCATGGTATCCTCAGCATCCTTCTGTAGAAATTTCAATTGCCTCTTCCTGATGTTAAGCATAAGTTTCCTTTTTGTTTCCATTTTCTCTAAAACCTCGTCGTTGCTCACATGTTCGGTCCATGGTATCCTCAGCATCCTTCTGTAGAAATTTCAATTGCCTCTTCCTGATGTTAAGCATAAGTTTCCTTTTTGTTTCCATTTTCTCTAAAACCTCGTCGTTGCTCACATGTTCGGCCCATGGTATCCTCAGCATCCTTCTGTAGAAATTTCAACTGTCTCTTCCTGATGTTAAGTATAAGTTTCCTTTTTGTTTCCATTTTCTCTAAAACCTCGTCGTAACTCACATGTTCGGTCCATGGTATCCTCAGCATCCTTCTGTAGAAATTTCAACTGCCTCTTCCTGATGTTAAGCATAAGTTTCCTTTTTGTTTCCATTTTCTCTAAAACCTCGTCGTTGCTCACATGTTCGGTCCATGGTATCCTCAGCATCCTTCTGTAGAAATTTCAATTGCCTCTTCCTGATGTTAAGCATAAGTTTCCTTTTTGTTTCCATTTTCTCTAAAACCTCGTCGTTGCTCACATGTTCGGTCCATGGTATCCTCAGCATCCTTCTGTAGAAATTTCAACTGTCTCTTCCTGATGTTAAGTATAAGTTTCCTTTTTGTTTCCATTTTCTCTAAAACCTCGTCGTAACTCACATGTTCGGTCCATGGTATCCTCAGCATCCTTCTGTAGAAATTTCAACTGCCTCTTCCTGATGTTAAGCATAAGTTTCCTTTTTGTTTCCATTTTCTCTAAAACCTCGTCGTTGCTCACATGTTCGGTCCATGGTATCCTCAGCATCCTTCTGTAGAAATTTCAATTGCCTCTTCCTGATGTTAAGCATAAGTTTCCTTTTTGTTTCCATTTTCTCTAAAACCTCGTCGTTGCTCACATGTTCGGTCCATGGTATCCTCAGCATCCTTCTGTAGAAATTTCAATTGCCTCTTCCTGATGTTAAGCATAAGTTTCCTTTTTGTTTCCATTTTCTCTAAAACCTCGTCGTTGCTCACATGTTCGGCCCATGGTATCCTCAGCATCCTTCTGTAGAAATTTCAACTGTCTCTTCCTGATGTTAAGTATAAGTTTCCTTTTTGTTTCCATTTTCTCTAAAACCTCGTCGTAACTCACATGTTCGGTCCATGGTATCCTCAGCATCCTTCTGTAGAAATTTCAACTGCCTCTTCCTGATGTTAAGCATAAGTTTCCTTTTTGTTTCCATTTTCTCTAAAACCTCGTCGTTGCTCACATGTTCGGTCCATGGTATCCTCAGCATCCTTCTGTAGAAATTTCAATTGCCTCTTCCTGATGTTAAGCATAAGTTTCCTTTTTGTTTCCATTTTCTCTAAAACCTCGTCGTTGCTCACATGTTCGGTCCATGGTATCCTCAGCATCCTTCTGTAGAAATTTCAATTGCCTCTTCCTGATGTTAAGCATAAGTTTCCTTTTTGTTTCCATTTTCTCTAAAACCTCGTCGTTGCTCACATGTTCGGCCCATGGTATCCTCAGCATCCTTCTGTAGAAATTTTAACTGCCTCTTCCTGATGTTAAGTATAAGTTTCCTTTTTGTTTCCATTTTCTCTAAAACCTCGTCATTGCTCACATTTTAGGCACATGGTATCCTTAGCATCCTTCTGTAGATTTTACAACTGTCTCTTCCTGATGTTAAGTATAAGTTTCCTTTCTGTTTCCATATTCTCTGAAACCTCGTCGTTGCTCACATGTTCGGCCCATGGTATCCTCAGCATCCTTCTGCGGAAATTTCAACTGTCTCTTCCTGATGTTAAGTATAAGTTTCCTTTTTGTTTCCATTTTCTCTAAAACCTCGTCGTTGCTCACATGTTCGGCCCATGGTATCCTCAGCATCCTTCTGTAGAAATTTCAACTGTCTCTTCCTGATGTTAAGTATAAGTTTCCTTTTTGTTTCCATTTTCTCTAAAACCTCGTCGTAACTCACATGTTCGGTCCATGGTATCCTCAGCATCCTTCTGTAGAAATTTCAACTGCCTCTTCCTGATGTTAAGCATAAGTTTCCTTTTTGTTTCCATTTTCTCTAAAACCTCGTCGTTGCTCACATGTTCGGTCCATGGTATCCTCAGCATCCTTCTGTAGAAATTTCAATTGCCTCTTCCTGATGTTAAGCATAAGTTTCCTTTTTGTTTCCATTTTCTCTAAAACCTCGTCGTTGCTCACATGTTCGGTCCATGGTATCCTCAGCATCCTTCTGTAGAAATTTCAATTGCCTCTTCCTGATGTTAAGCATAAGTTTCCTTTTTGTTTCCATTTTCTCTAAAACCTCGTCGTTGCACACATGTTCGGCCCATGGTATCCTCAGCATCCTTCTGTAGAAATTTTAACTGCCTCTTCCTGATGTTAAGTATAAGTTTCCTTTTTGTTTCCATTTTCTCTAAAACCTCGTCATTGCTCACATTTTAGGCACATGGTATCCTTAGCATCCTTCTGTAGATTTTACAACTGTCTCTTCCTGATGTTAAGTATAAGTTTCCTTTCTGTTTCCATATTCTCTGAAACCTCGTCGTTGCTCACATGTTCGGCCCATGGTATCCTCAGCATCCTTCTGCGGAAATTTCAACTGTCTCTTCCTGATGTTAAGTATAAGTTTCCTTTTTGTTTCCATTTTCTCTAAAACCTCGTCGTTGCTCACATGTTCGGTCCATGGTATCCTCAGCATCCTTCTGTAGAAATTTCAACTGCCTCTTCCTGATGTTAAGCATAAGTTTCCTTTTTGTTTCCATTTTCTCTAAAACCTCGTCGTTGCTCACATGTTCGGTCCATGGTATCCTCAGCATCCTTCTGTAGAAATTTCAACTGCCTCTTCCTGATGTTAAGCATAAGTTTCCTTTTTGTTTCCATTTTCTCTAAAACCTCGTCGTTGCTCACATGTTCGGCCCATGGTATCCTCAGCATCCTTCTCTAGAAATTTCAACTGCCTCTTCCTGATGTTAAGTATAAGTTTCCTTTTTGTTTCCATTTTCTCTAAAACCTCGTCATTGCTCACATTTTAGGCACATGGTATCCTTAGCATCCTTCTGTAGATTTTACAACTGTCTCTTCCTGATGTTAAGTATAAGTTTCCTTTCTGTTTCCATATTCTCTGAAACCTCGTCGTTGCTCACATGTTCGGCCCATGGTATCCTCAGCATCCTTCTGCGGAAATTTCAACTGTCTCTTCCTGATGTTAAGTATAAGTTTCCTTTTTGTTTCCATTTTCTCTAAAACCTCGTCGTTGCTCACATGTTCGGTCCATGGTATCCTCAGCATCCTTCTGTAGAAATTTCAACTGCCTCTTCCTGATGTTAAGCATAAGTTTCCTTTTTGTTTCCATTTTCTCTAAAACCTCGTCGTTGCTCACATGTTCGGTCCATGGTATCCTCAGCATCCTTCTGTAGAAATTTCAACTGCCTCTTCCTGATGTTAAGCATAAGTTTCCTTTTTGTTTCCATTTTCTCTAAAACCTCGTCGTTGCTCACATGTTCGGCCCATGGTATCCTCAGCATCCTTCTCTAGAAATTTCAACTGCCTCTTCCTGATGTTAAGTATAAGTTTCCTTTTTGTTTCCATTTTCTCTAAAACCTCGTCATTGCTCACATTTTAGGCACATGGTATCCTTAGCATCCTTCTGTAGATTTTACAACTGTCTCTTCCTGATGTTAAGTATAAGTTTCCTTTCTGTTTCCATATTCTCTGAAACCTCGTCGTTGCTCACATGTTCGGTCCATGGTATCCTCAGCATCCTTCTGCGGAAATTTCAACTGTCTCTTCCTGATGTTAAGTATAAGTTTCCTTTTTGTTTCCATTTTCTCTAAAACCTCGTCGTTGCTCACATGTTCGGTCCATGGTATCCTCAGCATCCTTCGGTAGAAATTTCAACTGCCTCTTCCTGATGTTAAGCATAAGTTTCCTTTTTGTTTCCATTTTCTCTAAAACCTCGTCGTTGCTCACATGTTCGGTCCATGGTATCCTCAGCATCCTTCTGTAGAAATTTCAATTGCCTCTTCCTGATGTTAAGCATAAGTTTCCTTTTTGTTTCCATTTTCTCTAAAACCTCGTCGTTGCTCACATGTTCGGTCCATGGTATCCTCAGCATCCTTCTGTAGAAATTTCAATTGCCTCTTCCTGATGTTAAGCATAAGTTTCCTTT
Organism: Acanthosepion esculentum; assembly: GCA_964036315.1. Lineage (NCBI taxonomy): Eukaryota > Metazoa > Mollusca > Cephalopoda > Sepiida > Sepiidae > Acanthosepion > Acanthosepion esculentum. The sequence goes on along the minus strand of OZ038514.1, from coordinate 49,109,827 downwards.
TTGTTTCCATTTTCTCTAAAACCTCGTCGTTGCTCACATGTTCGGCCCATGGTATCCTCAGCATCCTTCTGTAGAAATTTCAACTGCCTCTTCCTGATGTTAAGTATAAGTTTCCTTTTTGTTTCCATTTTCTCTAAAACCTCGTCATTGCTTACATTTTAGGCACATGGTATCCTTAGCATCCTTCTGTAGATTTTACAACTGTCTCTTCCTGATGTTAAGTATAAGTTTCCTTTCTGTTTCCATATTCTCTGAAACCTCGTCGTTGCTCACATGTTCGGTCCATGGTATCCTCAGCATCCTTCTGCGGAAATTTCAACTGTCTCTTCCTGATGTTAAGTATAAGTTTCCTTTTTGTTTCCATTTTCTCTAAAACCTCGTCGTAACTCACATGTTCGGTCCATGGTATCCTCAGCATCCTTCTGTAGAAATTTCAACTGCCTCTTCCTGATGTTAAGCATAAGTTTCCTTTTTGTTTCCATTTTCTCTAAAACCTCGTCGTTGCTCACATGTTCGGTCCATGGTATCCTCAGCATCCTTCTGTAGAAATTTCAATTGCCTCTTCCTGATGTTAAGCATAAGTTTCCTTTTTGTTTCCATTTTCTCTAAAACCTCGTCGTTGCTCACATGTTCGGTCCATGGTATCCTCAGCATCCTTCTGTAGAAATTTCAATTGCCTCTTCCTGATGTTAAGCATAAGTTTCCTTTTTGTTTCCATTTTCTCTAAAACCTCGTCGTTGCTCACATGTTCGGTCCATGGTATCCTCAGCATCCTTCTGTAGAAATTTCAATTGCCTCTTCCTGATGTTAAGCATAAGTTTCCTTTTTGTTTCCATTTTCTCTAAAACCTCGTCGTTGCTCACATGTTCGGCCCATGGTATCCTCAGCATCCTTCTGTAGAAATTTCAACTGCCTCTTCCTGATGTTAAGCATAAGTTTCCTTTTTGTTTCCATTTTCTCTAAAACCTCGTCGTTGCTCACATGTTCGGTCCATGGTATCCTCAGCATCCTTCTGTAGAAATTTCAATTGCCTCTTCCTGATGTTAAGCATAAGTTTCCATTTTGTTTCCATTTTCTCTAAAACCTCGTCGTTGCTCACATGTTCGGTCCATGGTATCCTCAGCATCCTTCTGTAGAAATTTCAATTGCCTCTTCCTGATGTTAAGCATAAGTTTCCTTTTTGTTTCCATTTTCTCTAAAACCTCGTCGTTGCTCACATGTTCGGTCCATGGTATCCTCAGCATCCTTCTGTAGAAATTTCAATTGCCTCTTCCTGATGTTAAGCATAAGTTTCCTTTTTGTTTCCATTTTCTCTAAAACCTCGTCGTTGCTCACATGTTCGGCCCATGGTATCCTCAGCATCCTTCTGTAGAAATTTCAACTGCCTCTTCCTGATGTTAAGCATAAGTTTCCTTTTTGTTTCCATTTTCTCTAAAACCTCGTCGTTGCTCACATGTTCGGTCCATGGTATCCTCAGCATCCTTCTGTAGAAATTTCAATTGCCTCTTCCTGATGTTAAGCATAAGTTTCCTTTTTGTTTCCATTTTCTCTAAAACCTCGTCGTTGCTCACATGTTCGGTCCATGGTATCCTCAGCATCCTTCTGTAGAAATTTCAATTGCCTCTTCCTGATGTTAAGCATAAGTTTCCTTTTTGTTTCCATTTTCTCTAAAACCTCGTCGTTGCTCACATGTTCGGTCCATGGTATCCTCAGCATCCTTCTGTAGAAATTTCAATTGCCTCGTCCTGATGTTAAGCATAAGTTTCCTTTTTGTTTCCATTTTCTCTAAAACCTCGTCGTTGCTCACATGTTCGGTCCATGGTATCCTCAGCATCCTTCTGTAGAAATTTCAATTGCCTCTTCCTGATGTTAAGCATAAGTTTCCTTTTTGTTTCCATTTTCTCTAAAACCTCGTCGTTGCTCACATGTTCGGTCCATGGTATCCTCAGCATCCTTCTGTAGAAATTTCAATTGCCTCTTCCTGATGTTAAGCATAAGTTTCCTTTTTGTTTCCATTTTCTCTAAAACCTCGTCGTTGCTCACATGTTCGGCCCATGGTATCCTCAGCATCCTTCTGTAGAAATTTCAACTGCCTCTTCCTGATGTTAAGCATAAGTTTCCTTTTTGTTTCCATTTTCTCTAAAACCTCGTCGTTGCTCACATGTTCGGTCCATGGTATCCTCAGCATCCTTCTGTAGAAATTTCAACTGCCTCTTCCTGATTTTAAGCATAAGTTTCCTTTTTGTTTCCATTTTCTCTAAAACCTCGTCGTTGCTCACATGTTCGGTCCATGGTATCCTCAGCATCCTTCTGTAGAAATTTCAATTGCCTCTTCCTGATGTTAAGCATAAGTTTCCTTTTTGTTTCCATTTTCTCTAAAACCTCGTCGTAACTCACATGTTCGGTCCATGGTATCCTCAGCATCCTTCTGTAGAAATTTCAACTGTCTCTTCCTGATGTTAAGTATAAGTTTCCTTTTTGTTTCCATTTTCTCTAAAACCTCGTCGTAACTCACATGTTCGGTCCATGGTATCCTCAGCATCCTTCTGTAGAAATTTCAACTGCCTCTTCCTGATGTTAAGCATAAGTTTCCTTTTTGTTTCCATTTTCTCTAAAACCTCGTCGTTGCTCACATGTTCGGTCCATGGTATCCTCAGCATCCTTCTGTAGAAATTTCAATTGCCTCTTCCTGATGTTAAGCATAAGTTTCCTTTTTGTTTCCATTTTCTCTAAAACCTCGTCGTTGCTCACATGTTCGGTCCATGGTATCCTCAGCATCCTTCTGTAGAAATTTCAATTGCCTCTTCCTGATGTTAAGCATAAGTTTCCTTTTTGTTTCCATTTTCTCTAAAACCTCGTCGTTGCTCACATGTTCGGTCCATGGTATCCTCAGCATCCTTCTGTAGAAATTTCAACTGTCTCTTCCTGATGTTAAGTATAAGTTTCCTTTTTGTTTCCATTTTCTCTAAAACCTCGTCGTAACTCACATGTTCGGTCCATGGTATCCTCAGCATCCTTCTGTAGAAATTTCAACTGCCTCTTCCTGATGTTAAGCATAAGTTTCCTTTTTGTTTCCATTTTCTCTAAAACCTCGTCGTTGCTCACATGTTCGGTCCATGGTATCCTCAGCATCCTTCTGTAGAAATTTCAATTGCCTCTTCCTGATGTTAAGCATAAGTTTCCTTTTTGTTTCCATTTTCTCTAAAACCTCGTCGTTGCTCACATGTTCGGTCCATGGTATCCTCAGCATCCTTCTGTAGAAATTTCAATTGCCTCTTCCTGATGTTAAGCATAAGTTTCCTTTTTGTTTCCATTTTCTCTAAAACCTCGTCGTTGCTCACATGTTCGGCCCATGGTATCCTCAGCATCCTTCTGTAGAAATTTCAACTGCCTCTTCCTGATGTTAAGTATAAGTTTCCTTTTTGTTTCCATTTTCTCTAAAACCTCGTCATTGCTCACATTTTAGGCACATGGTATCCTTAGCATCCTTCTGTAGATTTTACAACTGTCTCTTCCTGATGTTAAGTATAAGTTTCCTTTCTGTTTCCATATTCTCTGAAACCTCGTCGTTGCTCACATGTTCGGCCCATGGTATCCTCAGCATCCTTCTGCGGAAATTTCAACTGTCTCTTCCTGATGTTAAGTATAAGTTTCCTTTTTGTTTCCATTTTCTCTAAAACCTCGTCGTTGCTCACATGTTCGGTCCATGGTATCCTCAGCATCCTTCTGTAGAAATTTCAACTGCCTCTTCCTGATGTTAAGCATAAGTTTCCTTTTTGTTTCCATTTTCTCTAAAACCTCGTCGTTGCTCACATGTTCGGTCCATGGTATCCTCAGCATCCTTCTGTAGAAATTTCAACTGCCTCTTCCTGATGTTAAGCATAAGTTTCCTTTTTGTTTCCATTTTCTCTAAAACCTCGTCGTTGCTCACATGTTCGGCCCATGGTATCCTCAGCATCCTTCTCTAGAAATTTCAACTGCCTCTTCCTGATGTTAAGTATAAGTTTCCTTTTTGTTTCCATTTTCTCTAAAACCTCGTCATTGCTCACATTTTAGGCACATGGTATCCTTAGCATCCTTCTGTAGATTTTACAACTGTCTCTTCCTGATGTTAAGTATAAGTTTCCTTTCTGTTTCCATTTTCTCTAAAACCTCGTCGTAACTCACATGTTCGGTCCATGGTATCCTCAGCATCCTTCTGTAGAAATTTCAACTGCCTCTTCCTGATGTTAAGCATAAGTTTCCTTTTTGTTTCCATTTTCTCTAAAACCTCGTCGTTGCTCACATGTTCGGTCCATGGTATCCTCAGCATCCTTCTGTAGAAATTTCAATTGCCTCTTCCTGATGTTAAGCATAAGTTTCCTTTTTGTTTCCATTTTCTCTAAAACCTCGTCGTTGCTCACATGTTCGGTCCATGGTATCCTCAGCATCCTTCTGTAGAAATTTCAATTGCCTCTTCCTGATGTTAAGCATAAGTTTCCTTTTTGTTTCCATTTTCTCTAAAACCTCGTCGTTGCTCACATGTTCGGTCCATGGTATCCTCAGCATCCTTCTGTAGAAATTTCAACTGTCTCTTCCTGATGTTAAGTATAAGTTTCCTTTTTGTTTCCATTTTCTCTAAAACCTCGTCGTAACTCACATGTTCGGTCCATGGTATCCTCAGCATCCTTCTGTAGAAATTTCAACTGCCTCTTCCTGATGTTAAGCATAAGTTTCCTTTTTGTTTCCATTTTCTCTAAAACCTCGTCGTTGCTCACATGTTCGGTCCATGGTATCCTCAGCATCCTTCTGTAGAAATTTCAATTGCCTCTTCCTGATGTTAAGCATAAGTTTCCTTTTTGTTTCCATTTTCTCTAAAACCTCGTCGTTGCTCACATGTTCGGTCCATGGTATCCTCAGCATCCTTCTGTAGAAATTTCAATTGCCTCTTCCTGATGTTAAGCATAAGTTTCCTTTTTGTTTCCATTTTCTCTAAAACCTCGTCGTTGCTCACATGTTCGGCCCATGGTATCCTCAGCATCCTTCTGTAGAAATTTCAACTGCCTTTTCCTGATGTTAAGTATAAGTTTCCTTTTTGTTTCCATTTTCTCTAAAACCTCGTCATTGCTCACATTTTAGGCACATGGTATCCTTAGCATCCTTCTGTAGATTTTACAACTGTCTCTTCCTGATGTTAAGTATAAGTTTCCTTTCTGTTTCCATATTCTCTGAAACCTCGTCGTTGCTCACATGTTCGGCCCATGGTATCCTCAGCATCCTTCTGCGGAAATTTCAACTGTCTCTTCCTGATGTTAAGTATAAGTTTCCTTTTTGTTTCCATTTTCTCTAAAACCTCGTCGTTGCTCACATGTTCGGTCCATGGTATCCTCAGCATCCTTCTGTAGAAATTTCAACTGCCTCTTCCTGATGTTAAGCATAAGTTTCCTTTTTGTTTCCATTTTCTCTAAAACCTCGTCGTTGCTCACATGTTCGGTCCATGGTATCCTCAGCATCCTTCTGTAGAAATTTCAACTGCCTCTTCCTGATGTTAAGCATAAGTTTCCTTTTTGTTTCCATTTTCTCTAAAACCTCGTCGTTGCTCACATGTTCGGCCCATGGTATCCTCAGCATCCTTCTCTAGAAATTTCAACTGCCTCTTCCTGATGTTAAGTATAAGTTTCCTTTTTGTTTCCATTTTCTCTAAAACCTCGTCATTGCTCACATTTTAGGCACATGGTATCCTTAGCATCCTTCTGTAGATTTTACAACTGTCTCTTCCTGATGTTAAGTATAAGTTTCCTTTCTGTTTCCATATTCTCTGAAACCTCGTCGTTGCTCACATGTTCGGTCCATGGTATCCTCAGCATCCTTCTGCGGAAATTTCAACTGTCTCTTCCTGATGTTAAGTATAAGTTTCCTTTTTGTTTCCATTTTCTCTAAAACCTCGTCGTTGCTCACATGTTCGGTCCATGGTATCCTCAGCATCCTTCTGTAGAAATTTCAACTGCCTCTTCCTGATGTTAAGCATAAGTTTCCTTTTTGTTTCCATTTTCTCTAAAACCTCGTCGTTGCTCACATGTTCGGTCCATGGTATCCTCAGCATCCTTCTGTAGAAATTTCAATTGCCTCTTCCTGATGTTAAGCATAAGTTTCCTTTTTGTTTCCATTTTCTCTAAAACCTCGTCGTTGCTCACATGTTCGGTCCATGGTATCCTCAGCATCCTTCTGTAGAAATTTCAATTGCCTCTTCCTGATGTTAAGCATAAGTTTCCTTTTTGTTTCCATTTTCTCTAAAACCTCGTCGTTGCTCACATGTTCGGCCCATGGTATCCTCAGCATCCTTCTGTAGAAATTTCAACTGCCTCTTCCTGATGTTAAGTATAAGTTTCCTTTTTGTTTCCATTTTCTCTAAAACCTCGTCATTGCTTACATTTTAGGCACATGGTATCCTTAGCATCCTTCTGTAGATTTTACAACTGTCTCTTCCTGATGTTAAGTATAAGTTTCCTTTCTGTTTCCATATTCTCTGAAACCTCGTCGTTGCTCACATGTTCGGTCCATGGTATCCTCAGCATCCTTCTGCGGAAATTTCAACTGTCTCTTCTTGATGTTAAGTATAAGTTTCATTTTTGTTTCCATTTTCTCTAAAACTCGTCGTAACTCACATGTTCGGTTCATGGTATCCTCAGCATCCTTCTGTAGAAATTTCAACTGCCTCTTCCTGATGTTAAGCATAAGTTTCCTTTTTGTTTCCATTTTCTCTAAAACCTCGTCGTTGCTCACATGTTCGGTCCATGGTATCCTCAGCATCCTTCTGTAGAAATTTCAATTGCCTCTTCCTGATGTTAAGCATAAGTTTCCTTTTTGTTTCCATTTTCTCTAAAACCTCGTCGTTGCTCACATGTTCGGTCCATGGTATCCTCAGCATGCTTCTGTAGAAATTTCAATTGCCTCTTCCTGATGTTAAGCATAAGTTTCCTTTTTGTTTCCATTTTCTCTAAAACCTCGTCGTTGCTCACATGTTCGGTCCATGGTATCCTCAGCATCCTTCTGTAGAAATTTCAATTGCCTCTTCCTGATGTTAAGCATAAGTTTCCTTTTTGTTTCCATTTTCTCTAAAACCTCGTCGTTGCTCACATGTTCGGCACATGGTATCCTCAGCATCCTTCTGTAGAAATTTCAACTGCCTCTTCCTGATGTTAAGCATAAGTTTCCTTTTTGTTTCCATTTTCTCTAAAACCTCGTCGTTGCTCACATGTTCGGTCCATGGTATCCTCAGCATCCTTCTGTAGAAATTTCAATTGCCTCTTCCTGATGTTAAGCATAAGTTTCCTTTTTGTTTCCATTTTCTCTAAAACCTCGTCGTTGCTCACATGTTCGGTCCATGGTATCCTCAGCATCCTTCTGTAGAAATTTCAATTGCCTCTTCCTGATGTTAAGCATAAGTTTCCTTTTTGTTTCCATTTTCTCTAAAACCTCGTCGTTGCTCACATGTTCGGTCCATGGTATCCTCAGCATCCTTCTGTAGAAATTTCAATTGCCTCTTCCTGATGTTAAGCATAAGTTTCCTTTTTGTTTCCATTTTCTCTAAAACCTCGTCGTTGCTCACATGTTCGGTCCATGGTATCCTCAGCATCCTTCTGTAGAAATTTCAATTGCCTCTTCCTGATGTTAAGCATAAGTTTCCTTTTTGTTTCCATTTTCTCTAAAACCTCGTCGTTGCTCACATGTTCGGTCCATGGTATCCTCAGCATCCTTCTGTAGAAATTTCAATTGCCTCTTCCTGATGTTAAGCATAAGTTTCCTTTTTGTTTCCATTTTCTCTAAAACCTCGTCGTTGCTCACATGTTCGGTCCATGGTATCCTCAGCATCCTTCTGTAGAAATTTCAATTGCCTCTTCCTGATGTTAAGCATAAGTTTCCTTTTTGTTTCCATTTTCTCTAAAACCTCGTCGTTGCTCACATGTTCGGCCCATGGTATCCTCAGCATCCTTCTGTAGAAATTTCAACTGCCTCTTCCTGATGTTAAGCATAAGTTTCCTTTTTGTTTCCATTTTCTCTAAAACCTCGTCGTTGCTCAAATGTTCGGTCCATGGTATCCTCAGCATCCTTCTGTAGAAATTTCAATTGCCTCTTCCTGATGTTAAGCATAAGTTTCCTTTTTGTTTCCATTTTCTCTAAAACCTCGTCGTTGCTCACATGTTCGGTCCATGGTATCCTCAGCATCCTTCTGTAGAAATTTCAATTGCCTCTTCCTGATGTTAAGCATAAGTTTCCTTTTTGTTTCCATTTTCTCTAAAACCTCGTCGTTGCTCACATGTTCGGTCCATGGTATCCTCAGCATCCTTCTGTAGAAATTTCAATTGCCTCTTCCTGATGTTAAGCATAAGTTTCCTTTTTGTTTCCATTTTCTCTAAAACCTCGTCGTTGCTCACATGTTCGGTCCATGGTATCCTCAGCATCCTTCTGTAGAAATTTCAATTGCCTCTTCCTGATGTTAAGCATAAGTTTCCTTTTTGTTTCCATTTTCTCTAAAACCTCGTCGTTGCTCACATGTTCGGTCCATGGTATCCTCAGCATCCTTCTGTAGAAATTTCAATTGCCTCTTCCTGATGTTAAGCATAAGTTTCCTTTTTGTTTCCATTTTCTCTAAAACCTCGTCGTTGCTCACATGTTCGGCCCATGGTATCCTCAGCATCCTTCTGTAGAAATTTCAACTGCCTCTTCCTGATGTTAAGCATAAGTTTCCTTTTTGTTTCCATTTTCTCTAAAACCTCGTCGTTGCTCACATGTTCGGTCCATGGTATCCTCAGCATCCTTCTGTAGAAATTTCAATTGCCTCTTCCTGATGTTAAGCATAAGTTTCCTTTTTGTTTCCATTTTCTCTAAAACCTCGTCGTTGCTCACATGTTCGGTCCATGGTATCCTCAGCATCCTTCTGTAGAAATTTCAACTGCCTCTTCCTGATGTTAAGCATAAGTTTCCTTTTTGTTTCCATTTTCTCTAAAACCTCGTCGTTGCTCACATGTTCGGTCCATGGTATCCTCAGCATCCTTCTGTAGAAATTTCAACTGCCTCTTCCTGATGTTAAGCATAAGTTTCCTTTTTGTTTCCATTTTCTCTAAAACCTCGTCGTTGCTCACATGTTCGGTCCATGGTATCCTCAGCATCCTTCTGTAGAAATTTCAATTGCCTCTTCCTGATGTTAAGCATAAGTTTCCTTTTTGTTTCCATTTTCTCTAAAACCTCGTCGTTGCTCACATGTTCGGTCCATGGTATCCTCAGCATCCTTCTGTAGAAATTTCAACTGCCTCTTCCTGATGTTAAGCATCAGTTTCCTTTTTGTTTCCATTTTCTCTAAAACCTCGTCGTTGCTCACATGTTCGGTCCATGGTATCCTCAGCATCCTTCTGTAGAAATTTCAACTGCCTCTTCCTGATGTTAAGCATAAGTTTCCTTTTTGTTTCCATTTTCTCTAAAACCTCGTCGTTGCTCACATGTTCGGTCCATGGTATCCTCAGCATCCTTCTGTAGAAATTTCAACTGCCTCTTCCTGATGTTAAGTATAAGTATCCTTTTTGTTTCCATTTTCTCTAAAACCTCGTCGTTGCTCACATGTTCGGTCCATGGTATCCTCAGCATCCTTCTGTAGAAATTTCAACTGCCTCTTCCTGATGTTAAGCATAAGTTTCCTTTTTGTTTCCATTTTCTCTAAAACCTCGTCGTTGCTCACATGTTCGGTCCATGGTATCCTCAGCATCCTTCTGTAGAAATTTCAATTGCCTCTTCCTGATGTTAAGCATAAGTTTCCTTTTTGTTTCCATTTTCTCTAAAACCTCGTCGTTGCTCACATGTTCGGTCCATGGTATCCTCAGCATCCTTCTGTAGAAATTTCAATTGCCTCTTCCTGATGTTAAGCATAAGTTTCCTTTTTGTTTCCATTTTCTCTAAAACCTCGTCGTTGCTCACATGTTCGGTCCATGGTATCCTCAGCATCCTTCTGTAGAAATTTCAATTGCCTCTTCCTGATGTTAAGCATAAGTTTCCTTTTTGTTTCCATTTTCTCTAAAACCTCGTCGTTGCTCACATGTTCGGTCCATGGTATCCTCAGCATCCTTCTGTAGAAATTTCAACTGCCTCATCCTGATGTTAAGCATAAGTTTCCTTTTTGTTTCCATTTTCTCTAAAACCTCGTCGTTGCTCACATGTTCGGTCCATGGTATCCTCAGCATCCTTCTGTAGAAATTTCAATTGCCTCTTCCTGATGTTAAGCATAAGTTTCCTTTTTGTTTCCATTTTCTCTAAAACCTCGTCGTTGCTCACATTTTAGGCACATGGTATCCTCAGCATCCTTCTGTAGATTTTACAACTGTCTCTTCCTGATGTTAAGTATAAGTTTCCTTTCTGTTTCCATTTTCTCTGAAACCTCGTTGTTACTCACATGTTCGGCCCATGGTATCCTCAGCATCCTTCTGTAGAAATTTCAATTGCCTCTTCCTGATGTTAAGTATAAGTTTTTTTTGTTTCTATTTTCACTAAAACCTCGTCGTAACTCACATGTTCGGTCCATGGTATCCTCAGCATCCTTCTGTAGAAATTTCAATTGCCTCTTCCTGATGTTAAGTATAAGTTTCCATTACTTTTTCTTGAAGTCTCTTCTTCATCTTTGAGGAGATTACCCAACATTCACTACATATAGGAGCCCAGATATCACGTACCAGTTCAGTACGTTTTACTTTGCTTTGACGGCTATTCTGTCTCTTAATACGTTGCTTCGATTTTGCACGGCAAATTTGGCCATCCCAATACAGTTTTGGATTTCAGTGTTACAGTTTTTATTCACTGTTAAATCACTTCACATATATTTTAATTTTGAACTTTTTAAATATACAAGTGGTTACTAAATGTTAAAGAGTTAGAAACATTATAGGAGTAATCAGGTGTACAGCAAATAGCGATTAAAATTGAATTTAAATTTGTGGAGATTAAAGTTCGTTTGAAAGCATCAATCCGGAAGGGAATTCTACTACCAGCGAGAAGTTAAGGAAAACAAAGCTTTAGCATAGAACTTATGATTACTTCTAGCCAATTCAACTGCAAATTGATGAGATCTCGACGCCAGTCTAGTACTGCGTTTAAATTTGTAATGTCTGGGTACCATAGCGAAGAGCTCATCCGAGCAATTATCATGAAAATGTTTATAGAAAATACACAGAGAGGCAACATGGAAGTTACAGAAGCCGAGCCGTCAGATCAGGACCAGTAATATTGCTGACTCTTCTTTGGATTTTATCAACGAGATCAAAGTAAACAGCCGAGTCACTGGATCATATGTGGCAGCAATATTCATAGCGTGGACGAAGGTGTTTTAGCATTAACATAAACACTATTATATTAATAACCATTTTGATAAAAACAATTAAATAGTGAAGTTAAACTCCAAGATTTCATCAATAATTCCAGTTGTAGTTGGAGCCCTCAGATTGATTGGAAAGCCATTATACACAAGGGGTTACAGGGTCTGGATCAGTTAGGAAAAGAAACGGTAATAAGCTGGAAGAGAAAAGAGCAATCAGGAGGAGAGCCGATAAGTGCGATAAAAGACGGTTAAATCTAGTAAGCTGCAAATTGATGAGATCTCGACGCCAGTCTAATACTGCGCTTAAATATGTAAAGTCTGGGTACCATATCGAAGATCTCATCTTAGCAATTACCATGAAAATGTTTATAGAAAATGCACAGAGAGGCAACATGAAAGTTACTGAAGCCGAGCCATCAGATCAAGACCAATAATAATGCTGACTCTTCTTTCGATTTTATCAAGGAGCTCAAGAAAAATAGCAGGGACACTGGACCATATGCGACAGCAATATTCTAAGCATGGATGAACGTGTTTTGTCATTAACATAAACACTTTTATATTAACAACCATTTTGATTAAAAAAAAAACAATGAAATAGTGTCCAAGATTTCATCAATAATTCCAGTTATAGTTGGAGCCCCCAGTTTGATTGAAAAGCTATTAAAATGCAAGGGGGTCACAGTTTGTGGAACAACTAGGAAAATAAACATTAATAATTAGCTGGAAGAGAAAAGAGCAATCTGAGGACAGCTGATGAGTGCGACAAAAGAAATTTTTAGTAACGGCTAATTCTAGTAAGCTGCAAATTGATGAGATCTCGACGCCTGTCTAATACTGCGTTTAAATTCACAAAGTCTAGGTACCATAGCGATGAGATCATTCAAACAATTATCATTAAATTAGAGAGTCTTTCAAAAGCCGGCGTCATATTACGACACTGTGTATGTTAATAACCGGTGAGGATATCAAAATACAATTTATATTTTCTGAAAGTTAATATTTTCACGTTGCTATACAATTTCTGGACTGTTTTCAGTGTGATCGCTGCAGGTTTCACGACACACATCGAAACAATAATCCAATTCTTGCCAAACACGACCAAGTAGCGTATTGTCGATGATTGCCAAGGCGTCAATTATTCGCGTCTTCACATCATCCACGTCTCTTAGAAGGGGAAATACGTAGACGAGGCCTTTTACATACCCCCAGAGACAGCAGTCACATGGCTGGAGGTCTGGAGACGTAATTGGCGATTGCATGAACACGCGATCAGTGTGGAATGTCCGACCCATCTGTCAGATAGAGTGGTGTTTAAAATTGAAATTTCATTAACTAAATTAAAATTAAATTAGCAGAAGTAATCTTAACAATTTTAGATTTTAAGTGGTACCATTTCAATCAAACAACCATGTGTAGTTCATGATATAAGAGTTCTTAGAATGTGACATAACTTTTCAAACACCATGTATTTATAGAAAAAATACAGAAAAGATAACTTATGAAGCCGAGATGCCAGATCAAGACCAATGATATTGCTGATTCTTCTTTGGAGTAGGAAAGTCACTGAAGCCAAGCCGACAGATCAGGGCCAATAATATTACTGATTCTTCTTTGGATTTTATCAAGGAGCTGAAGGTAAACAGAAAGGACACCAGACCATATGTGGCAGCAATATTCAAAGCATACATGAATAATAGACTAAAGTCTAGGTACCTTAACGAAGAGCTCATCTGAACAATTACCATGAAAGTATTTATAGAAAAGACACAGAGAGGCAACCTTATGGCGGTGGGGAAGTGACTGAAGCCGAGCCGACAGATGAGGACCAATAATATTGCTGATTCTTCTTTGGATTTTATCAAGGAGCTGGAGGTAAACAGAAGGGACACCAGACCATATGTGGCAGCAATATTCAAAGCATAGATGGATAATAGACTAAAGTTCAATTGCCTAAACTTCATATCACCGTCCTTTTGCATCGCAGGCGGTGATGGATTGCCTGGGATTTTCTGAAAGTGTATAGCAGTATACTTTTAATAAGTCCAAATAATCCTATTATTTTTGGGAGAGGAACATCTTTGAAAAATTCTTCTACTTAATCATTCACTAATCCCCAGCAAGCCATGAAGACACTATTAAAACGCTATTAAGGAGAGGGAAAGAACAATAAAAGAACAAGAATGAAGAAGATGCTAGATGACGATTGACATTAGATTTAAATTTTTGTAGATCAAAATTGGCTGGAAAGCATGAAGCAGGAAGAGAATTCCACAAGGAACACGTGCGAGGGAAGAAGATGTTAGCATAAAACTTACAGTTAGATCTAACCAATTCAGCTGATGAGACCTAACCGTCAACCTAGTACTGAGCTTAAATTCATAAAATCTAGGTACCATAGCGAAGAGTTCATCCGAACAATTACCATGAAAGTATTTATCGAAAATGCACATGGAAGCTACATTACGGCAGTGGGAAAGTGACTGAAACCGTGATGCCAGGACAGGACCTATGATATTGCTGATTATTTTTGGAGTTTATCAAGGAACTCTAGATATACAGGCTGTCCCTCAAAATTTGACATCATTTTAAAAGCAATTATCTTG
>OZ038514.1:49058383-49090883 GCA_964036315.1 Acanthosepion esculentum | reverse complement strand
ACAGACTTAATATAAGCATTAACCTATTAACAATCCACTTAATGATGCGACCCTTATGAATAAAATTGTTGACATGTGGATCTGGGGTATTTTTTATATTAGCAAGTACTTTCAAGAACTTCATGTTTTCATCGTCAGGCTGTAATTTATTCCTTTAAAATCAAAACTTGAAGACGAAATAAATGTGTTGTAGACCGTAAGATGTTTTTTTAAGAATGTGTTATTTATTAACGGTTATATAATATTGGAACGTGCAAGTCGCAACGCTAAAGTTCAAATATTTCAAGTAAGAATTTTTTTATATGAATTTTGTAATTTGGTAAATCCACGAATTCTTTTGTTGTAAGTGTTTTCCATTTAATGTGACATGAACTAAGTACATAGTTCAATTAATACAGTGATATGTCTAAGTAGTTTTTTTTCTCCGGAATTTCGTACTGCGGATCAATTGTTTTCAGAAACGTATTATATTAGGCAGCATAAATTTTATATTATAAAGAGATATTCCTGTATCGAATTAATTAGCAATATTAATGCAATTAATGGCGAATTCTCTTCGCTAATAGACACGTAAAGAATTCGTGGATTTACCAAATTACAAAATTCATATAAAAAATTCTCACTTGAAATATTTGAACTTTAGCGTTGCGACTTGCACGTTCCAATATTATATAACCGTTAATAAATAACACGTTCTAAAAAAAAACATCTTTCGGTCTACAACACATTTATTTCGTCTTCGAGTTTTGATTTTAAAGGAAAAAATTACAGCTTGATGATGGGGATATGGAGTCCTTGAAAGTACTTGCTGATTTAAAACATACACCAGATCCATCTGACAACAATTTTATACAAAAGGATCGCATCATTCAGTGGATTGTTAATAGTATAATGCCTATATTAAGTCTATTAGCGAAGAGATTTCGCCATTAATCGCATTAATATTGCTAATTGATTCAATGTATGATTATCTCTTTATAATATAAAATATATATATATATATATATATATATATATATATATATATATATATAATTTCCATTAAAGATGACTGAAATACGTACTGTCATTAAGATTTTTCTTCAATTATTCTTGCATTCGTACAAGTATTTTCTTTTCTGGATATAACGTATGCAAAAATCGTCAAAGATAGATGTATATCCGAGTACTTTCGGCTATTTTTCAGCCATTTTCAAGGATGATTGTTATTTTTATTTTTACAAACACGGTCAGCACATTTAGGCCGTGTTCATAGTTGACGTTTCTGACTATACTTTTTCTTTTTAAAATTAGTGATTCGAATTAATATATTTTATTATACGTCATCTTTAATGAAAGTTGTTTGATAGAGCGATTTTTTCCAAAATGAAAAAAATACCAACCAGATGAATGGCCTGATGATTGCGTTCAGCATGATTGCGTACTTCAATATTCCCTTTTATATTAATATACGCGCTATCTCTGATATTGGGGACTTTATCCCATAAAAAATCTGTCAGTTACGTGACATGCGTGATATAAGCTTTGGCTATTATGTTTCTTTCAATATATGACTGACGAGGCAGATTTTTTCCTGCATTAAGTTGCCATTTCTTTCTTCAGTAGACCAGTTGCCATCCAAGGCTATGGAAAACAGTATGTCCTACTATTTACCCATAGCTAGGGGGGGGAGAAGAAGAGGATTCATACCTTTCCCAAGCGTATTAGCACATAAGTGAATGTAATGAATTCGATTGGAATTCCGACTCGGCTCTCCGATTCCTCAATCCCAGCCGCTACCCATTACTCGACCATAAATATAGTATACCCTAAAACTATATTTTTTCATGAACTTTATACACACAGACACACATATATATATATATATATATATATATATATATATATATATATATAGAGAGAGAGAGAGAGAGAGAGAGAGAGATAGATAGACAGATAGATAGATAGATAGATAGATAGATAGATAGATAGATAGATAGATAGATAGATAATGAATATCCTGAAATGATATAATGATAGATAGATAGATATAGAGAGAGACAGATAGATAGATAGATAGATGAAGGGTAAAATGGAAAAATATTCTCTGTGTGTGCACAAAAGTGTGAAATCTGTTCTGATCTGATCTATCTATCTATCTATCTATCTATCTCAGTCTGTCCACTACCTATCTATCTATCTATCTCAGTCTGTCCACTATCTATCTATCTATCTATCTATCTATCTATCTATCTATCTATCTATCTATCTATCTATCTATCTACGTCTCTCCACGATCTATCTATCTATCTATCTATCTATCTATCTATCTATCTATCTATCTATCTATCTACGTCTCTCCACGATCTATCTATCTATCTATCTATCTATCTATCTATCTATCTATCTATCTATCTATCTATCTATCTACGTCTCTCCACGATCTATCTATCTATCTATCTATCTATCTATCTATCTATCTATCTATCTATCTATCTACGTCTCTCCACGATCTATCTATCTATCTATCTATCTATCTATCTATCTACGTCTCTCCACGATCTATCTATCTATCTATCTATCTATCTATCTATCTATCTATCTATCTATCTATCTATCTATCTACGTCTCTCCACGATCTATCTATCTATCTATCTATCTATCTATCTATCTATCTATCTATCTATCTATCTATCTATCTATCTACGTCTCTCCACGATCTATCTATCTATCTATCTATCTATCTATCTATCTATCTATCTATCTACGTCTCTCCACGATCTATCTATCTATCTATCTATCTATCTATCTATCTATCTATCTATCTATCTATCTACGTCTCTCCACGATCTATCTATCTATCTATCTATCTATCTATCTATCTATCTATCTACGTCTCTCCACGATCTATCTATCTATCTATCTATCTATCTATCTATCTATCTATCTATCTATCTATCTATCTATCTACGTCTCTCCACGATCTATCTATCTATCTATCTATCTATCTATCTATCTATCTATCTATCTATCTATCTATCTACGTCTCTCCACGATCTATCTATCTATCTATCTATCTATCTATCTATCTATCTATCTATCTATCTATCTATCTATCTATCTATCTACGTCTCTCCACGATCTATCTATCTATCTATCTATCTATCTATCTATCTATCTATCTATCTATCTATCTATCTATCTATCTACGTCTCTCCACGATCTATCTATCTATCTATCTATCTATCTATCTATCTATCTATCTATCTATCTATCTATCTATCTACGTCTCTCCACGATCTATCTATCTATCTATCTATCTATCTATCTATCTATCTATCTATCTATCTATCTATCTACGTCTCTCCACGATATATCTATCTATCTATCTATCTATCTATCTATCTATCTATCTACGTCTCTCCACGATCTATCTATCTATCTATCTATCTATCTATCTATCTATCTATCTATCTATCTATCTATCTATCTATCTACGTCTCTCCACGATCTATCTATCTATCTATCTATCTATCTATCTATCTATCTATCTATCTATCTATCTATCTATCTATCTACGTCTCTCCACGATCTATCTATCTATCTATCTATCTATCTATCTATCTATCTATCTATCTATCTATCTATCTATCTATCTACGTCTCTCCACGATCTATCTATCTATCTATCTATCTATCTATCTATCTATCTATCTATCTATCTATCTATCTATCTATCTATCTACGTCTCTCCACGATCTATCTATCTATCTATCTATCTATCTATCTATCTATCTATCTATCTATCTATCTAAGTCTCTCCACGATCTATCTATCTATCTATCTATCTATCTATCTATCTATCTATCTATCTATCTATCTATCTATCTACGTCTCTCCACGATCTATCTATCTATCTATCTATCTATCTATCTATCTATCTATCTACGTCTCTCCACGATCTATCTATCTATCTATCTATCTATCTATCTATCTATCTATCTATCTACGTCTCTCCACGATCTATCTATCTATCTATCTATCTATCTATCTATCTATCTATCTATCTACGTCTCTCCACGATCTATCTATCTATCTATCTATCTATCTATCTATCTATCTATCTATCTATCTACGTCTCTCCACGATCTATCTATCTATCTATCTATCTATCTATCTATCTATCTATCTATCTATCTATCTACGTCTCTCCACGATCTATCTATCTATCTATCTATCTATCTATCTATCTATCTATCTATCTACGTCTCTCCACGATCTATCTATCTATCTATCTATCTATCTATCTATCTATCTATCTATCTACGTCTCTCCACGATCTATCTATCTATCTATCTATCTATCTATCTATCTATCTATCTATCTATCTACGTCTCTCCACGATCTATCTATCTATCTATCTATCTATCTATCTATCTATCTATCTATCTACGTCTCTCCACGATCTATCTATCTATCTATCTATCTATCTATCTATCTATCTATCTATCTATCTATCTACGTCTCTCCACGATCTATCTATCTATCTATCTATCTATCTATCTATCTATCTATCTATCTATCTATCTATCTATCTATCTATCAATCTATCTATCTCAGTCTGTCCACTATCTATCTATCTATCTATCTATCTATCTATCTATCTATCTATCTATCTATCTATCTATCTATCTATCTACGTCTCTCCACGATCTATCTATCTATCTATCTATCTATCTATCTATCTATCTATCTATCTATCTATCTATCTATCTCAGTCTGTCCACTATCTATCTATCTATCTATCTATCTATCTATCTATCTATCTATCTATCTATCTCAGTCTGTCCACTATCTATCTATCTATCTATCTATCTATCTATCTATCTATTGAGTCAATAAGATGTGACTGTATGCCGTCATTGAACAATACTTCAATTGCTAAGTGATAATAATGTAGGTACCTTCATGAGATTGCCAGAAAATGAGCATAGCATGATAAAAATGGCCTTAAACTTGACGAAAATAATTTTTATTTGTCTAACTGTTTATATTATAATCAAGAGGAAAGATCAAAGTATTTTTTGATTATTTTTTTTATTTTTTTTATCCTTTCGAGCACGTCCAAATTTGTCGTTTAAAATCATGTTTTTTTTTTTCGATTGTCTGCCATTTTCTTAAATTTTTAAAATTTTATAAAAAAAGTTAATTTTTCCGTTTAAAATTCTGCCAAGAAATAGTTACACTTTTTCAAAAATTTATTTTTACAAAATTTAAAATTTAAATGTTTATTTAACATATTTTGAAAGAAAACATTACTTACTTTACGCGCTGAAAAGTGTACTTTAAAAAAAAAAGACAGCAGGTTTGAACAGTAGCGACACATTCGATGTGTTGATTGATGAGGTCATCAAGAATTGACAGCTTACGCGACCTAATTTCATCGTACGGATGGACAAAAGGGAAATAATTTAGCTTTTTACTGAACCAAATTACGTAACCAGTTATTAAGGGAAAATTACAGCGTTTTAATTTTTAATTGTTTCTTAGCGTTCCATCTTTACGTGTACGATGCTTTATGAAATTTTTTTAACTAAGACTGTTGACAGGAAAAATATAAAAATTTCATAAGGTGCATACAAATTAATATAATTTAATTACAGTGTAACTCAGATATG
Organism: Acanthosepion esculentum; assembly: GCA_964036315.1. Lineage (NCBI taxonomy): Eukaryota > Metazoa > Mollusca > Cephalopoda > Sepiida > Sepiidae > Acanthosepion > Acanthosepion esculentum. The sequence goes on along the minus strand of OZ038514.1, from coordinate 49,085,227 downwards.
AGACCCGGCTATAAGAGAAACACGGATATAAGAGAGATTTTATGTGGTCCCAAATTAGAGCCATACTTACCTAAACAAAATAGATCAAACCCAGATATAAGAGAAAACTGGATATAAGAGACTTCGTCTCCGGGCCCTGACAACTTTCTTATGTCAGGGTTACACTGTAATTACTTTAATTAGGTATCTTTCTTATGAAAGGCTAAGTGTAGAATATAAATATATACATTTATTATATTTTATTTCATGGTATTATTTGTATTTCCCTTCATTTTATTAATTTTCAAATGAAAAGGCTAACTGACAGTGGAGAACAACATTTACTCATGCAAACCACGTGGCTTTCTTTTGTTTTCATGGTGTTTCGTTTCCGGTCTTCCGTATATTTGAATTTAAGCTATTTTTGACACAAAAAAAAAACATGTTATATTAGATTTTTACCTAAAAGCAACTTTCTGATTGTAACCAGGTTTATTTTATAATCTGTAAATGATATTTATCTACTTAATAATACATTGACTAACTGCAACACGATTTTGATCAATTTTAAAATATTTAACAACTTTAAGCAATAAACATAAATTTAACAATAAGAAATAACAAATAATTGTTGTAAAAATTTATTTTTCATCGAAATGTTTTTTGCTTTCAGGAAATGTTATCCATAGTCATACAAATAAGTAAAAGCAACTAAAAGTTTTTGAAATTAAATAATATCTTTGTTTTATTGAGTTTTGTATGTTACAATTCAGAGCTGATTTTAAGGTAGACGGGTCCGAAATAAAAAAAAAAGTAAAATGGATTTGCTTTGGTCAAAGCCTTGTGCTTTTAACTAATTAATCGCTAAATCAGAACACCTTAGAATTTCATGAGTTTTCATGAAATTACTTATGGTGGGGTGTAATAAATAAAATAAAAAAATTACCATGATTTAAAAAAAAAAATAAACACATTTATAATAATTTCCATCATTTGCGAATAGTTTCTGAAAGTTTCATGAAAATCCGACAATTATTTTTATTTTTACAAGATTTTCAAAATTAACGGCTCCCATTAAAAAGAAAATTAAAAAAAAATACACGCGCTCATGAAGGTACCTATAATAATTCTATTTGCATCGCTATGCTGAACAATCTCGCTGGAGAAATATATTTCTCGGAGACGTGAGGAAGGAGGGCTTGGTAAACGTAACCCTCAGAGGGTATATTGAGGCCAAAAGAAATAGTGGAGGGCGGCTTTCCACCTACCTGACGTACTTGGGTGAATGGATGCCGGATCGGGAAAAGAAAGCTTGACAAAGGAAGAAAAGTTGCTAAGAGTCGCGAGGAAGAGCAGGTTCTAGAACTCTTCCTTTTTGTCGCCATATCCATTAAGAATGTATCATTGCTTACTAGCTCAGACCACGGAATTCCCAGTATCCTTCTGTAGAACCACACTTCTGCTGTCTCCAGTTTTCCCTTTTATCCATGGGAAGATTTTATATAGTATCATTGCCATACAAGAAGGTTGATATCACACAGAAATTAAATACTTTGGTTTGTTTCTAAAGAAATTATCTTGTTTCTTAGAAGTTTGTTTAGCTGTTAGAACATGCCTTTCAACAATCACATTATACGTTTGAATTTTAGCATCACATGTTTCCATCAAGGGTTCCATAATTTTTCCTCGTCTATATCGTCTGATATAACACCTTCCTCTAATTGTGGATCTTGAACGGGTTTTCTATTTATATGACTTATCTCATAATTAGGCCATACTAGTTCGTGTTGGACCAGTTCCTCGCAGTTAATGTTCTTTCCTTCGGGATCCTCCACTTGCTCAAAGGAATCTGTAAATCTGACGCATCTTATTTTCCTTATTATTTTACTTTCTGGAAATAAATCATATAGGCCGGACTTGATTTGTCATAGCCAATAAATATGCCTTGTTCACTTTTTGGATCAACTTTTGCCCTGTGGTCGACATATGTGTAGCAAATCGTACTAAAAATATGCATACAACTTATGTTGGGTTTGTAATTCGTATAAGCCTCGTAGGGAGTCATTTTAATGTTACTATTATAGATATATACGGCGGTATTTAATGCATAGACCCACAGATTTTTGGGGAACTTAGATTCTATTAGCAAACATCTAGCCATTTCAAAAAGCGTCCGCCAACTACGTTCAGCGATTCCCTTCTGGTGCGGCGAATAGGGACTGGTCCTCTCATGTTTAATGCCTTCATTTATTAGGAGGTTTTCGTAATCATCAGAAGTAAATTCTCCACCATTATCTGTTCTAATTATTTTCACTTTTCCATAAGGTGAAATATCAGATAAATACATTCTTGTAGCTTGTAGGGTATCAGATTTGTTTTTCAGAAAATATATCATGAGTCCTGAATATTCGTCCACAAAGTTTAATATCTATGCATAAGTGCCTATACCCATTGGTGAAATTGGAGCCGCTAAGTCGGAATAAACTCTGAACAAGATATCTGTTGATTTTGGAATTCGATCCCTATTTCTATACTTTGTCATTTTTCCTTTAATACATGTGTCACAATGTCGTAAGCCCTTTGAAGATCTAATTTTCATTCCAGTAACGTGTTCTTGTAATTTTTTAACATCCGAACTATTACAGTGACCTCATATTTTATGCCAAAACGTTAAGTCCTGGGTGGCTGTTTTCACAGATTTAATACTTTTCAGATAATATAAACGTCCATTTTGTTTTATATTAAATTCAGTTCCGTCTGTGTATATTAACTTTGAATTGTCTCGGTGAAAATTAACTTTAACACCAGTTTTAACAGCAGACTGAACCGAGAAAATATTTTGTTTATATTTAGGGATATATAAAGCCCATTTTAATAAACATTTACAAATATTTCCATTAGTATCTCGTAAATAAATACAGGCATCGCCTCTTTTTAAAACTAAATTGTTAGCTCTAGTTCCGTCAGCCAACTCTATAAAATGTGTATCAGTATCGAAATTGGGGTAAAAATTAATAAATTTTGTTTTATCTGTAATTACATGATTTGTCGCACCCGTATCGACTAGGTAATATTTATTATTATTGGGTATAGTATCTAACTGAAACGAAAAGGCATATGTTCGCTTATTCGATAAAGCTTTTACATTTTTACAAAAATCACTCCTTTTATAAAATTGACATTTTGCACGTATATACCCGACTTTACCACAACGAAAGCAGATGATATTTGATTTTCTATGATTATTATTATTATCATCATCATCATCATCATCATCATCATCATCATCATCATTATTATTATTATTATTATTATTATTATTATTATTATTATTATTATTATTCCTGCTGTTGTTGTTCTTTTTAGACCCCTTATTTTTAATATCATAATTCCTGATCTGGTAGGTTGGAGGGATTACTTTTCTGAATTTTTTTAAATGACGTCCTTAGTTGCATTACGTTTTTTTCTTGATTTGGGGGGCACACATTTTTTCAGTTTCTTCATAACGAGGTAATGCAACTTTAAACTCAGTGAAAGTTATTTTTTTTTCTTTTCGAGTTATGACTGTCGTGAATGGTTTAAATGTTAGTGGTAACCCCTTTAAAACCATGGCTATTAGCAGCCCATCTGAAATAGTCTCACCGGCCATTTTTAAGGCATTTGTGACATTCTCACCTCGTATAATGTAATCTGTTACGGATTAATTTTCTCGTCTCCTTAACGCGGTTAGTTCAGTATATAAAGCAATAATTTTAGGCTTACCTTTTGGTAAGTAGTGTTCACGCAATATCTGTAGCGCTCGGCATCCATTGTCTTTGGCTTCTCGCATTATTAAAGACAAACTTCTGTCATCCAGGTATTGTATTAATTCGGCGAACACGGTCGCATTTCTTTCCATAAAATCATCGTCTTTCTTCGGGTCATCTTGGCAAAGGATGATGTCCTGAAGTTTTTGTATTCTAAGGTAGCCCAAGAATTTCGTTTCCCACAATAAATATCTGGACTCGTCTCCATCAACATACAATCGTAACCGGGGCTCGTAACCCCCCTGTTATACATGTTCACTGTAGTCTGAATGTAGAAACCAACGTAAGTAATTTTCAATGAAACAACACCAATATCTAGTAGACTCTGATCAATAATTCTTAAGGTCTTACATATCAGAGGTTGGCAGTGAATATTCGGAGAAAACAAAATGAACGACTTTATACACGTCGGATTGAATATTTCAAGTCTTCTGATTGGTTAACCTTCTATTGGCGGGACTATAAAATGAGCCAGCTCATTTTGGCTGACTCACTAGTACATAGGGTACACAAAAAACTGTAACATGACTGAGTATAAGACGGATAGACAAAAGATGAAAGGAATTCAAGAATGCAGAAGACGATTGACGTTGCATTTAAATGTTTGAAGATTGCAGTTTTCAGGGAAGCAAGAAATCGGAAAGAAGTTCCACAGGTGGGAAGTGCCAAAAAATAAACTGTTGGGTCAGAAGTGGCGGTTGACTTTATCTTTTTCAAAATTAGATGGGTGGGACCAAGTTGCCAATCGAATAGGTGCTAAAATTTATGTAGTCGATAAAGCAGGGAAAAAGGTTGCCAGAGCAGTTACCATGAAAATATTTGTAGAAAAGACAGAGGGAAGGCAGTGAGAATGTAACCGAAGTCGAGATGCCTGATCAGGATCGATTGCATTGCAGAGGCTTCTCTGAATTGTGTCAAGACCCTCGAGATATACAGCAGGAGCACCAAAGCAGATATGGTAACAGTATTCAATGCATGGACAGTAGTTGTAGAAAAGTCAGCAGGAAGTCATGTTGGTGAGAATGTGACTGAAGTCGAGATGACAGGTCAGGATCGATTACATTACAGATCGTTCTTTGGATTTTGTCAAGAATCTCGAGATATACATCAGGAGCACCAGAACAGATATGGTAACAGTATTCAATGCATGGACAATAATTGTAGAAAAGACCGCAGGAAGTCATGTTGGTGAGAATGTGACTGAAGTCGAGATGCCAGGTCAGGATCGATTACATGACAAATCATTCTTTGGATTTAGTCAAGAATCTCGAGATATACAGAAGGAACAACAGACCAGATATGGTAACAGTATTCAATGCATGGACAATAATTGTAGAAAATACAGCAGGAAGTCACGTTGTTGAGAATGTGACTGAAGACGAGATGCCAGGTCAGGATCGATTACATTACAGATCATTCTTTGGATTTAGTCAAGAATCTCGAGATATACAGCAGGAGCACCAGACCAGATATGGCAACAGTATTCAATGCATGGACAATAATTGTAGAAAAGACACCAGGAAGTCATGTTGTTGGGAATTTGACTCAAGTTGAAATGCCAGGTCAGGATCGATTACATGACAAGTCGTTCTTTGGATATTGTCAAGAATCTCGAGATATACAGCAGGAGCACCAGACCAGATATAGTAACAGTATTCAATGCATGGACAATAATTGTAGAAAAGACAGCAGGAAGTCATGTTGGTGAGAATGTGACTGAAGTCGAGATGCCAGGTCAGGATCGATTACATTACAGATCGTTCTTTGGATTTTGTCAAGAATCTCGAGATATACAGCAGGAGCACCAGACCAGATATGGTAACAGTATTCAATGCATGGACAATAATTGTAGAAAAGACAGCAGGAAGTCATGTTGGTGAGAATGTTACTGAAGTAGAGATGCCAGGTCAGGATCGATTACATTACAGATCGTTCTTTGGATTTTGTCAAGAATCTCGAGATATACAGCAGGAGCACCCGACCAGATATGGTAACAGTATTCAATGCATGGACAATAATTGTAGAAAAGACAGCAGGAAGTCATGTTGGTGAGAATGTTACTGAAGTAGAGATGCCAGGTCAGGATCGATTACATTACAGGTCGTTCTTTGGATTTTGTCAAGAATCTCGAGATATACAGCAGGAGCACCCGACCAGATATGGTAACAGTATTCAATGCATGGACAATAATTGTAGAAAAGACAGCAGGAAGTCATGTTGGTGAGAATGTGACTGAAGTAGAGATGCCAGGTCAGGATCGATTACATTACAGATCGTTCTTTGGATTTTGTCAAGAATTTCGAGATATACAGCAGGAGCACCAGACCAGATATGGTAACAGTATTCAATGCATGGACAATAATTGTAGAAAAGACAGCAGGAAGTCATGTTGGTGAGAACGTGACTGAAGTCGAGATGCCAGGTCAGGATCGATTACATTACAGATCGTTCTTTGGATTTTGTCAAGAATCTCGAGATATACAGCAGGAGCACCAGACCAGATATGGTAACAGTATTCAATGCATGGACAATAATTGTAGAAAAGACAGCAGGAAGTCATGTTGGTGAGAATGTGACTGAAGTCGAGATGCCAGGTCAGGATCGATTACATTACAGATCGTTCTTTGGATTTTGTCAAGAATCTCGAGATATACAGCAGGAGCACCAGACCAGATATGGTAACAGTATTCAATGCATGGACAATAATTGTAGGAAAGACAGCAGGAAGTCATGTTGGTGAGGATGTGACTGAAGTCGAGATGCCAGGTCAGGATCGATTACATGACAAATCATTCTTTGGATTTTGTCAAGAATCTCGAGATATACAGCAGGAGCACCAGACCAGATATGGCAACAGTATTCAATGCATGGACAAAAATTGTAGAAAAGACAGTAGTAAGTCATGTTGGTAATAATGTGACTGAAACCGAGATGCAAGGTCAGGATCTGTTACATTGCAGATCATTCTTTGGAGTTTGTAAAGCATCGCGAGATGTGTAGCAGGATCCCCACCCCAGATATGACAGCAGTATTCAATGCACTGACAAATATTTGATTTATAAATATGAATGATGGATTCTCAAAAGTTTTGACGCCGTTAAAATTGTAGTGGCTGGCAAATCACCCTCCTGGAATTCTGTTCCAGAAATTAACAATTCTTTGGATGTAGCTATCCGAAGAGAACTTATACCTTACTAAAGTAATACGAAGAGAATTATGGATTCATGCCTCAATGTGCGTGGCGTTGCGAGTTTTAGCTTGGTGGCTTAGATTTGGAGTAACTAGCTTGTCTGAAGATTTCCCATGGAAATAGCGACAGTGTAGTGAGTGGTTTGCAAAGTATCCTTGTGAAAGGGCATACAATGGGAAAACAATTCATGGCACACAAGGCAGTGTCTCAAGTCATATCTGTTCCTGCCCAGATATGCCATCAGTTTTCCATTTTTGGCAGGATCTGATTCTTCTCAATGCACAGCAGGTGAAGTTAGGTTCTTACTGGAGTTGTAAGCATTTTTGCAACATCTTTAGCGTTGGATCCTATGTACGAGCCCCACTTGAGCTCAAATCTCAACTGGCGTTCAAGGTTAGGGTCCTCCTTGATTGAACTCCCGTTCATTGCCAAAAACAGATATTTAGAGGCTGATGATTCTACTAATTCAACTGAATAGTTTCCTCTGTCGCACTTCTCGATTGTGGAACCCTCTTCCTGCTCCGTGAGTTCCAGCCCACTTTGATCTTTAAATTTAAATGCTATGTCAATCGTTTTCGACTGTATTCTTGCTTCCTCTTCCTTTATTGTTTTTTATCCTAAATATTTTTTTTAAAAATTACAATTCTTTTACACTCAGTAACATCTTAGTGGCTTTACTGCCTTGTTTGGGGTGAAATGATATAGAAAAATGCAGCGCCCTACAACATTTGCCAAACACCTCTAGGTCCGCCAATATTGACATCCTAAAGTAGATGATGTTTAATACAACTTCTCGGTGTAAACAAAGAATAAAAATGAAATGGAAAAAAGACGTGGCTAAAATCAATAATTAAGAAGTTTTGAACCAAGAAATTTAGACAATTCAAGATGGCGATGAGTTATAAACAAACCACAAAAAAAAGGAAAAAAATCTCAAATTTCCGCTATTAACAGAGTAAGTCAGACTATTTGTGTTCAATTCGTAATTTTCGAAGATGCACTGAAAAAATAAAGCAAAAAAAAAAACGTAACAAATCTTGTTATGTCAGATAATAGCCATTAGTAGAATATCTGTTAAAATTACAAGTGTTTTCTTCGTTTCAATCACATTTTAATGAGATCTCAATATAACTATCGCACGATCGGTGTCATAAATCATTCAGGCGCCAAAAGTGATTTCAGTCAATCTTACACTCATGCCACTCACACACAAACACACAAACACTATATCTCTCTCACACACACACGCACACACAAACTCTCTCTCTCACACACACACATACACACACACGTATTTTTTAATAATAGATGACAGTTATTCATCATTGACTTTGGCTCCAAACATTTTGGCTCCATTTAACTGCTTCCTTAGATGTCCAGCCCTTTGCAAGATATTGGTGTTGAAGATCTATTCAAAGTTTATACGGTCTATCATACCACTTCAGGTACGACGCTGATTACCGACTGATTCTTTTGCAACAAAGTATATATATATATATATATATATATATATATATATATATAAGATAATCCTAAGGAGCCAGGCAAACCTACCTAGGTTTCACCTAAACGGATCTTCAGGGAAGCTGGCTGAATGTCCGAGAAATTTTCATAGAAAATTGGGTTAGCAAGGTCGATTTTATATAACCAGAGCATTTACTTAAATATTTGTATCTATAAAAAGAACGTATAAACATAAAAAAATATCTTAAAATAATTGTCGGATATTGTCTAATTCATATTGTGACGTCATTTGTTTTTAACAGTAAAATCGACCTTCCTAACTCTACACTGTTGCTAAATTGGTCACGTCTGGCTATATGACGGTTCTGTGTAAGATACAGGGTTCGATTCCTGTCGGAGGACGCATATTTTCTATGATAATTTCTCGGACATTCAGGCCGGTAAATGTCGTTAATACTGTTTATTATAAAGAGAGCATTTACTTAAATATTTGTATCTATAAAAATAACGTATATATATAAAAATGTCTTAAAATTCATATATATTGGATTTAAATTAATTATAAATCTGCAAGAGATTTCAAAGTTCAAAGATACGTGACTTTTTTCTTATCAAAGACGATGTGAAGTTACTGGTTAAATATCGTATCAACACAATGAACGCGCCGGTTTGTCGAGCTTGACTTCCATATTGTTAATTCAAAGTCACGAAAATTCTCGTGAGATTTCTTCATAGAGATATTTATATACATACATGTTTGAATAGGCACACTTTATAGATGCACGGTTTGAGGAAGCGGAGAGCCGAGTTCGAATTCCACTACGTGCTAACACACTTGAGAAAGGTATGAATCCTCTTCTTCTCTCTCCAGCTATGGGTAAATAGCAGGACGGGGTGGGTTCTATAGCCTTGGATGATAACTGTTCTAGGAGAATTCACGTTGTGTGGTTGTTTCTGCACAAAGCCTTCGTTATAATCAAATCATATGTGATGCTTGAATCTCATACGTCGAATACGAGGGGAGAGTCCACCATATAATCCGTTGGTATATAATCCAAGTGAATCCTAATAATATAAAATATTAAAACTGATCCACAAAGAGAGATTAATGTACTTATTATATTTTTACCTTTTTACTTACTCTTCCTTAAAAGATTTTTTTTTTAAATAAAATTTAAAAAAAATCTAATTTTTAAATTTTAATTTTCCTTATAGTAACTAGATGTTAATATTTTAATGTATAGGTCAAGGCTATTTTAACTGGTATCTGAATCCAGACAGCCCCATTCTACCACAATGAACCTGGGTTTAAGCTATATCTAGAAGATTTGCTGTGTTCTCTGTTATATTCTTCTTTCTCCTTTTCTTTCTTCTTTTACTTTTTCTTCTTTCTCTTCTTCTTTCTTTATACTTTAAAGTTTCAGATTTTTAAGGTACTATTTTATTGTATTTCTTCACTTCTCGATGTTGAAAAATCCTGTAAGGAAGCTCTTGTAGCGTGAAATAGTTATTCAAATGCGTTAATTTTGAATTTCTATGTCTATGTAATATATATATATATATATATATATATATATATATATATATATATAGACATCCACAGACAGACTGCTTCGCTGTATCACAGTTCATCAGTGTGGCTTTCCACTAGAATATTTTCTACTTTCTTACAGATATATATATATATATATATATATATATGTGTTTTTCTACTTTCTTACAGATATATATATGTTTTTCTACATTCTTATATATATATATATATATATATATATATATATATATATATATATATATATATATATATATATATATATATATATGAAGAAATATAATCTTAAAGTGTGCTATATTTATGGGATAAAGTGCTCAATATCAGAGATAGAGCGTGTGTAAATATAAAAGTGAACATAGAAGTCAACACTTAGAGGCGACAGTCTGTTTCATGCTAGTGCAATCGATTACACTAGCATGAAACAGACTGTCGCCTCTAAGTGTTGACTTCTATGTTCACTTATATATATATATATATATATATATATATATATATATATATATATAATTATACACACACACACACACACACACACACGCATATATATATATATATATATATATATATATATATATATATATATATATATATATATATCTGTAAGAAAATAGAAAAACATTCGAGTGGAAAGTACACTTACGTGCTTAGACACAGATTCCGTGTGTGCTTAAATGAGTCCTAATTGAGCTATGGTCAGAGAGATGTAACGTTACTCTTCTTGATAGGCATGTAGGGGTATCCCCGATATAATTATTCATATAGTTGGTGTGATCAAGAACACAGTTCCTGATCACGCTAAATATATGAATAACTATATTATATTGCTGCCATATATGGTCTGGAGATCTTTCTGTTTGCCTCGGGGTTCTTGATAAGATCCAGAGACGTATATGCATTGTAATTGGCCCTGATCTGGCATCTCGTCTGCACTCGCTCTCTCACAGACGTGACGTCGCCTCTCTCTGTCATTTTTACAAATACTTTCAGGGTAATTGCTCTGATGAGCTACTCCCGCTGGTTCCCAGACTTCATGAATTTAAGCGTCCCACAAGGCTTGCATCCCGCTCCCAACCTTTCACTGTCGAAACTGTTAAATGTAGACGTCTCTTCTACTCCAATAGCTTCATATCTCGCACCTCACGCCTATGGAACTCCCTTCCTCATTCCTGTTTCCCTGATGACTATGATCTCCAACTATTCAAGTGTAACGTCAATCAACATCTCCAGTTGCCTTGATCTATCCTCTATCCTTCTCCACATCCTTTCCTCTAACAATTCTATCTGCTCTCGCTCCAAATTTTCTGTAACCCCTTGCCTTGATCTATCCACTATCCTTCTCCACATCATTTCCTCTAACACTCCTATTTGGTCTCGCTCCATATCTTCTGTAACCCCTTGCCTTGATCTATCCACTATCCTTCTCCTCATCCTTTCCTCTATCAATCCTATCTGCTCTCGCTCCAAATCTTCTGTAACCCCTTGAGTGCTAGTGGCTTCCCGCCTTGATTGGGGTGAAATGCTAAAAAATAATATATATGTACATATATATATATATATATATGTATGTGTGTGTGTGTGTGTGTGTGTGTGTGTGTGTGTGTGTGTGTGTGTATTTGTTATTTGCTTTTCTTTTCATGGAACTGTTTTTTTAAAACCTATTGAAAAGACCCTCAAATGCAAGCAGTACAAGAGAATTTTAGAGTCTTGTCTGCTCCCTTCTGCTGAAAGGGTGCAAATCAACCCCACCAAGCTAATTTTTATGCAGGATAATGCTCCCTGTCACAAATCAAAATTCATGAAGGAATACTTTGATGAGAAGCAGGTGAGTGTTATGACATGTGGCCGCCCCAATCTCCTGACCTCAACCCCATAGAAAACTTATGGAGCATTATAAAGTACAGGCTCTCAAGAAAGTAGTTGAGCAACAAAGAGGATATGATTGTGAATTTCATATCCGAATGGAATTCAATGCTTGGAGATGAGATTTGCCAGAACCTAATCAAGTCAATGCCAAAAAGGGTTGACAAGGTTATTCAAAATAAATGAGGACCCATAGATTATTAAATATTTCGAACTATATTACCTATTATAAATAAATTATACCTCTATTATTCTTTATTTAAAGCTGTTCGGTTTTGTTTCTATTGATTACTAGTTGCAGGAAATATGTGAGTCACTTTTTTTGCACAGAGTTTTTCCCTAAATCGCATTTATATCCAAAATTATAATTATCAATAGAATACCTTAGAGTGAGTAAACTTTTTTACTAGGTGTTCGGGAAGGGGTCTTTTTATTAGTAAGATTAAAAATTAGTTTGACCCCTAAAAACTATAGGCGAAAACATTTTTAAGTAAAAAAATCAAGTGTGTCACTTTTATCGAACAGCACTATATATATATATATATATATATATATATATATATATATATATATATATATATATATATATATTAATTATGTGGTGCAGGTTCAATTTATATTACGCGAATCATTCATACGAAAAGCAGATAATGAAGTTAATGATATGGCAAGAATCACTCTCGCAAACAATTTTTAATAATAAAATACATTAACCTCGAATCCGTTAATGAATGGTATGATCCTTGTTTATAAATTTCGGTTTTATCAGGTCTGTTTTTACTACTAGCTTTCAATCGTTTCATACAACCATCATCAGGTAAGGAAATGTGTAAGTTTTTTACATCCAGGTAATAACAGGACATCGAAAGATAAAGTGTAATCCGAAAGAAGTGTTTTTAGAAATGTGATATTGTTAACTGTAAGAAATACTTTTGGAGCGTGCAGTCACGACGCTGAGGTTAAAATGGTGCGTTCTTGTACTAATATAGTAATATGAGAATTCTTGTGTAGAAGTAGTTTTTTTTTAGTAAAGGTGGCATGAACTAAATTATTCAATAAATAGAGTAATGTCACAATTATTATCAGGAATTCGCACATCGGATCGATTATTTTAATATCAATATTTTGACATCATTACTCTTGATTCTTGCCATATCATTAACTTCATTATCTGCTTTTCGTATGAATGATTCGCGTAATATAAATTGAAAACGCAGCACATAATTGATATTAAAATAACCGATCCGATATATATATTTCATGCCTGACGACTGTGTTTAGTATGTAAGAGAGTCTCGCCGCTGTGTGCCAACTTATATATGTATATATATAGTACATCAATGCAAATGTATCCGTGCATGTATACACACAAATATACACATCCAGGCAGTGGATTTAACGCTATATTCGTTAAGGTATCTCGTGTTGCTGACAGAAAAAATGCTTTTGAATCTATAAATGCTTTACATTCAAATTAATTTTATCATTCGGCAGACGAGCATCGATCAAATATTTTCTCTCGTTTACACAAATACCAGTGTCAAAGGTCGGCCATTATTTTAAGAAGCCATTGTTTACATTGCTTTCTTACTATTACAAAATAGATTTTTAGTCTGACTCCTGTCTGAGATAGTTGCAAAAATAACACAATCGATGGGATGCGTGCCAGATACAACCTACCCCATTTCAAATAATGAATTGCAGACACAATCATTCCCAATTTTTGAGACTTGGAGCCACAGAATCTTTCTTTCATTTTACCTACTCTATCAGATTTTATCATTTTGTAGATGAAAATAATAAAATTAGGTCAATTAGTTTCTTTTTTATTCAATCGATTCACCCCAAGTAAGGCGATAATGCTACTAAGACGCAAGGGGCTACAGTGAGTAAAAAAGAATGAGTACACTTTATAAGGAACCGGAAACAGTGAAAGGGATAAACAGCTATTGCTGTTAAAGACAATGTGGCCAATTCCAGCCATTTTATAATTTAAATTTTGCTCATGGGCGTACATTCTTATTGAATTCGTCGAATCAGCATATTGTAGATTCAGTTGGGCACCGTCAGGGTGAAGAAGGACACAAAGAGGCAATTCACTCCGCCAGATTTTTGAAAAATCATGATTTTTCTTTGAGACATTTTGTTAGATATATCTGCTAAAATGAGATGACAGTGTTATATTCATTTTAGCCTTATTCAGGCGACAATTTATCCCTCGCCCCCTGTATATCCTTTCAAATGAGATGCCAGTGTTATTTTCATTTTGGCCTCATTTAGTCGACAATTTATCCCTCGCCCCCTGTATATCTGTTCAAATGTGACGCCAGTTTTATTTTCATTTTGGCCTCATTTAGACGACATTTTATCCATCGCACCCTGTATATCTGTTCAAATGAGATGCCAGTGTTATTTTCATTTCGGCCTCATTTAGACGTCAATTTATCCCTCGCCCGCTGTATATCTGTTCAAATGAGATGTCTGTTATTTCCATTTCGGCCTCATTTAGACGACAATTTATCCCTCGCCCCCTGTATATCTGTTCAAATGAGATGTCAGTGTTATTTTCATTTTGGTCTCATTTAGACGACAATTTATACATCGCACCCTGTATATCTGTTCAAATGATATGCCAGTGTTATTTTCATTTCGGCCTCATTTAGACGACAATTTATCCATCGCCCCCTGTATACCTGTTCAAATGAGATGCCAGTGTTATTTTAATTTCGGCCTCATTTAGACGACAATTTATGCCTCGTCCCCTGTATATCTGTTCAAATGAGATGCCAGTCTTATTTTCATTTCGGTCTCATTTAGACGACAATTTATCCCTCGCCCCCTGTATATCTGTTCAAATGAGATGCCAGTGTTATTTTTCATTTTGGCCTCATTTAGACGACAATTTATCCCTCGCCCCCTGTATATCTGTTCAAATGAGATGCCAGTGTTATTTTCATTTTGGTCTCATTTAGACGACAATTTATCCCTCGTCCCCTGTATATCTGTTCAAATGAGATGCTAGTGTTATGTTCATTTCGGCCTCATTTAGACGACAATTTATCCCTCGTCCCCTGTATATCTGTTCAAATGAGATGCCAGTGTTATTTTAATTTCGGCCTCATTTAGACGACAATTTATGCCTCGTCCCCTGTATATCTGTTCAAATGAGATGCCAGTCTTATTTTCATTTCGGTCTCATTTAGACGACAATTTATCCCTCGCCCCCTGTATATCTGTTCAAATGAGATGCCAGCGTTATTTTTCATTTTGGCCTCATTTAGACGACACTTTATCCATCGCACCCTGTATATCTGTTCAAATGAGATGCCAGTGTTATTTCCATTTCGGCCTCATTTAGACGACAATTTATCCACCGCCCCCTGTATATCTGTTCAAATGAGATGCCAGTGTTATTTTCATTTCGGCCTCATTTAGACGACAATTTATCCCTCGCCCCCTGTATATCTGTTCAAATGAGATGCCAGTGTTATGTTCATTTCGGCCTCATTTAGACGACAATTTATCCATCGCCCCCTGTATATCTGTTCAAATGAGATGCCAGTGTTATTTTCATTTCGGTCTCATTTAGACGACAATTTATCCATCGCCCCCTGTATATCTGTTCAAATGAGATGCCAGTGTTATTTTCATATCGGTCTCATTTAGACGACAATTTATCCATCGCCCCCTGTATATCTGTTCAAATGAGATGCCAGTCTTATTTTCATTTCGGTCTCATTTAGACGACAATTTATCCCTCGTCCCCTGTATATCTGTTCAAATGAGATACCAGTGTTATTTTCATTTCGGCCTCATTTAGACGACAATTTATCCCTCGTCCCCTGTATATCTGTTCAAATGAGATACCAGTGTTATTTTCATTTCGGCCTCATTTAGACGACAATTTACCACACCCGTGTATATCTGTTCAAATGAGAAGTCGGTGTCATTTTTTACCTCATTTGGATGACAATTTATCCATGACACCCAGTGTGATATCTTTTCAATTATCGCGATCAAAACGGAATAGTCCATTATTTATAAGTCGCTGACGTGCTAAAAACAAACAATCTACATAAAAGAATAAATTACGACATGCACCTTGTCCTTCTATTGAACATGAGTAGGGGCTGTGGTGGCATGCTATCGGTTCGCACCAGTTCGCTCGAACCGATGCTTGAAATTATAAAATTGAGTGAACCGGTTGTTGGATTTTCCGAAAATAATCTTATATATTAATAGCCGATAGTCAATGTTATATATCAGTTAAGCCTCGCTACATTCTTGGCACGCCTGATGTCACACGTCCCCTCTCAAAACTGTGAGGATTTCCATGATTACGTAGAAAGCGTAACGAGAAATTACCATAAACACCTTGCAAACAAAGTTATCCAAAGAGCTAAAAATATAATTAAACAGCGTTGCTCTTTGTCTTGTTAATAATAGCCGATATATAATAGCTAAAAATATAATTAAGTAATGTTGCAGTTAATCCTATAAATAATAGCCGACATATAATAAGTAAATATATAAATTCCTTTGCTGTTAATCTTATAAATAATAACCGATATATAATGGCTAAAAATATATATAAATTCCTTTGCTGTTAATCCTATAAATATCAGACGATATATAATAGGTAAAAATAGGAATAAATTCCATTGCTGTTAATCTTCTAAATAATAGCCGATATAAAAATGTTAAAATTATAATTAAATGCCGTAAATGTTAATCTTATGAATAATAGCCGATATATAATAACTGAAACAATAATTAAATACCGTTGTTGTTTGTCTTATAAGTAATAGCCGATATATAATAGCTAAAAATATAATTAATAACGTGGCTGTTTTTCTTATAAATAATTGCTAAATATATAATGGCTAAAAGTGTAATTAATATTTCCTGTTTGCCTTTCAGTAATGCCCGATATATAGTAACTAAAAATATAATTAATGACGTTGCTGTTTGTCTTATAAATAATAGCCGGTATATAATGGCTAAAAGTGTATTTAATATTTCCTGTTTTTCTTTAAATAATAGCCGATATATAATAGCTAAAAATATAATTAATGTTTCCTGATTGTTTTTAATTAATAGCCTATATATAATAACTAAAAAAATAATTAATATTTCCTGTTTGTCTTTAAATAATAGCCGATGTATAACAGCTAAAAATATAATTAATAACGTTGCTGTTTGTCTTATAAATAATTGCCGATATATAATGGCTAAAAGTGTTATTAATATTTCCTGCTAGTTTTCTAAATAATAGCCTATATATAATAGCTAAAAATATAATTAATAACGTGGCTTTTTGTCTTATAAATAATTGCCTATATAAAATGGCTAAAAGTGTAATTAATATATCCTGTTTGTCTTTAAATAATGTCTGATATATAATAGCTAAAATATAATTAATAACGTTGCTGTTTGTCTTATAAATAAGAGCCGGTATATAATGGCTAAAAGTGTAATTAATATTTCCTGTTTGTCTTTAAATAATAGCCGATATATAATAGCTAAAAATATCATTGATAACGTTTCTGATTGTCTTATAAATAATTGCCGATATATAATTGTTAAAATTGTTATTAATATTTCCTGTTTGTCTTTAAATAATAGTCGATATATAATAGCTAAAATATAATTAATATTTCCTGTTTGTTTTTAATTAATAACCTATATATAATAACTAAATATATAATTAATATTTCCTGCTAGTCTTTAAATAATAGCCTATATATAATAGCTAAATATATAATTAATATCGTGGCTGTTTATCTTATAAATAGTTGCCTATATATAATGGCTAAAAGTGTTATTAATATTTCCTGTTTTTCTTTAAATAATGTCCGATATATAATAAGTAAAAATATAATTAATAACGTTGATGTTTGTCTTATAAATAATAGCCGGTATATAATGGCTAAAAGTGTATTTAATATTTCCTGTTTGTCTTTAAATAATAGCCGATACATAATAGTTAAAAATATAATTAATAAGGTTTCTTATTGTCTTATAAATAATTGCCGATATATAATGGCTAAAAGTGTAATTAATATTTCCTGTTTGTCTTTAAATAATGTCCGATACATAATAGCTAAAAAACTAATTGATGTTTGTCTTATAAATAATAGACCATATATAATGGCTAAAAGTATAATTAAATACCGTTATTGTTAATCTTATAAATAATAGCCGGTACATAATAGCTAAAATTATAATTAATACCGTTGCTTTTTGTCTTATAAATAATAGCCGATATGTAATAGCTAAGAATATAATTAAATACCGTTGTTGATAATCTTATAAATATTAGCCGATATATAATAGGTAAAAATATAATTTATATTAATAACAATATATGTTAAGAATAACTTACCGAAAATCTGTTTATTCTATTTATAAGTTGAAAATGTTGGTGCTATGAGAATTCCTATTTTTTATCAGGGGGTTACTGCTTTTCTGCGGGTCATGACCCCTAACTTATGATTGCATCTTAACTTTCGTTACTCCTCTTAATTGGAACTTAACGTAGCCCGTTCCGATCGGGTCACCTGACCAACAACAAGAAAAACTTGCCGCCATCTTTTTTCTTTTCTTTCTTTTCTTTCTTACTCTTTTCCTTTTTCTTCCTTTTCTCGTAAAAAGAGGGTGTACCTTGTGTTTTTCTATCTTACTCTTTTTTTTTCTTCCTTTTCTCGTGAAAAGACTGTGTATCTTAAATCTCAATAAATTGTCTACTCACCAGTTATTTACTAACGCCTGATGAGATGTTTTTATATGCATCGAAACATGATGGCATTTGTGTTGCAGTTTATACGCTTTTGATATAACACCTTAAAATAAAGTATATATATATATATATATATATATATATATATATATATGTGTGTGTGTGTGTGTGTGTGTGTGTGTGTGTGTGTGTGTGTGTGTGTGTGTGTGTGTGTGAGGAGGAATCATAACGAGAAATTACCATAAACGTACACTATTTACATTATTCGGATTATTGTCCTCATATTTGTCGCCATATTTATTACAACGTTTCGGCCGTTCTACGCTCCAGCTTTCTTCGGGTGTTTGGAATGTCGAACTGAACCCTTTATTTCGCTTACTGGGGTAGACTGTTCTAGTTCCAGGCACCATGTTTAATGGATGTCAGTTATCAGTTATCTTCTGTCAATTCCCCTCTCGGTGTTCTCCACTGACTTACCCGGGTATTGAACTCAAGCTGTTTGGGTTTTGTCACTGGATCTAACCAACGCCTTTATCAACTGTTCCCTGTGTCCTTGAGACAGATACCATAAACGTGTCGTAGATGTCGCTGAGTGGTGTGCCAATAAATCTTGCTAGGATTAATTATGTTTTTAATTTACAATGTAGACGATGTAAGGGAAACAACATCGTAAGGGTCATCCGATATCCCACAATTCAATTGTGTCACTTTTCAGTCACATGACGAGTTCTGAATTTGGGCGAAAAGTCAAAAATGTGGCAAATCTTCTATTCATAAAATTTGATATGTCTTCCATTGGAAATTTGGAAGTGTAGCGATGCAGTTCGAATGTGGCTAAGAAAAAATAACACAGCTGATGACACTAGTTTAAAAAATGCATGCTTCTGAACAGAAATATGATGAGAGCAGAATTTCAATCTGGAAATATCTTGTAAATAAATGTTTTCTGTTAAAGATATATATATCTTTGGGACGACACTGACTCAGTTTGAATGTGTCTAAGAAACCCTAACCCAGCTGATGACACTAGAGTAAAAAAGCATCGTATTTTTTAACAGAAATTTGATAAGAACAGAATTTCAATCTGGAAATATCTTAATAAATAAATGTTTTCAATTAAACAGGGAGATCTTTGGGACTACAGTGATTCAGTTTGAATGTGGCTAAGAAACCATAACCCAGTAGATGACACTAGAGTCAAGAAGCATCGTACTTCCGAACAGAAATATGAGGAGAACAGAATTTCAATCTGGAAATATCTTGATAAATAAAAGTATTCTATTAAATTATCAAAATGATTTAATTCTTTTTAATACTGTAAAGTGATTTAATTTTCCATTCGCAGAAAGAAATAATATAAGCAGAATAGATCCTAAAGATTACTTTCCTTTATAGAACCGGTTTTTGGAAATGTTGGATGCCTTTCTGAAACAGAGGATTTATCTTATTTTCTGTTGAGAGTTGGCTTTCCAGTTACTTCTAAAATCTTTTAATTCTTTTTCACTCCTAGCAGCCTCTTGCATCTTAGTGGCATTATCGCCTTTCTTGGGAGTGAAATGATTAAATAAAAGATATTTTTGCAGTCATGGAGGGATGGTCTGTTATTTACCTGAGGTAATGCCATGCCGTAACACAGGGGATATATAAATTACTAACTGCAGAAGCAGAATTATATATTTTTTCTTTTTTGTCGCTTTCCCATACTTTCTCTATTTCGTTTATAGTTCATATTTTTCTTTCTACGGGTTCCATTAAATTTTCTTCCTTTTCCCCCACTTTCATTCGCTATTTCCTTTTCCTAGAAGCCATGTTGTCAAGTCTTTTCGTAGTCAACGGATGTGTTTTGATTTGGCCTTAGAATTTCTGGCGTTTTCTTTGTGTGCCCGCCAAGAAAGATGGATCCCCAATCTGAAATAACCTTTTGAATTTGGACGCTTTGCCAAAGAAAGTGTTTTGACCAAATATGGCGATGGAACCGATTTACTGCGCAATGTTCCTCCCCAGTAAATCGGTTCCATTGTGATATAGACATATATAATACGCATATATCGTCTTCAGGAATAAATATAACTGAGTAAGAACGACAAAAAAAAAAGACAATGACAATAGATAGGGAGGCTAAGTATCATGAAAATGTACTTTATATATATATATTATAAGACATTTTTATGTTTATACATTCTTTTTATAGGTACAAATATTTAAGTAAATGCTCTGTTTATAATAAACAGTATTGAACAACATTTACCGGCCTGAATGTCCGAGACATTTTCATAGAAAATATTCGTCCTCCGACAGGAATCGAATCTGTATCCTATACCGAACAGTCATGGCCTGACGTGCCTTTAACCGATTTGGCCACAGAGGAGCGTTCGGGTAGCATGGTCGATTTTACTGTCTTGAAACTACAATCTTTCATGAATCTCTCACGTACATTCATATCTGCTCAATGCGTATCCAAATGTAAACAAATGATGTCACACATTATGAAATGGACAAAGGCCGAAAATTATCTTAAGATATTTTTAAGTTTATACATTCTTTTTATAGATACAAATATTTAATTAAATGCTATGTTTATAATACTTAAATACATATAAAAATGTCTAATAATAATTCATGGAGACTATTCGGAACATACTTGTCGTCCACACTAATCTAATAGCATCATCTACATGCAAAAAAAGGGTAAAAATAATGGAAGCCTTATTAATAAAAACAAAAAAAACAACACTTAATAATATTAACTTTGAACATGGACACAATATATTGACAGTGTTTTTAAAAATGAAAACATTTTTATAAAAGATACATGTAACAAACTATTTCTTAGTTAAAATATAATCCTTGAAAATGGTTAAATGTATAGCCGAAACCGCTCGGATAAAAAGAACATTCAGTCAGTTTTTATATAATTCGTTATCAGAAAAGAAAAAAAATATTAGATCGCATGAGAAATTGTATAAAATCCTAAATAAAAGCACCCTGTCTGTTGTATTCAATGAAATATATATATGTATATATATTCCTGGTAGCGGATGCGCACTGCTGATGAGTCCCAAATATAGGACGAAACGGCTGTCCAGTGCTTCCTGCATTCTGTTGAGGTTTCTTCTAAACTCGATGAATTACTTAATTATGATTATCTCAAATCCTCCTAATAATTCCATGTATATCCTTGCTTGAACCGGCTCTGGATGGAGCGGCTTGGTGATATTAGTCGTGGCTCTCGGGGGCACAATCCTTGGTTTAAAGGAACTTGGATGAGTTCCACCTCGGAATATGTGAATGAGCGGCGCTATGTCGAGTTTAATTCGTTGCCTCTTCGTCAGCGCGTCCCGTGGCACAGTTGGTATGACGTTGACTTAATAACGTAACTGTCCGGTTTTCAATTCCTGCTGATGAGTCCCAAATATAGAACGAAACGGTCGTCCACTGTATTCTGTTGAGGTTTTTTTCTAAAACTCGATGAAATACTTATTTATGATATATATATATATATATATATATATATATATATATATATATATATATATATAAATATAAAAGTGGACATGGAAGTCAGCACTTGGAGGCGACAGTCTGTTTCACGCTAGTGCAATCGTCAGGGGACTAGTGCTGTTATTTTTCTCGGCTGTTTATATAAGGGTCAGTGGTGCATTATGGGTAGTATATTTTGGCGGGTACTTTTACCGGAAGTCGCTTATTTGTTTATTTATTTATGTCAAATTATTTTGCTTGTTTTTTTGTTTGTTTTTTTTATTTTTATTTTTTATCTTATATATTTATTTATTTATTCTTTTATTTTGATCGGTGTTTTTGGTTAACGTAGTAAAAAAATTTGTTTATATAGCTTATTGTTGGTAGTCTATAATGGCCGCCATTTACCGGAAATCGCTTGTTCGCTTATTTATTTGGGTCAAATTGTTTTGCTTATTATTTTTATTTTTATTTGTATAACAGTTATAACTTTCGTCCGTTCTTTTGTTTTGATTTTATTTTGCATATTCTAACAGGTGTGGTTTTGTGATTTGTTTGGAGTAGTTTATTTTGCTTATTTTATTGTTGTTTGTTTATATATTTATTTATTTTTCTATTTTAAGTTACGTAGTAAAAATTTGTTTTCATGTCTACATTTTGAGATTAGCTCGGATCTTTTATTTAATAATTTATTTTGATCTGGGAAGGTAATGATAGCTATTTTTTCCTCCAAGCAAAGTTTGCAAGTATATATATATATATTACTCGCGATGGAAGTTTTTTCTTTGTACATTGAGCTTGAACTCTGGACGATTGTTTTCTGGTTCTTTCTTTTTTATTCCTCATATTTCCTTGGGTACTGGTTTGCTCTACTACAAGTCGAAATATCCAAGGTTTTTCCAAGCGAGTTCCACCATTTATATATATATATATATATATATATATATATATATATATATATATATATATATATATATATAAACAAAATATTTTCATTCATATTGTAAAATTCTAAAATTAAATGATAATACTATTGCATATATAGACTGTCAAATTCTTAAGTTAAGTTAATAGCTTATTAAGCTTCCTCTAAGCTGTATTACCAAAAATGACTTCAATAAAACTACAACATAAAACACACATATCATCACCTCTAGTAATCATGTTCACACAAACATGTATATGCACAAAAGCTGAGAATTATCTACCATGTATTCTATTGTGAAAGCAGAATAACATAAATCATATTTTTATTATCTCAAATTTCTTAAATCAAAATATATTCCAAAACATAACTTTGAAGCATAACAAACATGACCACCTCTAGTAATCATGTCCACACAAACATGTTTATGCAGAAAAGCTGAGAATTATCTACCATGTATGAAAATATGACAGCAGAATGAAGTGTATCTTAATTTGTTGTTACTTCAAAACTCCCAATAAATTTCAAATTTCATTATTAAATGACCCATAAGGTGTTGATATGCCGTTAAAGAAACAAAAAAAACATTCCCTTGCTCGAATCCGTTTTTAAGCATTGATCTGAGAATGCGTTTGTAGACAGAAAATGGTTTAGAAAATTTTGACCGACTTCGGCACCATGTCTGATATCTATATCATAGTTTCTTATCTAAAGAGTCTATTTAAGAACATGTCTCGAGTTCTAAGGTCATTATTTTGATTTTTGTAGACATTTGCGGTGTTGAGCAAAACTGTCCCTTGCGCATCTTATTCCGCGTTCAATTCCTTCACCTCCTTTACCATAACATGTGACGGGTGTAGCCTTCATTGTTCCACATCCTGAATTTTTATTGATGTATTCAATGCTTTCATTCGAATTACAGACAATCGTTTCTGTTATGTAGGTGTTTATCTTGGATTCCTATTACTTTGAACATTCCATAGAGAATACTGATCTATTTTTCGTTAACATCATTCTCATCTCAACTTAGGAATACCTATATCTGTGCGACTACCCACCTCTGCAACTCGTTGCACAAAGATATAGACCCCACGTCGTAGAATTTCTGTGCGGCGGATCGAGCGAGAGGTAGGCTCACAGGCAAAAGAAAAACACAACTACAAACTTGGGTAGGACGAAAAGAGGAGGGAGGGCGTGTGACCTTTTTGTGGATGATTAACTCTGGGCTGATTCTCGGCTGGCAAAAAAATATATATATCTTAGCTAACAATGTCCGGCTGCTAATGGGTCGCTCTTCGTCGTTACTTGGTCCGGCCTAAATCAACCTTCCTCGAACCTAAACTAAGTCTAACTGCCGTGGCCCAAAGCGCTCCCGTATATATGCAGAATCCTCTTTCATCATTTCCGGACAAGGGACACCCACGAATAACCCCATAACTTTTTCATGACCATTTCTCCCTTTGAAGAAAGTGGACATAAAAATATTTCTTAGCCTAGCTGACTCCGATTCAGGGACATTAAATTCAGACCCTTTTAAGTTTTGACCAGAGCCGGTCTTTTTCCTATCTTCGTATTTTGACAAGTACTTAACACTCATCTACCCTTTTGGCCATATGTCCAAAACATGTTTTTATCTAGATTCCTAATCTAGTCATTGGGTCTTGAAGTTTGATACCCAGGTCAAATCTAACTAATCTTCTCGCACATATGTGTGCGCGTGCACGCACACACAGATGTGGGGGTGTATATATACACACACACAGATGTGCGGGCGCACACACACACGCGTGCGCATATATCCAACTCATAGTGTCACATATCATCACATTATCCGCCCACCTCATTATCAGTACACTGACCACAGAAAGGAAAGCAGGGCCGATATTTTTAATCCGCAGATTGAACTGAGATGTGGTATGAAACGCTTAAACTGTTAGTGCCCATCTCTTCACGTTTGTGCTTGTAAAGGGTGTTTCATTAAAACGGATCAAATTCAGCATGAAATAAATCAGCGTTATTGGTGAAAATTTATTTATTTCTCAATTAATTTCCCGGTAATTGCTCCGATGAGCTGCTTTCGCTGGTTCCCAGACCTCATGAATTTAAGCGTCCTACGAGGCTGGCATCCCGGTCCCACCACTTCACCGTTGAAACTGTTAGATGTAGACGTCTTTTCTACTCCAATAGCTTCATGTCTCGCACATCTCGCCTGTGGAACTCCCTTCCTTATTCCTGTTTCCCTGACAAATATAATCTCCAAATATTTAAGTGTAACGTCAATCGACATCTTCAGTTGCCTTGATTTATCCACTTCCCTTCTCCAGAACTTTTCCCCTTTCATTCCTATCTGCTCTCGCTCCAAATCTTCTGTAACCCCTTGCCTTGATCGATCCACTATCTTTCTCCACATCCTCTCCTTTACCACTCATATCTGCTCTCGCTGAAAACCTTCTGTAACCACTTGCGTGCTAGTGGCTTCCAGCCTTGCTTGGAGAGTGAAAAGCTTTAAAAAAAATTGGATCAGGTTATTTAACCCTAGAACACTAACCATCAATCAAAGTTATACTTCTAGTAACCATTGGTATATCATACTCGATTGTGAAAATATCAAAAAATAAATAAATATTGAATATAAATGTTTATTTGAAATATTTTACCTGCAGGCACTTCAAACTTTGTACTTTGAGTTAACATTAATAGGAACTGAAAAACATTATTTAGGTAAGAAAATCAGGTACTGAAAATTGTAATTAAAAACAGGAAAATTTGCGCTGGGTACTATATACCCATGATTAGTGTTCTAGGGTTAAGTCAGGGCAATTATGGGTGAAAAATAATATCGCCCAAATGTCCGCCAAGGGCTCCACTCGATGGTCAAAATTTTTAATGAAATCTCTGTATATTTGCTCCTCGATCTCACCAATATACCTTATTATCTCATCCTTCAGCTGTTGAATTTTTGTTGGCTTGTTGGCATAGACCTTCCTTTTGAGATGACCGCAAAGGAAGAAATCTAAAAGCGTCAAGTTGGATGATCGTGGTGGCCAATTGACTTCGTCGTTTCGAGAGATGATGCGATTTGGGAATTTCTCATGACATTTCTGCTTGAACGTCCATCTTCGTAATAGGCTTCGATAACATTAACACGTTGTTTGATTGTTTGTCTTTCGATCGGTGAATTTGTACAAAAACTTGAGTTGTTAAATCAGAAAGAAAAAAGAAATTTGATTTTCTTATTTTATACCCCTCT
The DNA here is from genome assembly GCA_964036315.1 of Acanthosepion esculentum. Taxonomy (NCBI): domain Eukaryota; kingdom Metazoa; phylum Mollusca; class Cephalopoda; order Sepiida; family Sepiidae; genus Acanthosepion; species Acanthosepion esculentum. The sequence goes on along the minus strand of OZ038514.1, from coordinate 49,058,979 downwards.
TATGGTGGGCTATCTAACTAACAAGGCCAAATCAAACTAATCTGTTTCAACACTCATACACTTCACTATAACTGATAACACACTATAATCTACACCGCAACTGCCCATCGTCACTCTATCTCCTGACGTCATTCGCCGGCCGTCACGTGACCCATGTGACTATCTCGACGAAAGGAAGAGAATGGCCGTTTGCATCCCAACATTCCTATCATAGGTAGATGCAATCCGTACTTATTATTTATGGTTGACATTTGGACTAGTAAAGTGTTTCATTAAGACGGATTATGCATAAGGGTGTTTCATTAAGACGGATTATATATAAGGGTGTTTCATTAAGACGGATTATATATAAGGGTGTTTCATTAAGACGGATCAAAGTCAGCAATAAATAAATCAGTGTTATTGGTGAAAATTTATTTATTTCTCTATTGGATCCTGTTATTTAAGTCACGGCGATTATGAGTGAAAAATAATATCGCCCAAATGTCCGCCAAGGCTTCGGCGGCACACCGACATTCGATGGTCAACCTTTTTGAGGACGTCTCTGCATAGTTGCTCCTCGATATCAGCAATATGCCTAATTATTATATGATTTT
>OZ038514.1:49045883-49050883 GCA_964036315.1 Acanthosepion esculentum | reverse complement strand
TGGTACTGTGCTGCAAAAAATTAAGCCTCCCTTCTCAGTTTTTAACCCGGTGCTCCTCAGCTACTGCTGTGTGTTCTATTGGTCAATGGTTTATATAATGTCGACAACTTTTTTTCTTTTCCGGTAGTAATTTCTTTTGTCAAAAATCTATTTCTGGTAATATTTTTTTTCCTCAAAAATGTATAGCTGGTAATATTATTTTAAAGCATGTATTGCTTGTAATTTCTTTTTACAAAAACGTATTGCTGGTAATATTTTTTTCACAAACTACAATCAGGTTGGAAAACATAGATCACAAAAACCAATGACCCTTACCTACAAATAGTAAAACACCAAATGCACTCCATCACCAAAGAAGTTGCACTCTTCAGCATCTTTCGTTCTTTTTAGGTATTTGCCATGCAACGCCTTGCCTCCCCCTTTTTTTGTAATTTCATTTGGCCAAGTTGTTTTGCTTTCTGTTTAACTCGGCTGGCTTAGATGGTATTTTCCTTCGTTTTTTTCTTGATAGGATTTCAGGTATATTAAGCTGTTTTCATGGAGGTGTTTATCTCTGTTGGTACTGCAATGTCAATAAGCATACACTTCCTGAATTTCTTCTCTTTTATCATAATACCAGGTCTTTTGGCTTTTGTTTCCCTGCCTCAGAGGATAGTTATATCGTAATTTTGGATATATGCGTCTGGTTGGTGTCATACCATCTCTCAGTAGTTTCGATTCTTAAATATCTCCCAGTGCCCATAAGTTCCTACCTTGTTATATCGGTGAGTATATTCACTTTTTTGGTGGTTTCGAATATCCCGAGATAAGATGATCGACAGTTTCATCATATTTTCCGCATTTCCTACATTTCTGGTTAGTTCCATCATTGATTATGTGACAGTGATAGAATCTGGTTGAGAGGCTTTAGCCCTGCACTGAAATAATTAGACCTTCTGTCTCAGCTTTCAACCAGGTGCTCTTCAGCCACTGATGTGTTTTCTGTTCGTCCACATCTGCTTCTTTCATTCTTTATAGGTATTGCTAAGCATGCAATGCCTTGTCCTCCCGTTTTTATAATTTTATTTGGCCAAGTTTATTTGCTTTTGGTTTTACTCGTTTGACGTTGATGGTATTCGCTTTGTTTTTTGTTGGTTGGATTTCAGGTACATTAAGCTGTTTCTTGAAGAGTACAACGTCTTTGTTGATGGTCTTTTACTATCTGTGGTAGAGGGTCAATAGTTTTTTTGTAAGGGATGCTTCCAATCCAATTGTTGTAGTTTTTAGAGTTAGTTAAAGATGGGTAAGACTTCAGCCTCCTAAAGCGCTTGGTACATTCAGACTATTAACATCTAATTTCGATTGGTGCATCCTCATTTGGCTAAGCACTTTTCTGATCTTGGCGTCCAATCTTTTAATGTCATTCAGCTTCCATTTAATAATGTTGTAGCTTTATGTTACGACGGGTATAGGTAAGACGCTGATAGCCTCCATTTTAGTAGTCAACTGCTAGAAGTGAGTCAAGTGAATTCCACAATGAATCTCCAACTGCAGGATATCTATCAAACGTCCTTTTCTGTGATATTGTTTCCAGATCTTTTGTTTCTATTATGGTCCAGGTTCCTTGTACCACGGTGATGGTCGAAGGTGGAACCAATGAAGAATAACTCGAACACAAGTATGGAATAACACAGATATATTACAAACAGAATATGTACAAAAGAAGTAGAAGTGTTAGTAATAACAATCAGGTTAGGTTAGAGAGAACTATGTTGTCTCGACCAGTATCACTATTCCAATGTCTTACAGTAATCGTCTGACGCGACTCTGTCTCTGACTGACTCACACACTCTGTCTATGACTCACACTATATTCATCAACACGCCCACGTGTGTCAAATGTGACACAAGGCCGGTTTAATGTGGGCTTTCCGAGCCCGCAGGCTCGGGCAAAAATTGCCCGTAGAACCCGTATAAACGGGATCGGGGTGGTGAACCACCCCGGACGAGGCTCTGCCCTTCGGCGGAACCTCGTCCGGGCTCCTCCCCGCCCAAAGGCAGAGAGTTCCCCTCTGCCTCAGAGGCAGAGAGTTTGACCGAATAGGTGAGACGTCCAAAATGGACTGAATCTCACACTACTGCTTCCTCTTGAGGCGCAGTATTTATGGTGTACAGGATTGTCCATTACTATTATGTGTAAGTTCCCGTACCAGTTTCATAATTGAATGTTGCATTGGTCTCCTTTATTAATTCATAAGTATTTGTATGTATCATCTTGGTATAGTACATTAATCTTGTTGTTGACAATAAGGTGTAAACCTATAGCTTCTCTTTCTCCTTCTTCTTCTTCCTCTTCTTCTTTTCCTTCTTTTTCTTCTTCTTCTTCTTCTTCTTCTTCTTCTTATTATTATTATTATTATTATTATTATTATTATTATTATTACTATTATTGTTATTGTTATTATTATTTTTATTTCCTTTGATATCTGGCGTTTACACATTTCTTTCCGGGTCCCGCCCAGGGACCTAAGGTAAGAAATGGCATCATGACACTTTGCACAGCAAAAAAAAAAAAAAAAATATATATATATATATATATATATATAATAATTACATAGATAAAGCCCTTCGTAAAGTGTGGGCTGTACTTGTCAGAAGAACTTTTGGTATCTCTTTAAGGCATGGACTTTTTTTTTTTTAAGCGTATCACCCCAAGCAAGGCTGGAGTCCACTATTACGCAAGGGGTTAAAGAAGGGTTGGAGGAAGAGCAGATAGGAGTGGTAAAGGAGAGGATGTGGAGAAAGAGAAAGACAGTGGGTCGATAAAGGCAAGGGGGTTACAGAAGATTTGGAGCGAGAGCAGATAGGAATGAAAAATGAAAGGATGTGGAGAAGGGAAGTGGATAGATCAAGGCAACTGGAGATGTCAATTGATGCTACACTTAAACCGTTGGAGATTGTACTTGTCAGGGAAACAGTAATAGGGGAGGGAGTTCCATAGGCGAGATGTACGAGACATGAAGCTATTGGAGTAGAAGAGACGTCTACATCTAACAGTTTCCACGGTGTAGGGGTGGGAGCGGCATGCCAGTCTCGTTGGGCGTTTAAATTCACGTGGCCTAGGGACAAGCGAAAGCAGCTCCTCTGAGCAATTACCGTGAAAGTACTTGTAAAAAAAGCAGAGCGAGGCAACATCGCGTCTGTGAGAGAGCGACTGCAGACGAGATGACAGATCAAGGCCAATGACGTTGCCTATCCGTCTCTGGATCTTATCAAGAACCCTGAGGCAAACGGCAGGGGCCCCAGACCATATATGGCAGCAATACTCCATGCAAGGGCGAATGGTCGATTTATATAGACTTGGACTGATCGATTCCGGCGAGAAAAATTTCCTGGCTCGGCACAGAGAACCAACTTTCCTTGCGGTGGCTGATACAACTGACTCGATGTATTTGTTCCATCTCAGATCAGCAGACAGCGTGAGAGTGAGCAGCCGCAGAGAGGAGCTCTCGAGAAGTTGGTCTTCAGACATTCTAATGGGATGCAGGGATGGATCCTTGTGGTGGTTAATAGAGAGCAGTTTTGTTTTAGAGGCGTTAAAGTTAACCATCCATTTCTCGCCCCAGTTCACAACCGATTGGAGGTCCTTTTCAATTTGAGCTGCCAGGTTAACTTTGTCTGCCTCACTAGATTTGTGTTTGAGGCAGGAGTAAATAGTGGTGTCGTCAGCGTAGATGCCGACATGGCAGTCTATGGCGTCAGGAAGGTCGTTTATAAATATGAGGAACAGAGTAGGGCCTAGGATGGAGCCTTGAGGAACACCTGCGTTAGTGGGATAGGAGCTGGAGATGAATCCAATGAGAACAACCTTCAATTCCCGGTTTGACAGGAATGATTGTATTAGGTCAAACAATCGACCTGTGATACCATAACCCTGGAGCTTGCGAAGAAGGCCGGCATGCCAAACTCTATCGAATGCATTGGAGATGTCAAGGGCCACGGGACGAGCTTCACCGTTATTATGGATAGCTTGGTAGACAAATTCAGTGATGGCCGTAAGCACATCGGCAGTAGATAGGGCAAAGCGGAAACCATACTGTTTGTCTGAGAGCAGATCGTGGGATATCAGGTGATTAATCACTTCGGCGTTGATAATGGCCTCGAAGACTTTGCCGAAGAGGGGTAGGAGACTGATAGGACGGTAATTGGAAGGGTCAGAGGGGTCACCAGAGTTCTTAAAGACAGGAACAATAGTTGAGGACTTCCAGCAGTCAGGAAAACAGGACTCCTTGAGGCAGCGGTTGTACAATTTAGAGAGGGCAGGCGCCAGTTCAGGTGCGCATTTCTTCAGGACAATGGCTGGTATTCCGTCACCACCAGTAGCCTTGTGGTGATCTAAGTTAGAAATAATGCCCAATACCGACGACGGGGTTATGTGCAATCCGTCCAGGAGGGCCTCAGTTCTGGGAGGGAAATCGGGCAATGGTACCCCGGAAGAATCTAGCGTAGAATTTGAAGAAAACTTCCGAGCGAAGCATTCGGCCTTGTCGGCAGAGGTGGTCAGGACCTCAACCTGATTGAACAGGGGAGGAATGGAGGGTTTGTTATTGTTCAGAACGCTCTTGCAGAGGCGCCAATAATCTTTGGAGCCAAATTTGCGGGATGCAATACGTTCCTCCAGGGATCCCTTCAATTACTCTACTGGAATCTTTTTCAACCAGTCCAAGAGCTCCAACTACAACAGGGATTGTTGATGTTCACATGTGCCACATTTTTGAGATTTCTATTTCTAGGTCCTTGTATTTTGAAAGCTTTTCAAATATCTTCAAAGATACACCTTTCAGTCTGCAGGGACTGCCATATCAATAAGCTAGGACTTATTTTGTTTGTGGTCTTTAATAACAATGTCTGGGCGGTTGGCTTTGATTGTTCTGTCAGTGTGTATTGTGTAGTCCCATTATTATTATTATTATTATTATTATTATTATTGTTGTTGTTGTTGTGTTTGTCCCACTTTTCGTT
>OZ038514.1:49040883-49043383 GCA_964036315.1 Acanthosepion esculentum | reverse complement strand
TTCTATTTGGTTTGCTGTTATACTGCAGTTAGCAAATATGGCTATGTGAAATACTTGATTTTGTAAAAGATAATTATTTTAAAATATTCACTCCCGTTTCTCTAATAGTTTCATCTTCGTTAGGATTAGCAGTATCTACCAGGTCACTCATGTCGCAACTGGATGTGACATAAAGCCGAGATTTGAATTGGGTCCATCGGTCAAATCTCGCAAAAATTCCCGAAAACCCGCGGCAATTCTCCTTTTGGGAAGCCCCAGACGCCGGGCATAAACCTAGCCAAGGAAGAGGTATTTTCTGAGGGAAGGCCCTCTGAAGCTTGGGCTAATCTTCAATGAATACCAATCCCAGACAAAGGTTACAATTACTGGTAGCTTTCTAGTTCCAGGTGCTGTGCCTCTGAGTCGAAGAATTCCAAGAGAATGAGGCGATGAAACTGCTCGCTGTCACAAAATAGAGGTTCCCATAAATGCCTCAGTCAAATGGAAACGCCACTGGCTAAAGTGTCGGGCTTATGAACGGAGCGGACTACTTCGAAGGGGATTATATGCCGAATTGATATGTTTTGTAGTTTTCATTTTACAACACTAGTTCCAATACTCATAAATATATGCTTTCTGTTCGTAGCAAGTTTGATATTAAAAGATACTTATATAAACTATTTATATATTTTTTAAATTGATAATTCTTCTTCCTATATTGTAGAACGATTAGTACTACTACTACTACTTCTTCTTCTGCTTCTTCTTCTTCTATTACTACTACTCCTACTACTATTACTACTCCTCCTACTACTACTACTTCTCCTACTCTTACTACTACTTCTGCTGCTTCTCATTCAATATGTCGTGTCCTTTCAAAACGTGGGCAATCATGTATTTCAAATTTTCTCTGTCCTTTGTTGCTTTTAGTAAATTTTGATTTTTGCTATCTCTCCTAATCCCTATCCAGTAACCATTTACGCAATATCATTCATCTTATACGTTTTCTTTTCATTTTTCTCCATATTCTCCGTCTTCCGTTCATTGTTCTTGTTCTTCGACTTGTGCGATTTGCTTTCATTGTTCTTCTTCGTCGTCTATCTTTTCCGTTTTCTTCTTCTTCTTTGTTTTCATTTTGTTTCCTTTTCAAGTTTCTTTTCCGTTTACTTTTCATTCCTCTTCTTGTTTTTCTTCTTCTTCTTCTTCTTCTTTCTTGTTCTTCTTCTACTTCTTTTTCTTCTTCTTTTTCTACTTCTTCATTTTCATCTTCTTTTTTCTTCTTCTTCTTCATTTTCTACTTCTTTTTCTTTTTCTTCTTCTCCGTTTTCTTTTCATTTTTATTCTTCTTCGTTTTTTCCTTCTTCTTCATCTTCTTATTTTTCTTCATTTTCTTTTCCTTTTTCTCCTTATCCTACGTTTTATTCTTCTTTTTCTTCTTTGTTTTCTTTTCATTCATTTCTACTTCTTTTTTTAAATTTTTCTTCTTCTTCTTCTTCTTCTTCTTCTTCTTTGCATCCTTTTCTTCTTCGTCTTCTTCTTCGTTTTCTTTTCATTCTTTACTAATTTTTGCATCTTCTTCATTTTCCTTTCATTTTTCTTCTTCTTCTCTGTTTTGTTTTCATTATCTTCTTCGTCCTCTTCTTTATCTTTTCATTTCTTCCTTTTCATTTTCGTTCTTCTTCATCTCCTTATCCCTTTTACTTTCATTCTTCTTCTTCTTCTCGTTTTTCTTTTTGTTCTTGTACTTCTTCGTCATCCGCCCCTTTTTCTTTTCATTCTTCTTTTTCCTCTTCTTCTTTTCATTCTTCTTTTTCCTCTTCTTCTTTTCATTCTTCTTCTTCTTCGTCGTCTTCTCACTTTTCTTTTCATTCTTTTTCCTCTGCTTGTTCTTCTTCTTTCATTATTTAAAGAGAGAGTAGTAAGCCAACAATGGGATACCGCAATTCAAATAAACGTCGTCCAACTTGACACCTAGTCAGATCAGGGTAGATCCAAAAGATGCGACACAGCCAAACTGGACGAGAAATATTGACAAATTATGATAAGAAAAAAAATTGCAGCCTATGACTTTGCACGTGGAGCCAAGTTAAAAAATGCCTTCAGGCTGGGTAACCCAGACCTCCCAGATGGTCTATGTTAGGGGCTGTTCCCATGCATGTTAGTATGTAACATTTCATCTTGGCAGCATCATCATTTAAACTTAAAAGAAAAGAAAATCTATCTTTATTCTCGGCTATGATGCTCTCTAAATATTCACGCTCTTGTGCCGAAAACCTTTGCATTTGCCACTAGGGTAGATGGAGAAAACCGTTGTGTTCAAACATTTGACAAGCCTATCCGCTGTAATGGAAACGTATTTACTGTAGCCAATTGTTAATGTGGTAAGATAAAACATTTTAACACCTTTAATCAATTCAGAGAGAAATGGAGAGAGAAACAAGATAGATTGTGTGTTGTGGCCTCGTTAGGGCCAGAAATAAAGATATAAGAGAAGAAATGAATTAAATAAATATATTAACAG
>OZ038514.1:49008383-49038383 GCA_964036315.1 Acanthosepion esculentum | reverse complement strand
AATCCTGACCACATGACACTTTCGTCTTTGGGGAGGCGGATAACCAATAACTAAGTGAATGAATGCTTTACCCAGTCCGTCGCAGAAGGAAGCATGATGAACAATCCTCGGGTTTACATTTGACCAATTTGATGAATCATTCTCCATTTCAATTTGAACTGACGGGAAATCTGCAGAGCCGGCCATTGCATAAAACTGATATATTTCACAAGTGATATGTAAGAAAGGAAATAGTAAGGAAAAACATAGTGAAGCTTTATGAGGAAGACACGCGGTACCAGAGGAGTTAATTGGCAAACAGATTAATTTCGATTGTATACATAGAAATGAACAGACTGATATATATATATATATATATATATATATATATATATATATATATATATATATATATATATATTAAGAAAGAAAAAAAACAATTATTTTACTGGGTAGATAGAAATGACAAAATTGAAATATATACATATATATATATATATATATATATATATATATATATATATATAGACAGTGAGAGATAGATAGATAGATAGATAGATAGATAGATAGATAGATATTGGACAGAAGGAGATAGATAGATAGATAGATAGATAGATAGATAGATAGATAGATAGATAGATAGATAGATTAACTGAGTGGATTAGGTAGATAAATTGATATATAGATAGAGAGTGAAATCGATAAGAAGATTGATAGATAATGAACAGATCAGTATATATATATATATATATATATATATATATATATATATATATATATATATATAAGAAAGAAAGAAAGAATTATTTTTACTAGTTAGACAGAAAGGACCAAATTGATTTATATATATAGGCAATGAACAGCGTGAGATAGATAGATAGATAGATAGAAACAAAGAAACAAAGAAAAGAATAATTATTTTTACTTGTATAGAAATGACGAAACTGAAATAGATATATAGACAGCAAACAGAGAGAGATATATACATAGACAGACAGATAGATAGATAGATAGATAGATAGATAGATAGATAGATAGATAAATTGATACATAGATAGAGAGAGATAGGAAGATTGATATGTAATTAAACAGAGTTATACATATATATATATATATATATATATATATATATATATATATATATATATATATATATATATTAAAAAGAAGAGAGGTACCACAAACTATTTTGGTTGTAATGTGGGTTTTTAAAAATATATTATTCTTTATTTTTCATAGTTTTACAACACGTGTTTCTGGTCTCACGACCGTCTTCATGTAAAGGGTGGAGATTTCCACATATTATTAAAAATAACTATTAAATATAATTAATTTTTTTCCTTTATGTTTTTCAATGTTAAATGTTCTCGATATGAGACATTCTCTGTTTTTGTGTTGGTCATTCCAATGTCTTTCTTTAAATGGTAGTGAAGAGTTCTGAGCGAAGGGTCATAAAACACTTTTATATATATATATATATATATATATATATATATATATATATATATATATATACATATATATATATATATATATATATATATATATATATATATATATATATATATGAACAGAAATAGCTAGATTTCTAGCTAAATATCTAGCTAGCTAGTTAGATATAAACAGAATGAAACAGATATATTGGCTGATGGCTGTGAATAAATCAATTTAAACTGATGACAAAGTCATTTGGAATATCTATGAACAAATTGATCCAAAGCAGACTTCATCAGGCTGAGACTGTAGATCTAAAGGAAAAAAAAGTTTGTAATGACTACGTTCACACGTTTCATTGTATTTCTCTAGTGTTGGCCGATCTCTTTTGTCAGTTCCTACTGATTCCCTGGTTCAACCATAGCGAAAAGCAAACAGAAGGGAGATGCCAGAATTTCGAATTCAAACTTGATTGAAACTGCCGACACCTTTTCCGTATTGCCTCCGACCAAAATGAAAAACAAACCTAAGACCGAACGTCGATTCCTCCGTTGAGTACCCTGGCTCCGCATTTTTTTCCGCGCCCACGTCTTCCTATCCAGTGAGGCCATCCGACCTCATTATCATATAAATTGCTCATCCGTCTTCACGTCGAACATCTCGCGAGTTTGCGAAGTAGCCCCCGGATTTAGTGACAAGCGATTGGAGACTTTCAGAGGCGAAGGTAAATAAAGAAAACGCTTTTGAATGAAGAAATTGAATTTGAACGCAATGATGGAGAGGAGATGTTAATGCCACTCCGTTTCAGACTTCTTTCTTCTCTCAGGACATAACTATTACCATGTTTCAATGATTCGAAAAGGGCCGTCAAATGACCTAAACCGATATTAGCCGATAACGAGCGATTGTAACCGTTAACCAACGATGGCAGTCGAGGACAGCCGATGATGAGCGAACATTTGACTATATCTAGTTTTTAGTAATTATATATTTTATTAATAATAATAACTATTGAGGGGTCTCCCCTTTTTACACAAATGGACTCACCCACGGTATACATATACTACTACCAGTGAATACCCGGAGAGTGAGTAATATTACGTTAAGTCTGAGTCAAGTCGGACAGTAGTAGTAATAGAACGTTGAGTCTGTCGATTAGTCATAGAAGAGGGTAGCACAAGAGGCACAGTAACGTGCACATTAGACTCAGTGAGAAGTCATACAGCGATACGTCGATACCAAAGACTTTATCTATATATTTGTCTACTAACCCCGCATTCCTGGAACTACTAACCTGCATTACCAGTTTGTATTATTATGTTAATACATTTATTTCCTATATTAATTCTTAGCGTTTGTTATTATTTGATACCGGATTTCATCCAGGAATCCACAACAATAACGATGGCAGCCGAGGACAGCCGATGATGAGCGAACATTTGACTATATCTAGTTTTTAGTCATTATATATTTTATTAAAAATAATATTATATATTACTATTTTTTTTAATATTAATAATATTAATATCTGTCTATATTTCTGAGATGAGGTATTATGTACATTATTTACATTATTCGGACTATTGTCCTCATCTTTGTCGCCATATATATTGTCCTCATGGACACATGGCACAGTGGATAAAGGCGTTGGTTAGATCCAGTGACAGGACCCAAAGAGTGTGAGTTCAATACCCGGTTAAGGCAGTGGAGAACATTCAGAGGGAAATTAAAAGGTGATAACTGATAACTGACATCCATTAAACATGGCACGTGGAACTAGAACAGTCTACCCTAGTGAGCGAAATAAAGGGTTCAGTTCGACATTCCAACCAACTGAAGAAGGCCGGAGCGTACAAGGGCCGAAACGTTGTAATAAATATGGCAACAAAGATGAGAACAATAGTCCGAATAATCTAAATAATTTATATAATATCTCATCTCAGAAATTTTGACAGATACTGAAGGGCCGAAACGTTGTAATAAATATGGCGACAAAGATGAGGACAATAGTCCGAATAATGTAAATAATATAATAATATTATATATTATTATTTGTAATTATGGAAGGTGGTGTGAATAATTTTTTCCACAGGTATGTATATTTACATGGAATATTTTTATAGAGTAGTTTTAATATTTATTAGAAAATGCTGATAAATTTTTAATGTTTAAATCGATTTTATTCTGATGAAGGTTACAATCAATGAGAAACTTGTGGGAAAGTAAAAGGTGCTCCCACTGAAACCCTTATCCATTCGGTTGTAAAGCCCTACCTATGGAGACCGTCTCCCGTCGCTAATTTTGTAGCAGCATATTTTGGCTATAGAAAGCGATCTCCATGATGAAATAGGGTACAGGTTCGATTCCTGTCGACAGGTGCAATTTGATAAAAATTGAAAGAATTATCTCAATAACATAAATAATAAAGGTAATGATGTAATGGAATAACCAGGCACCACCATGAATGATTACACTATACGTAGTAAGTACCTATAAAGTCAATCGTCTACGAGAGACTAGACGAAGAGTGAGAGCGAGAAGACGCAAGCATGTTTCGACATTCCAATTAGTGGCACTCGCTACTAGATTGACCAGAGTGTATAACTGTACCGTATTTCATATTGTACTGGTTGTGTACAATAAACCTTTCTTCTAGTATCCACCTGGTGTTAAGTATTTATTGGTGAGAGCCGGTCCAAGCTAGTTGTAGTCGTGATACCACCAGCACAGGGACGGAGCCCTGGTGCAGGTAAGTATCACTGTCTTCCAGATTAAAGCCGAACAATGTAAATAGCCTCAAAAAATGGAACAATACTTGTTGAAGTTGATGTAATGGAATAACCAGTCACCCCCATCAATGTTTACACTATAGGTAGTAAGTACCTATAAAGTCAATTGTCTACAAGAGACTTAAGAAAGAGAGAGAGAGAAAAGTGATCTCTCCTGTACGTCACAGTCGAAATATTTGCCTTGAGCCGAGAGGAACCTGGACGAGGCTTTGCCGAAGGGCAAAGTTTCGTCCGGGGTGGTAGACAGACCCTGAACCCGCTTATGCTTGTTCTAAGGGAATACTTTTGGCCTAGCCTACGGGCTCGGAGACCCACGGTAAACTCGGCCTCGTGCCACATACATCCCTCATGGGGTGGCGGGCTGTTAAATATTAAGAGTGAGAGAGAGAAGACGCAAGCAGGTCCGACCTTCCAATTAGTGGCACTCACTACTAGATTGACCTGTGTGTATGATTGTACCGTATTTCATATTGTACTGGTTGTGTACAATAAACCTTTCTTTTATTATCCACCTGGTGTTAAGTATTTATTCCCTTAGCACGGATTATAACAGATAATTTAAAAAAACAATACAAAATATTACAAGGACTGAACAATATAAGACATGGAAATTCGGTTATCAGACAAAGTAAAGACAATAATATAGAAAGAGTTTTGATACGCCAAAGGGATACTGTCAAGTGGTTATAGCCATCTGACATCAAAGAAAGAAAGAAAAAATATCTGGATAGGACGGGGAATTGGATATTTTTATTGGCTAGGAAGAAATCTCAGCATGCCAAATCACAAGAAACGCCTCACACATATCCTCGGTCGACATCAGAGTATGCCTTTCCGGGGTATTGAGCTTGCGAGATCTGCTTATTCTGCGTCATTTCTATTTTGTAGGATTTTTTTCTATATAAATTTAGAAAGGGAGAATTTTTGGCAGTCATTCCCACCAGATGATATCATAAAAGACATTAAGAAAGATATTATAAAGACATAAATTTTTACAGCATGGGGTGTTTTGCAGATCCCTTATGAATATGCCGTATTGTCGTACATGTAGGATTGAGAGGTGATAGTCATGTTCTTGTGGTGATTAATCATATTGTATTGAATAAATGAGTCGTGATTTTCATTAACTAGGACTAGAATAGTTACTGATTACCAACTTTTCCCCATCTCTCCTTCGGCCGTCTGCCAAATTTTGTATTTAAATACAAAATAAATATTCATTCCTACCAGTTGGAAAAGCATTTCGTGTGGTGTTGGATTTTCTTTTCGTCTTCTGCGTTGAGAAAGTGACTAAGTAAGCGTCGTATTTTCTCTGCGTGCTGTATGTTATTGCCATTTGATCGTTTACAATATTCGTCCTTTTGTCCGATTTGTGAACTTTATTTGTTGCTTGTACTGGGGTGGAAACCTCTCAAATTCAGGCGTAGGCCCCCAACCCAAGAAATAGAGCCAATTTCCTCCTAACCAACCACGTATGCATGGGCGACAGAGAAGCCCCAAAAAGGACCTGAAGACTACAAGTTCCTGAGAAAGGACTATAGCTCCTTTATCTCAGGCCATGCACTGTTTCCAATGCCTTCGGTAATGGAGGAGATAAATTTGAGAATAATCTCCCTGTTAACAGCCAACGTCAAAACGCGGAATTTGATTGCTGTGAGCATGGAGATGATGGAAGAGGCCGTAATATTAGGGCCAAAGTGTTGGCCCGTTAGTCAAATGCCATGTGAAACATCCTGCTGGTCACAGATAAGGCTGCAAAAGCATTAATCGGTTGCATATTCACCACCAAAACCTTTAGAACACAAACGGAGTATATAGGCACTTGGAAGACCCAGATTACCTTACATGGGGTGCCCATGTACATCACTGAGGACCATTTGGGGGCCTTCGCGGATTACGGTCCATTGAAGGGGTATTCTTCAGTGATTAGGAAATCATGGTGACACTGACCCTACCTAAGTTGAACGAGGTCTTCAACGTGATTAACTACGGCGGCCCAAACATTTGTTGGTCGTAAAGGGCCGCCGGCCCTACTGCTGTGCTTGTGGTTCCCCCGGTCACCTGGCAAACTTTTGAATGAACAAAAATAGAGCATTACCAACACCAGAGCGGCCTAGATTGGAAGCACCAAATACGGTCCCAGTGGTCGTGGCGAATGAACTGAGGTGGTGAGGTGTGGAACCAAGGTGGCAACTACGACTCTACATCAATATGTCTCAGACAATGGCTCTGTCCCTGCAGTCCGAGCTAGCATTTCCGCGTACGCCGATGGTGTGTCTATTTTCGTGTCGTGTCGACATTGAGGCAGTAGAAAAGGCGCTTGAGCTGTACGAGATGACTGGAAGTTGGACAAACGGACAAACGCATGCTTGGAGTGTGGTTCGGGTCCGATCTCCAGCTGAAGAAGAAGTATAGTCAAAAGTCGAAGCGGCGATCCAGACTTGGCTTCGACGCCGGTTGCCCGTAAACCGTAAGGCGGAGGCGAGTGCCGTGTATGTCTTTGCGATTATCCTTTATCGATTGGCTGTACTTTCTCTCTACAAGAACAGAAAGAAGGCGCTCGATCGCTTTTTCGCCTCCCTCTTGTGTGTTGGGCGCAAGCGTCTGGTCTGCAGAGAAAATGTTGTCCAACGTCCGTGTCCTGGTGGGTTAGGAATACCGCACTTGTTGAGCCATCGGTACGCTTCAAGGTTGGTGTTCCTACGCCATACGTTGACGGAAGACTCGATTTTGGAAGGTATTGTTAAGGACGCCTTCAATGGCATTACCATGCTCTCTCAGTTTCCGAGGCTGAGCGACATCGTATTCCTGCGACAGTGTCGGGCGGCCTTAAGGGCTCTTCCTCGCTCCAGCGACCTTTCACGGCCTCGTAGGTTATTGTATCGGGATTTAGTAGAAGGGATCGTGACAGCCGCCTTTGTGAGCGCTTCGGCTTGTCGGCATCAGAGTTACGCTCTTACTGGTCTTGTTCGCCAGTGGCGGCTAATCTCATTTTCGCTTACCTGCTACCTCTCAATGACGTCGTCTTCAGATGGGCTTTGCAGATTTGCCCCACTTTCATCAGTGAGACCTTGGCTTAGAACAAACGGCTTCGCACGCCTTCTATCATTGACCTCAAGTGCACCATTTCTGGGACTATGTCTCCCGATGAGAGTATTCCTCCAGATCGGCTTGTGTGTCCATCGATCTCGCGTAAGTGTGTTACAATGTTTCGCCTCCGTTCTCCGGGGTGAATCGCCTGGTGTTTCTCACGTTGCTAGCCGTAGCAAGAATAGTGATAGGGACGGCGCGAATGCAGGGAATCTCGTGATTTTCTCATTAGGATCTGGTTGGATTCTTTGGATTCTCAGGATGGAGATCCGATCTGATAGAAAGCGTTTAATATCGATAGATTTCAGCGATAGGCGGGTGTCTCAGGGGAGCCTGGTTCGTGTGAACGTGGATAATCTTGATTTTCTCTTTTAAATCCCCTTAAGTGCAACGGAGAGGTTTCATGTGAACCCTCCGCTGGTTAAATTAGATGTTTCTTGTTTTTCGAGTTAATATGAATAAGTGTTGTTCCTGGCCTGTTTCCGGAACTCTTATGATCCATGTCGAGATTCCCAACCTCCCCAGTTTGTTTTTGTCCCCTTTTTATCTCGGCTTGGTAAGACTAAGTCTGAGGATTGCATTTGTGGGGAAACTTATAGAACCTGCTATGGGTCTCTATGCCGATTTCTTGGTCGATATGCGAATGACATTTTTTTAAAATCCGATGATGTTTCTCCAAATGACAAACGTTATTTTGGGGGGATTAACATTGCTTACTCTTCGGTTATGAAAATAAAGGTAGCAGAGATAGATTCGAAAAGTCAGCAAGAGAGGTCTGCTTTCCGTAAGTAGATAAATGAGAATTTTATTGCAACAGTTTCCCGTGGTCTAACTTGTAACAGATAACCTTCGGATATTGTTATGGGATCTTACCCGTAACGACAATTAACTCTTTCTGATACTATAAAGACTGCTCCTCTCAAGAGAGACGATAGAACGGAAGTGAAACGAGACAATAGTAGTTCACTCTAAAACAGACTGACAGTCAGACTAACACCTTCAAACATCTTGTATTATAATTCTGTTGCAATATATCTTTGTTATTCCTACTCTTGTGTTCGTGTTGTTCTTCCTTGGTCCTAACCTTGGACCATAACCGTGGTGCGAGGATAGTGGACCATAACCGATATAGAAGTGTTTTATTTGATGGGCAAAAAGAAATATAATTTTGGTTGCTGTAGGGACAATATATTTTTTAGAAAAATACAATCAATAATGAAAATTATATATATACATATATATATAAAATTGTCTACAGTTGCATTGTCATAGACGTGACGGGGCTTCCCGCTGTCTTTTCTACAAATATTTTCATGGCAACTTCTCAGACGAGTTACAATCACTGGCTCTCAAACTGCGTGAATTTAAGCTTGCTACTAGGTTGGTATCACGGTCCCACCCTTTTACTCTCAAAACAGTTGAATGTATCCACCTCTTCTACTCCAACAGCTTCTTCCCTTGCACTTCCCGAGAGTGGAACTCCCTTCCTCTTACTTGCTTCCCTATAATCTTGAAATATTCAAATGTAATGTCAATCGACATCTTGTGGTGCCTTGATCCTCATCCCCGTCCTTCTCTTCAAACAAACCTCTTGCTCTCACTATCTGTAACCCCTTGCGTGCTAGTAGAAACCCCGTCTTACTTGGAGTTAAATGCTTATATATATATATATATATATATATATATATATATATATATATATATATATATATATATATTGTGTACATTTCGGCGGCAATTTTTCATTAATGCTTGTTTCATTAAATAATATAGACAAGTTTTGTCTATTCATTTTAAGTAAGTTCCTGTCTGATAAGCTTAATCACATTATCGCTGAAAGACGAAAGGAAAACACCATTATTGACACATGTTTGAATCCAATCTAAGCTTTCGGCTTACATAAGCCATTATCAAAGATGACAATTTTAATAAATCAAACAACACATATACGAAACCACAATAATGGCCCGCCCTTGCTGTTTGAATAAGCTCAAAGTAACGACAAACTCTTATTTACGAGCCAAGGAAGCGAAAAACGTAAAAATGTATCTTCAAGGGATTAAATAATATTTATGTTGGTCACACCACAAACTCGCTTTCAAGACGCTTAACTCTGCATTTAACAGATAACTCTAACATTTTTAGACATTTAAAACAACATGCCTGCCCGCCTACTCAATTCCAGAAAATCCTTGTTGACAACACAATTATACTTAAACATGAAAATAATAAACAAAAATTAAAAATTCTTGAAGCTATATACATAAAACAGTTGAAACCTAACCTGAACCAAATAAACTATGAAATCTCCACAAATATTCTTAAATGCCTATAATCTATAGCAGAAGCCGTTGGTTTATACCAATGGCTTCCCATACTTAATACTTCCCGTTTTCACTCTCGCGTGGTTATGTGTGACGTCACGAGCTACGACGCGATTTTGCATATTTATGAATAAAAGTGCTCAGTATCGGAGATAGAGTGTATGTAATTATAAAAAAAGACCACTCGTTATATTTCGGCTTTAAATAATATACAAAGTTTGGTAAGCCGTAAAAAAAAATGTCCTTATCTTACAAATCTATTCATGTGTCGGTGGTCTATTTCTCCTCGATTATTTGATCCCAGTTTTCCGTGGCCTCACTTGTAACAGATACCCTTCGCATATAGAAACGTTTTATCTGATAGGAAAAAAAAATGAAATATAATTTTGGTTGCTGTAGGGATAATATTTTTTTTAAAAAAATTTTTGTTTTTCTATTTGGTTGATATTAACCATAGTATTTAAGAAAATGAAATGACCCCAGATGGAGACGTTCTTAACGTCTATTTAATTTGCATTAGAATTGGTATAATGCGGCACGGAATGGGGATTAAAATAAATCTAAATTCAATTTAAACCGCGTCTGTGATAATATATATATATTTTTTTTTATTTAAGAAGGCCTAATTTTTCTCTACATCTTTCACAAAAAAAAAGAAACTAAAATGATAATTGCAAATATTAGATCGATCATTAACGGAAGAATCTTTTAAGTCCACTTAAGTGGACTTAAAAGAGAAAAACAAGGCTAGCCCCGTTCACATGAACCAGGCTCGCCGCGCATACGCACCCACCTTTCGCTGAAATTTGTCGATATTAAACGTTTTCTATCAGAAAGATAGAAAAAAATAACCAAAATTTTGAACATTGTAGAAAGGTTTTAAGACTTTAATAAAACAATAACAAATTACTTTGGTCTGTCTTCTTAATAAGAAGAAACATTTTGATGATATAACTTTTTTGCTTTGTTTTATTAAGTTTGGAGCATTTTTTCATCATACTATGCTGTTTTATTTCTGGGAAAAAGTGGAGGTACCTACCCTTATACTGCAGCTCATTCTTCTTCTTCCCGAGGTATGCACGGTGGAGTAATGGATAGAGGCTCGGACTGAAAAAGCCGAGTTCGAATTCCATCCGGGTCCATTACATTCACTTAGGTGATAATACCCTTGGGAATTTTTTAATCAACCACCAGCTATGGGAAAATATCAGGACAAACCGGGTTCTATAGCCTTGGATGTTAGCACGTCTGCCACAGAAAGAAATGGAAAACTACTGCGGGAAAAATCTGCCTCGTCAGTCATGTATCGAAAGATATAGGACTGACTGATGGTACATAACTGACTGAAATTCACTTACGTGGTATTACCCTTGCGAAAAGTATAAATCCTCTTCTTCTGCCCCCCAACTATGAGTAAATAGTTAATCATGCATCAAAATATAAATGATCGTGGGTATCACGCATGGCACATAACTGACTGAAATTCACTTTTGAGCTAATACCGTTAAGTGAATTTCAGTCAGTTATGAGCCATGTGTGATACACGCGTAGGCGATCATGTATCTTTCGATACATGACTGACGTGGCAGATTTTTTTTCCCCGCAGTAGGTTGCCATTTCTTTCTGTGGCAGACCTGTTGACCATCGAAGGCTATAGAACCCGGTCTGGACTGATATTTGCCCATAGCTGGTGGGGGAGAAGAGGATACACACCTTTCCCATGTGCTAATACCCTTGGGAAAGGTATGAATCCACTTCTTCTGCCCTCAACTATGGGCAAATAGCAGGATAAACCGGGTTCTATATCCTTCAATGGCAACAAGTCTGCAGGAAAAAATCTGCCTCGTCAGTCATACATCGAAAGATAAATGATCGCCTACGCGGGTATCACGAATGGACCATAACTGTCTGAAATTCCAATTTAACAGTTAATACGGAGGTTTTGCGCCATTGCGGAACAACATCATAAAAATCCCACATTTTGCCATCAATTAGTTCCGTATAATTTAGAGATTAAACATTTTTGGGTGATTGATAATTATTCTTGGCACGATTTGGACAATTTTACTGATACACCAGGTCCATTACATTCACATATGTGCTGATACCCTTGGGAAAACCACGAATCCTCTCCTTCTCCCCAGAGACTGGGTTCTATAGCTTTGGATGGCAACCGGTCTAGGAGAGGGAAAAACTCTGAATTCAAAACCGTCCTGGAGAGGATTGGACCCCGACATGCTATCTTGCCCAGGACAAAAAAAAAAAAACATTTCTACTGTGGCTACAGTACACATGGTGCCACTACGACCATACGGGATTATAAAAGAAAATCTTCCCAAACAAAGTTAAATCATTGCTGATTTTATTTTAATTCCAGGCCGGAATGACAAGGGCCCTGCGTCGATCGAAATGCATATTGTGAAACTGAGCATGCGTGCGCACAGAGCGATATGGACGACACATTGATGGGCCATTGTAAATTCATAAAAATCAATTTTTGGAACGACCCGACCGATGGCATTAATCCTCTCCCCATGGCAACGACATCAAAAACACATTAATATATATTGATTAAAGAGCCTGACTTAGAGTTCGGAGCAGGTGTCTTATTTATTTATTTATTTACTCATAGTGTGCCGTCAGAGGGGGGGGAGGCTTTCAAAGTCCAGCGTTAATGACTTGTTCTTTCGTTGCTGATATCAGAAACTGTCTATAACACAGACTTGTCAACATCGGTATAACATCAGAATGCACACACAATCATCATCATCATCATCATCATCATCATCATCATCATCATCGTACTTCTCCTTTTTCTTCTTCGCTATCATCTTCAATTCCTCCTCCACCTTCTTCTTCTTCTTCTTCTTCTTCTTCTTCTTCTTCTTCTTCTTCTTCTTCTGACCTAATTTTTCAAACCTATTCATATATTTGGCTTCTTTCTTCTTCTTCTTCTTCTTCTTCTTCTTCTTCTTCTTCTTCTTCTTCTTCTTCGTCGCCATCATCGTCAATTCCTCCTCCTCCACCTTCTTCTTCTTCTTCTTCTTCTTCTTCTTCTTCTTCTTCTTCTTCTTCTTCTTCTTCTTCTTCTTCTTCTTCTTCAAGTCATGCGCGATCATGTCCTTCCGAAACTTCCTTCACGTTGTATTTCTTAGCAATGTTTGCAATTCTACCCCCCTCCCAGAACTTCTTTTGTCATCTATTTACACAATTTCGTTTTATTATGCTGTTCCTCGGTCTACAGTTCCTCGACAGTTTTTGTTTTTATTTTCTCCCGAAACTAAAGCCGCTATACGAAGCTTAGAACGGCTCCTGATCAAACATAATAGACATTCGTTGTGTGTTATATTTAATGTTTGAATAAGGATATGCTTCCCCATTACACTAAATTCAAGTTACAGGATACCGCAGCATTAAACGATGCCAACACCAAGAAAATTCAATGGAACCTCATCAAACGACAAATAAACACAGCCACACAAGAATTACAACAGCTTACACTAAAATTGTACGTATTAAAAAAATCTTACAATCTTCTACCACAACTGAAAAATTAAAAAAATATTGGATTTATTATATAATACAACACAAGAGGAAAACTGTTGTGACCTGTTTAGGGACCAGAAAGAAAGACACGGAAGACGAAGGCAGATTGAACAAGTATATTGAAGATATATACAAAACAATAGTGATAGTAATAAGTAGCTAGCGGTGTACGTCCGAACGGTAGATTAGCACTGCGTCTACTAGTGCCCAAAACCCGCCTCCGCCCAACTGACTCTCGCAGTTTGTATTCATTAGAGGAGGAAGAGTTCATTCTACTGTAGGTAGGCATGTATAATCTTTTGAAGTTTATAGGATCCTGTTTCAGCATTGTTAGCAGTAATAAGTTTCTTGATATGGTTTTTAAGTTGGGAGATAGTGTTATTGGTTAATGTTTTTAAATTTATTGTGATCGTCCAAACTGACCTGTAATTTTAAGTGGTATTCATGTTTGTTTAAAATAACAAAAGTATAAATTTTATCAGCTCGTCGGATAACAAAACTGTTGTTATATTTCAGTTGTGTGGCTGCTTTTATTAAAGGAGTGTATATAATTCCATTCGGATTTTTATGATAACGGTGTTTAATACATTCGACTTTAAGTAATTATATTAAACTTTACCTGTGTAATAATACGAGGGTCATTCAATAAATAAGGGGAATCTTTCGGTATAATGACTTCTAATACAGATAGAAGCTTACTTTTTATGTAATTTTTCAACGTAGTCTCCCAGCACTGTCACACATTTTTCTTATCTGTGCACAATCTTTCGTATTCCCTCAGCGTACAAATCTCACAACACTTTTAACTTCATCGTCACTTTTAAACTTCGTGCCTCTCATGAACGCTTTCAAGGGACCAAACAGGTGAAAGTCTGAAGGGACAAGGTCTAGGTTGTAAGGGGATGAGGGAGCAGTTCCCAGCACAGCTCGTTGGTGGTCTGCACCGTTTGGGATGCTGTGTGAGGACTTGTGTTGTCATGATGGAAGATGACTCCTTCTGACTGAGGACCCCTGCGTTTGTCCCAACAGATAAGCTCAATGTCATCCACTGACACCCTTCTCTCAGACTGAATGAGGTCATTGACTGATTCGATCACCTCAGGAGACGTCACTTCTGTAGGCCTCCCAGGCCTGTCTTCATCCTCAACACTGCTCCGTCCTTCTTTAAACAATTTAGCCCACTTGTAGACATTTTTGGCTGAAACATGTGGCACCATACACAGTTGACATTCTGCTATGAATTTCAACTGGTTTGCACCCTTCAGCAACAAAAAACTTGATAACTGACCGCTGTTCAATCCTGGAGCATGCTTCTTGGTCGGCCATCTTTGTTAATCGCCAAAACTCCCAAACTTTTTTTAATCTGCAAAAGAAATTAAATCCATGTGAAAAAGAAGTATAACAAAAAATAAAAAGTAAAAAAGAGTAAGCTTCTATCTGTATTAGAAGTCCTTATACCGAAAAATTCACCTTATTTATTGAATGACCATCATATATATATATATATATATATATATATATATATATATATATATATATATCCTTATACCGAAAAATTCACCTTATTTATTGAATGAGCCTCGTATTTAATCCAACGCAAGCAAGTGATATCTTCTTCCAAAACCATACTTTTTAGATAATTCCATAATATTAAACAACCACTTGTTAATAATGGATTCCCTAATTCTCCCATTGACCAAAAATTAAAATGCATTTCAATAAACTTAATAGTATGACTAATAAAATTGGTAATATTAATAATAATTGTAACAACAAAATAAACATAATTCGATTAACTATTTAACCAAAAGCATAATAATTACAAACATGATGAATCAACACTCAAAAACATAATAAGTAGAAATGTTAAACCAATTAATAATAATAAACAAGTTAAGCTCATCATATATTATAACAAATTTAAAACAATTGACCTCATAATCTCAATAACTCTACAACCACACAACTCAATCCTCTACAAAAAAAACAAAAAAAACAAAACAAAAAAAAACAAAAAAAACAATGTAGTGTATCAGTTTACATGCCTGTTCAGAGATTATATCTCTGATACTAATAATAAACCCACTACATATACAGGTTTTACTACAACCACGCTCTCGCGTAAACTTACCTGTCACCTTTCTGATCGTAGTTCTATTAAACAACATTTTTTTAGACGAACATAGCCATGTACATAATATTAGACAGATATTAGTTGATAACACAATAATACTCACACATACACACAGTAAAAAGAACCTTCAGATATTGGAGGTCATCTACATTACAATGAAACAAGCAACACTCAACAAAACTACAATTTAAACTTGTAACAACATATTACAATGCATTTAATCTGTAGTGGACGGGGGGTGAAAATTGTGAAGAGATATCAGAAGGTTAAAATTTCCTGCTAGCCGGTCCAGCTACATGAGTGTGTTGGACTTAAATCATGTCCAAAGAAGACAAAGAAAAACAAACGAGACCGATATATATATATATATATAAACAAATATATATTGATAAAAAACATAATTCGATTAACTATTTAACCAAAAGCATAATAATTACAAACAGGATGAATCAACACTCAGAAACATAATAGGTAGAAATGTTAAACCGATTAATAATAATAAACAAGTTAATCTCATCATATATTATAAAAAAATAAAACAATTGACCTTATAGTCTAAAACAACCCTACAACCGTGCAACTAAATCCTCTACAAAAAAAAAAACAATATTGTGTATCAATTTACGACCGAAACGTTGTGAATATGCCAAAGGAAATGAAGACAACAGTCCGAACAACGTAAATAGTATAAATAATTACAATAGCTTATCTCAGAAATATCGACAGATCCTGAAGAAGGCCGGAGAATTACAACGGCCAAAACATTGTGAATATCTCGACAATGATGAAGATAACAGTTCGAATAATTTAAATAGTATACATAATCAAAATAGCGATGGGATCTCCTTTAGGCCCCCGTTTTTTCTAATTATTATATGGCAAATTTAGAAAATAAAATACTTAATGACACTAATAAACCCCTATATATATATAAGATACATAGATAACATTTTTGTTTTAGCTAAAAATATTGTTAAAATTACACAGCGTAAGAGCAAATTTGGAAGTTAGTCCGTCCTCAAATTTACACTCGAATATAATATTAATAATAACATTCTATTCTTTCACGTATTTATTGATTCCAGCCCAAATAAATTTACTACATCTCTATATAGGAAACCCACAAGCATCAACTCGTGTCTTCTTGATTAAAATAGTGAATGCCTCCAACGATATAAATTAGTTGTTACGAAAAACTGAATCCAACAATCGCGAATGATACATTCTTCCAAAACCATGTTCTTTAAAGAATTACATAACATTAAGCAAACACTTGTTAATAACGGATTTCCTAATTCCGTCATGGAAATTAAATAATTAAAATGTATCTCAATAAACTTAATTAACAAAATTAATAAGGTTAATAAAAATATTGCACGTCAAAATAAACATAACACTATTGACTTATACTATTTTAACCAAATTCATAATGACAAACATGATGAATCATCACTCAAAAATATAATAGGTAGAAATGTTAAACCGATTAATCGAAATAAACAAGTTAAGCTCATCGTATATTATAACAAATCATAATCTCATAATCTCAATAACCCTACAACCACACAACTAAATCGTCTACTTTAAAAAAAATCAAAATCAAAATCAATGTAGTGTATCAGTTTACATGCCCGTTCACAGATTGTATCTCTTATACTAATAATAAAGCCACTACATATATTGGTTTTACTACAACCACGCTCTCCCGTAGACTTACTTGTCACCTTTCTGATCTTAGTTCTATTAAACAACATTTCTTAGAAAAACATAGCCATGTACATAATATTAGACAGATATTATTTGATAACAAAATAATACTCACACATACACACAGTAAAAAAAGCCTTCGGATATTGGAGGTTATCTACATTACAATGAAACAAGCAACACTCAACAAAATTACAATTTAAACTAGTCACAACATATTACCCTGCATTTAATCTGTAGTGGACCGTGGGGTGAAAATGTGAAGAGATATCAGAAGGTTAAACTTTCCTTCTAGCCAGTCCAGCTAGATGAGAATTTTCGACTTTAATTAAGTCCAAAGAAGACAAAGAAAACAAAAAAGACCGATATATATGGGTAAACAAATATATATTAATAATAAAACAAGTTAAACAAAGATATGGACAGTTACAAAGAGTTTGTGTGGAGAAATAATGTGTGTGTGTTGTGAGTGTTCGTATGTACGTGTATTGATCTTAGCGTGTTCCCAGAATTTGGGAAACGTTGTATCTGTGAGAGGTCACATATTGGTGTTACTTGAAGGAAGGTATTTACCTCACCTCCACGCGAGGTGGCGGCCCAAGGCCTAAGTGGAAAAGAGAGATCGAGGCGAAGGGTCAGACAGTATTTATAGCCAGGGGAGAGAGACCCATGTTGAAGCTTTAAGGAACAGAGGTGACGAAGTGATAGCAAATCAGACTCAATATGGCGGCGCTCAATCACAAATTCCGTGGTGGAACTCAACTGAGATTCTCTCTAATCATAGGACGGTGACACATGAGCCACGACTATTATCACCAAGCCGCTCAAACTGAAGCATTAGAAGCCGGTACAAGCAGTGATATATAAATGATAGAAATTATTAGGAGGATTTGATAATTATAATTAAGTAATTCATCGAGTCTGAAACCTCAACAGAATGCAGAAAGCACTGGACAGCCGTTTCATCCTATATTTGGCACTCGTCATATTTGGAACAGTTGGTACGATGTTTGCTTGACAACCTAACCGTCAGGGTTTCAATTCTCGGTAGTGGATGCGCATTGCTGATGAGACCCAAATATAGGACGAAACGGCCGTCCAGTGCTTTCTGCATTCTGTTGAGGTTTCTTTCAGACTCAATGAATTACTTATAATATCAATAATTATCAAATCCTCCTAATAATTTCTATCATTTTTTTTTTTTTATATATATATATATATATATATATATATATATATATATATATATATATATATATATATATATATATATATATATATATATATATATATATATGTGTGTGTGTGTGTGTGTGTGTGTTAATATATTCTTCGACTGTTAAATTACGCAATCAACAAAATCGTTCAAATATCCTCTTTGAAGTCTCCACTTCCGTGATCTCCATATTCGTTCAAGCTAATTTGCATTTTTTTCCCTTGTTGCAAACTTTGTTTTCCCCGTTGTAAAAATTCAAATTTCACTAACTTCTGCTTGTCGCAATCAGCGTTCAATTTATATTCATAGCTAAATCAGCGATCAAAATCGTCGACTTCATTTCCTTTGACAAGAAAGCACACAAACGATCCGACACCGCCTGGCCGGTTGAAATTTTCCACGGTTGAGTGGAACATCGATAAGCAAGAGACAGTTGCCAATTAGCACCGGTTAATTCCAAGCGACATCTTGGTTGTCGAAGGATGAAGCAACCTGACGCGATTGGTGTCGATAGAGAATGGCGGTTAGGTTTCTTCACGAGTCATCCGCGAAGAAAGTTAATACTCAAAGTCACAGAAGTTAGGTTCATAATACAAAGTGCATACCAGCACACACATCCAAAACACACACATCGAACACAAACACATACACACACGCATACAACACACACGCACATACACACACATCCAACTAACACACATACACATATCCAACACACGCACATACACACACATATCCAACACACACACATACACACACATCCAACACACATACATACACATACACGGCAAGGAACAGATACTACAACACCAGCACCTACTACGACGGAAAAAACCCTCCTCCTCCTCCTCCTCTTCCTCCTCCGCCAATCCTTCCGGAAGAATCCAGAAGGAGAGCCCCCTCTGTTCGTAAGACCGTGATTTACCTTAAGACTGAGTCAGGTTGTGTGTGATACAAGGTCGTTTTTTTAGCGTAGAGACCGAAGAGTTTACACTCGTGCAGCTGGTGTATGCTGGTTTTAGCTTCTCTAAGCTGGTCCTAACTTGTCTTAGCGTGTCATAGCTGGTCATACCACCGCTATGAGACAGGTGTTACGCAACGGTGGAGGGAGGACGCAAGGGAGCATATAATGCCTCCGAAACTGAACAGATGCTACAACTGCAGCATCTATACCGACGGTAAAAAAAAAAAAAAAAAAAAACATTCTCCTCCTCTGCCAATCTCTCCGGAAGAATCTTGGGAGGGGTAGACCCCGAAATTTACCTTAAACCCGCCACTGAGTCAGGTTGTGACACAAGGTCGGTTTTTAACGTGGGGACCCGAGAGTTTCCACACTGGGTCCGCTGCTCTAAGATAGTCTTAACTTATCTAAGCTGGACATAGTTTGCCTTCGCTATTTAGAGCTGGTCATGCCACCGCTACGAAACAGGAATTACGCAACGGTGGTGGAGGAGAACGCAAGGAGGAGAAATGCCCCCCCCCCGGAACAGAACAGATATTACAACTGCAGCATCCTGACAGGTAAAAAAAACATTCTCCTACTCTGC
The DNA here is from genome assembly GCA_964036315.1 of Acanthosepion esculentum. Classification (NCBI taxonomy): domain Eukaryota; kingdom Metazoa; phylum Mollusca; class Cephalopoda; order Sepiida; family Sepiidae; genus Acanthosepion; species Acanthosepion esculentum. The sequence continues at coordinate 49,018,617 of OZ038514.1, read as the reverse complement.
TATTCACTCCGGAAATGCCCGGGCGGAAAGCCCGAGATTTACCTTAACCCCCGTCCCACTAAATGAGTTTGTGACACAAGGTCGGTTTTTAACGTGGGCACCCGAGAGTTTCCATTCGGGCTACTGGTCTTAGCGTGACTAAGCTGGTCATATCTTGTCACAACTAGTCATAACTGGCCATACCGCTCTTTATGAAACAGGTGTTATGCAACGCTGTGGGCGGCGGAGAACGTAAAGGAGGAGAGAAGGCCTCTATAACGGAACATATACTACAACTGCAGTATCTATCCTGACGAGGAAAAACATTCTTCTCCTCTGCCAATCACTCCGGAAGAATCCGGGGTGAGTGCCGAGAATTACCTTAAAAGTACCCCACCCCACCCCCGAGTCAGGTTGGGACGCTAAGTCGGTTTTAATATCGAGGACCCGATAGTTTCCACTCGGGCCACTAATCTAAGCTTTGCTTAACTTGTATAAGCTGGTCATAGGTTGTCTCAGTTAGTCATAGCTGGTTCTACCACCGCCATGAAACAGGTGTTACTCAAAGCTGGGGGGTGGGGCGGAAAACGTAAAGGAGAAGAGAAGGCCTCCGTAACGGAACATATGCCAATCTCTCCGGAAGACTGCGGGATGAGAGCCGAGATTTACCTTAACCCCACCACAACTGAGTCAGGTTGGGACGCAATGTTGACCATGTTCCCCATAGTCTATGAATATATAATCCAGCGCAGTACGTAATCTGTTCAATGAAACAACGTTAAAGATAAACACTCAGGAATCCGACACTCTACTGAATCTGACTCTATCGCCAATAGCAGCAGCAACTGTTCCGTAATTCTCCAGTCTTCGATATCAAAGGCTGGCAGTGGATATTCGAGGAAAAAAATACATTGCCTTTATACACGTCCCATTGAATATTTTGACCATTCTGATTGGTTATCCATTCTATCTGTGAACTATAAAATGAGTCAGCTCATTTTGGTTGGCTCACTAACACATCGGGGTACCCAAAAACTCTAACACGCAAAGTCGGTTTTTAACGTGGAGACCCGATAGTTTCCACTCCATTGGTCTAAGCTTGTGTTAACTTTCCTAAGCTTGTCATAGCCTTTCTCGGCTACTCATAGCTGGTCCTACCACCGCTATGAAACAGGTGTTACGCAAAGGTGGGGGGAGGTCGCAAGGGAGGAGATAAGGCCTTCGGAACGAAACAGATACTACAACTGCAGCACCTACTCCGGCAGGAAAGAAAACATTCTCCTCCTCTGCCAATCTCTCTGGAAGAATCCGTAGGGAAATTCCCCGCCAATTCCGAAGCTCTTGCCTGCCTCCTCGTTCAACGTCTATTTGTCAAAAAGCGCGCCTAAATTTGGGTCATACAGATTACAGTTATCTTTAGTGGACTCGTCCAAAAAGAGCCCTGTTGAGATTTAATGGAACTAAGGGAAGATAACCCATATTTTATATAAACGTTGTGTATCTACGTCGTCTCGCACCAGCTTTGGGTTAAGTAGTAGAACTTTTATCAGTAAAAATCATAATTATCTCCCCAAATGTCTTACAATCTAAAACTATTTTCTCGCACTAAATAACCTGAAAAAGAGATACATTGTCAGACAGAAGGTTACATTTGCCAAGTGATATAGATCTCCTTTTCAATTGTATTTAAATTGTATGTATGAGTTGTAGCATGCCTATAGACGATAATGGGTATGTCCCCATTCACATAAATACAGTAGTAAATACTGTGTGTTGGTCTGCAGTTAGAGATCCCCAGACGAGGCTATGTCGAAGAGCAGAGTCTCGTCTCGGGAAACAGCTACAAGACCCCGCTATATACAGGATCTACGGGGAATTTTTGCCGGGCCTTGTGGCTCGGATACCCCACATTAAATTCGGCCTCGTGCCACATCTGACCCTGTGGGGGCGGTTAGTAGATATCCTGCAGTTGGAGATTCGTCTCCAGCTATGCTAGTCAAACTCTCTGCCTCCGAGCAGAGAGTATCCTAAGACGAGACTATGTCGAAGGGCAGAGTCTCGTCTCGGGAAACAGCTAACCGTTTTATTAGGGGTCTACGGGGAATTTTTGATCGAGCCTACGGGCTTGGATACCCCACATTAAATTCAGCATTGTGCCACATAAAACCGCGGGGACGGTTGGTAGATATCCTGCAGTTGGAGATTCGTCTCCAGCTCTGCTGTTCTCTGTTGAAGTGAAGAGTCTAGTCTCGAGAAACAGCTACGCGACCCCGTTTTGTACTGGAAATTTTCAGCAGAGCCTACGGGCTCGGATACCCCACATTAAATTCGGCTGCGTGCCATATCTGACCGTGTCAGCGGTAACTAGATACCTTTTTATTTGGAGATTCCCTGTGGAATTCACTTGACTCACTTCTAGCAGTTGACTACTTCTTCTACGCGCCGCTGGCAAATCCTATACGTGTTGTTCTTGTCCTAAGTATTATCGTTCATTACCAACCTTCGTTTGTTTATTCCATTCACTAACCTTCTCTAGATTACAACGTATGTTACTTTGTCTGAGTGCATGTAGGTTCAACTCAATAAAAATCAAATATTTCTACAAAATTAAAAAAAAGAAAACATTCAAAATAATTATATTTGGTATTGAATAATTTCCAAAAAATGCAATAAAAATTATATTTCATTTTTTAGGGTTTAATTTTATTTTTGACAACATTATGATTTTATTACCAAGGCAAGCCTTTTCAAAACTGTGTTGCAAGTTTAGGTTTTATTTCAATATCTTATTTCAAAATCAGTCAAATTATGTGTTGATGTGTGTTTTTCTCTACATGCGTATTCATTAAATGCCACAAACACACGTAACTTACACACATATCTACATATACGCAAGCGTAATTACACACATATCTACATATACGCAAGCGTAATTACACAAATATCTACATATACGCAAGCATAATTACACACATATCTACATATACGTAAGCATAATTACACAAATATCTACATATACGCAAGCATAATTACACACATATATACATATACGCAAGTATAATTACACACATATCTACATATACGCAAGCATAATCACACATATATCTACATATACGCAAGCATAATTACACACATATCTACATATACGCAAGCATAATTACACACATATCTACACATACGCGTAGATAGAGTTGGAAAAACGAAGTAACAGTTTTTCTTTTTATTAGGCAAAAGCTTTGGAATTTTTACAGCAATTTTTTAAATCGTGTCGCATATGGAGGTCTCCATCTGTATTTGAATGAGTCCTACCAAAGTCCATATATGTTTTTAATATATAAATAATTTTGAAATAATTTTATATATATAAGTATATAATTATATCTTTTAATATTGAAGTAATAGCGAATTTGTTAATATAAGATTAAAACAAAATCTTACCTAATTTCCTTTGTCTATTTTTCTGATAGATATCATTGATGAATATTCTGATATGAGTCAAAATCAAGTCTACATGTATCTGCATCCTGCTACTACCCCCATATCTAGACGTTACTACTCTTTCTTTACATGCTTCCTTTCTTCCTCTTCTTTTTTGTATTTTCACTGTTTCTTTTACTTTTTACTTTTTACGTTATATTCCCTTTTTCCTTTCTTTTCCTCTCCCTTGTTGTAAAATTTGCTTTCATTCATTTTATTTTATTTTATCCCATTATATTATTTTATCTTAATACCTTAATCGGTTTGAAAATGCTTGCAAGGGAATCTTAATTTGTAAGGTGAAATGATCATAACAATTACGACATTTTATATTCACCTTGTATGTAATAAATATATATATATATATATGTGTGTGTGTGTGTGTGTGTGTGTGTGTGTGTGTGTGTGTGTGTGTTAATTTCAATGGTAATTTTCTACATGAATTTATACATCTGAATATAAAATGCAAATGGCCTATCTTTTAGCGGTACGTTAAAAAACATATTTTTAGATATACTGTTCTAGGAAATGCGACTTACTAAATGAATCTATTCAAAAACGGCTTCCAGAAAAGCAACATCTTGGCCTTCGTCCAAAATTAAAGACAAATGTTGAAATATGAACAAGGCGCCGAAACTGATTTATGAATATGACGGAGTTGAAAATGAATATAGAAAGATTGGAAAATAAATTAAAAAAAATATGGGAAAAAGGAATAAACCTATCTCAATGTGTAGATAGATACATAGATATCAACAGATCGAGATAGATAGATAGATAGATAGATAGATAGATAGATAGATAGATAGATAGATAGATATGAACAGACTATGATAGATAGATAGATAGATAGATAGATAGATATGAAATGATTCAGCTAGATAGAGATAGAAACAGACTTAGGTAGATAGATAATAACAGGTTGAGAGATAGATAGATAGATAGATAGATAGATAGATAGATAGATAGATATGGACAGAATGAGATAGATAGATAGATAGATAGATAGATAGATAGATAGATAGATAATTATGGACAGAATGAGATAGATAGATAGATAGATAGATAGATAGATAGATAGATAGATAGATAGATAGATAGATAGATAGATAGATATGAACAGAATGAGATAGATAGATAGATAGATATGAACAGAATGAGATAGATAGATAGATAGATAGATAGATAGATATTAACCGGCTGAGATAGATAGATAGATAGATAGATAGATAGATAGATAGATATGAACAGAATGAGATAGATAGATAGATAGATAGATATGAACAGAATGAGATAGATAGATAGATAGATAGATAGATATGGACAGAATGAGATAGATAGATAGATAGATAGATAGATAGATAGATAGATATGAACAGAATGAGATAGATAGATAGATAGATAGATAGATAGATAGATATGAACAGAATGAGATAGATAGATAGATAGATAGATAGATAGATAGATATGGACAGAATGAGATAGATAGATAGATAGATAGATAGATAGATAGATATGAACAGAATGAGATAGATAGATAGATAGATAGATAGATAGATAGATATGAACAGAATGAGATAGATAGATAGATAGATAGATAGATAGATAGATAGATAGCAATAGATCGAGATAGAAAGATGTCAACAGACTGTTATGATTAACAGCATGACCACGTTTGAAATAATGAAAAGAAAATTAACCGCATCTATACCTTTTCAACGTTCAAGATTTTTAGAGCTCACTTTTAAGTTCAGTGTTCAGTTAGACATCAGTTGTAACAGCAAAACTGTCAAAATCTTGAAACAACATAATTGTCCATCACACAAATTGTTTAATATCTAAAAAAAGCACTAAACCGTTTGAGTTTCTTTTTTCCAGGATTTGAGATAAGAAGTTTAGCCATCGTGACTTTATTTGTCGTCAGAGTCATTTAAAAACCGTTTCAGTTATTCTGCTAGGAAGAGGACAGTTTTAAATCGGTTTGTGTCAGACATACTGTTTTCCCAAATGAGTAATGGTGAGAGGAAAAAGATAATTCAGGCCTTCAGTAAATGTACCAACGTTCATGATATGGCTTCCATCTTCAAAGTTCATTCAATAACCATCAAGAAAATGCAGAATAAGTTTAAAAAGAGGGAACAGTAGAGAGTAAAAGTCATCATTTCAACTTAAAGCTAAAGAGATCAATTAGAAAAGATCCAACTCAAATCATCAGACGTTTGGGGTGTGAGGGAAGAGTTCCAGCTATGACAGTTCAAAGAGGAGTGAAAAAACACCCTGAAAATGAAATCGTACGTAAAAAATGTGAGGCACCTTCCTACTACAAAACATAATAATATAAGGTTAGAGAGGTCGAAGATCACCATGGACAAGTCGAAAAATGATCCTCGAATTATACATATATATATATATTTATATAGATAGATAGATAGATAGATAGATAGATAGATAGATAGATATATAGGTAACTATACTCTTCTCGAAAAGACTTCGGTTTCTTGATTTGCCAATGATCAAATCAATATCGAACGAAAAAAGGTTTTTAAAAAAAGAAAGAGCCAGGAACATGAACGTCTGTCGAAAGGAATCGTACAGCTTACAGGTTCAAAGCTCAAAGAAAAAAACCTCGACACGAGTAAACAACTAACTAACAAAGTGCTCAATACAATAAGTAGAGCAGGCTTAGCCAGCTTTCCCTGACGATCCACTTAGATGTAACCTTGGTAGGTTTGTCTTGCTCTCTAGATTTGACTCTATATATATATATATATATATATATATATATATATATATATATATATATATGACGAGGCGTCTGCTAACTGAAGGTTATGTCAGTCACAGTTACACCCGCCGTTTACCCGAGAAGAAAAAAGTCTTACGAAATATAGTCTTATACATACATACACACACACACACACACACACACACACACACATATATATATATATATATATATATATATATATATATATATATATATATATATATATATATATGAAGAAATATACTCTTATGAGATAAAGTGCTCAATATCAGAGATAGAGCGTGTGCAAATATAAAAGTGAACATAAAAGTCAACACTTAGAGGCGACAGGCTGTATCATGCTAGATGCAATCGTCAGGTGGCCTGATTCAATGTTCACTTTTACATATATATATATATATATATATATATATATATATATATATATATATATATATATGTATGTAAGTATGTGTGTCTGTGTGTGTGTGTGCTCGATCATTATTCAAATCCCTCATGCGAATCCGATCCTTGGCTATGATTAATTAATGATGAAAATGTCATTTTCGTTTATAAGCGATTCCATCCCAACGCTTCGTTTAAACATAGAGAGTAAATAGCCATTCGTATTGCTCAAAATAGAGTTAAGCAGTATCATAAAACTACAGAGAATTCCAGTAAGATATTTTTAATCATTTCTAAGATACGACGTTTCAAGGCTTAATCTAGCAAATGGACAATTTTCCTTTTATCGATTTGGACAATTTTGGTGTTTCAGCCTATATTCATACATACATATATACATACATATATATATATATATATATATATATATATATATATATATATATATATATATATATATTAAAAAACAGGAGCTTGTTTAATTTTGAAAAAAATAAATTACGTTACATTATTATATTCAAAAATAAATAAACAGACGCACGACGTTGGATCAAAAGGAAAGGGAGGAGGAGGAGGATAATTTGAAGAAGAAGAAGAAGAAGAAGAAGAAGAAGAAGAAGAAGAAGAAGAAGAAGAAGAAGAAGAAGAAGAAGAAGAAGAAGAATTTGAAGAAGAAGAAAAAGAAGAAGTATTTGAAGAACAATTTGTAGAGGAAGAATTTGAAGAAGAATTTGAAGAAGAATTTGCAGAAGAATTTGAAGAAGAAGAAGGAGAAGAATTTGAAGAAGAAGAAGAATTTGAAGAAGAAGACGGAGAAGAATTTGAAGAAGAAGAATTTGAAGAAGAAGAATTTGAAGAAGAAGAATTTGAAGAAAAATTTGAAGAAGAATTTGAAGAAGAAGAATTTGAAGAAGAAGAATTTGAAGAAGAATTTGACGAAGAATTTGAAGAAGAAGAAGAAGAAGACGACGAAGAAAAGAAGAAGAAGACATTCATGTGCGTTTTAAATGTATATGTGAGGGTTTAAATTACTTTTTTTTATCCAGCCTCATATATGTAAGCAAAGGCTTAAATCTTCTGATTTCTGGTTCAAAAAGTTTTTTTTTATTTTGAAATGTCATCATTGCTAATTTTCCCCGTTGATTTATGTACGGATTTGCCTTTTTAAAAATTTTCCACCTTACAAACGGATCTCTGTTGTGTTTTTCTTTTAAATTCCAGGCCTGATCATTAACCTTTCATATATTTGAAATATATAATACACACACACACACACACACACACACACACACACACACACACACACACACATATATATATATATATATATATATATATATATATATATATATATATATATATAAATTTCGAAGAGGATACAATCCAGGTAGAACTAAATGTCCAAGACAGAGTAAGAATATAATAAAAAAGGTTTAAACACTAATATTCCATGATTATAATTCATTACATTGGAATTGTAATTACGATCCAATTCATCAGACCATCAAATTCAAAAAGAAATCAGAAAAAATAAGAAATAAGAGATGAATTGGATTGTAATTACGATTCCAATGTAATGAATTATAATCATGGAATATTAGTGTTTAAGCCTTTTTATTATATATATATATATATATATATATATATATATATATATGTGTGTGTGTGTGTCTTTAAAGGCATATCAAGTGCTTATAGTTCAGTTAATGAGGAAATTTAATTTCTTGACAGTTTTGAATTAATTAGGTAATGATACTATAATAAAATACGTATTGTTGCTAACGTTTATATATAAAAATGTATTGCTGGTATTTTTACTATAGAAGTTTTCTTTTTATACTTTCATAGTGTTTTGTCTTTGGTTGGTGGGGTCAGTATTTGTCGCAAGCTGGAACCCTAACAGGTGCTTCCACTCCGCATAAGCTTAGACGTAAGAACAACAAGAATTTCCCGAGCAGTGCCGTTAATGGTATATATATATATATATATATATATATATATATATATATATATATATATATATGTCATTCACAGAAAGTACTGTTTCGCTGTTTCACAGCTCCTCAGTGCGACTAGACTTCCGAATGCCTCAAGCCAGGATTGAAACACAACTAATTTGGTGTCAGCCAGAGCTATCTTCAATCGGTAGAGTTACACAACTAAATCTAGCGTATTGTTTTTACAAATGTAAACAAATGCCCATCAGCCAAAGTGCTCCATTCATTTTACCGAAGAGCTTTGCATTAGTGCAGGTGGCTGTTGTTTATAGAATTAGCTTATCACTCAACAGTGCTCAATTGAAATGTATTTTCAAGAGCTAAATTATATATATATATATATATATATATATATATATATATATATATATATATATATATATATGTGTGTGTGTGTGTGTGTGTGTGTGTGTGTGTGTGTGTGTGTGTGTGTGTGTGTGTGTGTGTGTGTGTGTGTGGTGCTAAGTTTCTCTCAGGAATTCTTCATTGTTACAAGACAATAATTTGTTTAGTTCTGATCTGGTGATTCAATTTATATGAAATATCGTTGGCTTCTTCGTGTAAAAACAAAAGCTTTTTTATTGGATTTTTAAAATGTTCGCGTGAATGACACGTGATTCGTTCAGACAAATTTGATTTTCTCTCCATTACGATCGATCATAATTTTATGATTACCTTCCCTAAGATTTGCATAGAAGAATTTTATACACGCGCACATCTACAAGAATATACTTACTGACTGAACAAGCTTAGGAAGTGATTTACCAGGCCCAACATATTTGCACCCGAGTTCGACTAGGTATTTGTGTTTGTTCAACCCCCACGGAGCCCACCTGTGGTTTATACTGCAACTATGCTGAGCAGACCTTAGTTACAGTTTCTGGGAAAGAGCATGTTATCTAGCATGATCAACAATCTGAACAAGGCCAGCACACTCAAAGCCTCGGTCATGATAACTTATGACTTCGTGCAAGCACAGGCATCGACGGTTCTCCAAAGAGTTCTGTATATCCAAATTCACCCACAAGGCTTGGGTCAATACGCTGTATGATTTTCAGACACTTACCAAACGTGCCGCACACTGACATCGCCTCCCACAGACCAATAACTTCAACAAGTCACCTTCTTAACTAATCGACCATGGTGAGATTGGAATATATATATATATATATATATATATATATATATATATATATATATTTATATATATATATATATATATATATATATATATATATATATATATATATATATAGCATAATGAGAGGCCACGTATACTTTCTTGATATGTATATAATATCTGGATAAAATAAATGAAACAAAATTGGGTGTTTTTTTTATGAAAGTATTTATTTCTGTGTTTTTGTATATATTTATTTATTTAATATTTCAGACCACCTAGGTCTTTCCTCAGAAATCAAATGAGATACTGTGTTTGTGTGTTTGTTTACAGCGTTTGTTTACAGCGTTTGTCGTGAAGCGTGCATGTCACGTGATGTGCAATGCGACTTTGTTTGAATTTTTGGCGGAAGACTGATGATAGTGTCTTAAATGTTGTTTAAAAGGTTTTTTGACCATAACTCAAGAAATATTTCTTAAAATATTTTAACTGTTGAAATATTTATGTAGA
>OZ038514.1:48948383-49003383 GCA_964036315.1 Acanthosepion esculentum | reverse complement strand
TCTTTCTTCCTTTCTTTCTATTCTGTTCTGTTATTCCCATCCTTCTTTCTTTCTTTCCTTTTTCCTTTCTCTCTTTCCTCCTTACATCATGACACTTACTATCTTCCCTTCTTTTCTTTTTTCTTTCTTTCCTTTTCTCATTGAAACCAAGTAGTGTCTTTCCCCCCTCTTTCCACGCGTTCAAAACGGAATAGTCTATGGGGTATTTACCGGAAAGAACGGTCGTGCGAACTAGCGAAGGGAGCTGACAAATACAAGTGAGAAGAACCCTTGAAAAATTAACGGTTTTGCTATGCCAATAATATGATAATTTTTAATTCTTCTATTAAAGATTAAAAAAGCAACTTGCGAGTTCTTTGACGATAAAATCCTCGTGGAAATTTCTTCTATTGTCTCAATTAATATTTCATTCAAAATCTCGAATCAAATAGTGCAATAAAAATGGTGTGTACGAATGCAGGGTATGAGATAAAGAAGTAAGAGGGTACAACTGAAAAGATTCAAAACTGAAAAATCCTTAATTTTATAGAAGCATATGTTAAACATCTAAGAGTGTTATCCCCTGCACTATTTTTTCATTCTTTCTTTCATTCAATTTTCTTTCTTTCTTCGTTTCTTTCTTTCTTTTTTCTTTCTTTCTTTCTTTCTTTCTTACTTACTTTCTGTTTCTTCTTCCTTTCACTCATTCTTTCTGTATTTTTTTCTTGTTTTTATTCTTTTACCTTTCTTTTTTTTTCGACCTTTTTCCTTTCTTTTTTCATTCATTCTCTCTTTAGTTCATATTTTTCTTTCTTTCTCGCTTTTTCTTTCATTCATTTCTTACTTTTTCTTTATCTTTCATTTATTTTCTTTCATTCATTCGTTCACTTTCTTTCTTTCTTTTACGTCCGTCAAATACGCTATTCTTTCTTTCTTCCTTTTTCCTCTCCATCTTTCAAATGCTCTACTCTTTCTTTCTGTCTTTCTTTCTTTCTTTCTTTCTTTTACGTCCTTCAAATACGCTATTCTTACTTTCTTTCTTTCTTTCTTTCTTTCTTTCTTTCTGTTTTTCTTTCTTTCACTCATTCTTTCTGTATTTTTCTTTCTTTTTTCTTGTTTTTTATTCTTTTACCTTTATTTTTTTCTTTCTACCTTTTTCCTTTCCTTTTTCATTCATTCTCTCTTTAATTCATATTTTTCTTTCTTTCTCGCTTTTTCTTTCATTCATTTCTTTCTTTTTTATATTATTTTTTATTTTTATTTTTATTTTTATCATTCATTCGTTTATTTTTCTTTCTTTCTTTTTCGTCCTTCAAATATGCTATTCTTTCTTTCTTCCTTTTTTCATCTCCATCTTTCAAATCCTCTACTCTCTCTTTCTTTCTTTCTTTTAAGTCCTTCAAATACGCTGATTTTCTTTCTTCCTTTTTCTTCTCCATCTTCAAATCCTCTACGCTTTCTTTCTTTCTTTCTTTCTTTCTTTTAACTCATTCAAACACGCTATTCTTTCTTTTTTCCTTTTTTGCTTGCCATCTTTCAAATCCTCTACTCTTTCTTTCTTTCTTTATATTTTTCTTTCTTTCTTTCTTTCTTTCTTTCTTTCTTTCTTTCTTTCTGTTTTTCTGTCTTTCACTCATTGTTTCTTTATTTTTCTTTCTTTTATTTTTGTTTGTTATTCTTTTACCTTTCTTTTTTTTTCTTTCGACCTTTTTCCTTTCCTCTTTCATTCATTCTCTCTTTATTTCATTTTTTTTTCTTTCGACCTTTTTCTTTCATTCTTACTTTTTTCTTTATTTTTCATTTTTATTTTTTTATTTTATTTTCTTTCATTCATTCGTTCATTTTTCTTTCTTTCTTTCTTTCTTTTACGTCCTTCAAATTCGCTGTTCTTTCTTTCTTCCTTTTTTCCTCTCCATCTTTCAAATCCTCTACTCTTTCTTTCTTTCTTTTACGTCCTTTAAATAAGCTATTCTTTCATTCTTTATTCTTTCTTTCATTTTTTTTCTCTCTTTGACTCACTCTTTCTGTATTTTTCTTTCTTTTTTCTTGTTTTTTATTCTTTTCCCTTTCTTTTTTCTTTCGACCTTTTCCCTTTCTTTTTCCTTTCGACCTTTTCCCTTTCTTTTTTCATTCATTCTCTCTTTAGTTCATATTTTTCTTTCTTTCTCGCTTTTTCTTTCATTGATTTCTTACTTTTTCTTTATCTTTCATTTATTTTCTTTCATTCATTCGTTCATTTTTCTTTCTTTCTTTCTTTTACGTCCTTCAAATTCGCTGTTCTTTCTTTCTTCCTTTTTTCCTCTCCATCTTTCAAATCCTCTACTCTTTCTTTCTTTCTTTTACGTCCTTTAAATAAGCTATTCTTTCATTCTTTATTCTTTCTTTCATTTTTTTTCTCTCTTTGACTCACTCTTTCTGTATTTTTCTTTCTTTTTTCTTGTTTTTTATTCTTTTCCCTTTCTTTTTTCTTTCGACCTTTTCCCTTTCTTTTTTCTTTCGACCTTTTCCCTTTCTTTTTTCATTCATTCTCTCTTTAGTTCATATTTTTCTTTCTTTCTCGCTTTTTCTTTCATTGATTTCTTACTTTTTCTTTATCTTTCATTTATTTTCTTTCATTCATTCGTTCATTTTTCTTTCTTTCTTTCTTTTACGTCCTTCAAATACGCTATTCTTTCTTTCTTCCTTTTATCCTCTCCATCTTTCAAATGTTCTACTCTTTCTTTCTTTCTTTCTTTTTCGTCCTTCAAATACGCTATTCTTTCTTTCTTCCTTTTTTCCTCTCCATCTTTCAAATGTTCTACTCTTTCTTTCTTTCTTTCTTTTTCGTCCTTCAAATACGCTATTCTTTCTTTCTTCCTTTTTTCCACTCCATCTTTCAAATGTTCTACTCTTTCTTTCTTTCTTTCTTTCTTTCTTTCTTTTACGTCCTTCAAATACGCTATTCTTTCTTTCTTCCTTTTTTCCTCTCCATCTTTCAAATGTTCTACTCTTTCTTTCTTTCTTTTTCGTCCTTCAAATACACTATTCTTTCTTTCTTCCTTTTTTCCTCTCCATCTTTCAAATGTTCTACTCTTTCTTTCTTTCTTTCTTTCTTTCTTTTACGTCCTTCAAATACGCTATTCTTTCTTTCTTCCTTTTATCCTCTCCATCTTTCAAATGTTCTACTCTTTCTTTCTTTCTTTCTTTTTCGTTCTTCAAATACGCTATCCTTTCTTTCTTCCTTTTTTCCTCTCCATCTTTCAAATGTTCTACTCTTTCTTTCTTTCTTTTTCGTCCTTCAAATACGCTATTCTTTCTTTCTTCCTTTTTTCCTCTCCATCTTTCAAATGTTCTACTCTTTCTTTCTTTCTTTCTTTTTCGTCCTTCAAATACGCTATCCTTTCTTTCTTCCTTTTTTCCTCTCCATCTTTCAAATGTTCTACTCTTTCTTTCTTTTTCGTCCTTCAAATACGCTATTCTTTCTTTCTTCCTTTTTTCCTCTCCATCTTTCAAATGTTCTACTCTTTCTTTCTTTCTTTCTTTCTTTTTCGTCCTTCAAATACGCTATTCTTTCTTTCTTCCTTTTTTCCTCTCCATCTTTCAAATGTTCTACTCTTTCTTTCTTTCTTTCTTTCTTTTACGTCCTTCAAATACGCTATTCTTTCTTTCTTCCTTTTTTCTCTCCATCTTTCAAATGTTCTACTCTTTCTTTCTTTCTTTCTTTTTCGTCCTTCAAATACGCTATCCTTTCTTTCTTCCTTTTTTCCTCTCCATCTTTCAAATGTTCTACTCTTTCTTTCTTTCTTTCTTTTTCGTCCTTCAAATACGCTATTCTTTCTTTCTTCCTTTTTTCCTCTCCATCTTTCAAATGTTCTACTCTTTCTTTCTTTCTTTCTTTTTCGTCCTTCAAATACGCTATTCTTTCTTTCTTCCTTTTTTCCTCTCCATCTTTCAAATGTTCTACTCTTTCTTTCTTTCTTTCTTTCTTTCTTTCTTTTACGTCCTTCAAATACGCTATTCTTTCTTTCTTCCTTTTTTCCTCTCCATCTTTCAAATGTTCTACTCTTTCTTTCTTTCTTTTTCGTCCTTCAAATACACTATTCTTTCTTTCTTCCTTTTTTCCTCTCCATCTTTCAAATGTTCTACTCTTTCTTTCTTTCTTTCTTTTTCGTCCTTCAAATACGCTATTCTTTCTTTCTTCCTTTTTTCCTCTCCATCTTTCAAATGTTCTACTCTTTCTTTCTTTCTTTCTTTTTCGTCCTTCAAATACGCTATTCTTTCTTTCTTCCTTTTTTCCTCTCCATCTTTCAAATGTTCTACTCTTTCTTTCTTTCTTTCTTTCTTTCTTTCTTTCTTTTACGTCCTTCAAATACGCTATTCTTTCTTTCTTCCTTTTTTCCTCTCCATCTTTCAAATGTTCTACTCTTTCTTTCTTTCTTTCTTTTTCGTCCTTCAAATACGCTATTCTTTCTTTCTTCCTTTTTTCCTCTCCATCTTTCAAATGTTCTACTCTTTCTTTCTTTCTTTCTTTCTTTCTTTTACGTCCTTCAAATACGCTATTCTTTCTTTCTTCCTTTTTTCCTCTCCATCTTTCAAATGTTCTACTCTTTCTTTCTTTCTTTCTTTTTCGTCCTTCAAATACGCTATTCTTTCTTTCTTCCTTTTTTCCTCTCCATGTTTCAAATGTTCTACTCTTTCTTTCTTTCTTTCTTTTTCGTCCTTCAAATACGCTATTCTTTCTTTCTTCCTTTTTTCCTCTCCATCTTTCAAATGTTCTACTCTTTCTTTCTTTCTTTCTTTCATTCTTTTACGTCCTTCAAATACGCTATTCTTTCTTTCTTCCTTTTTTCTCTCCATCTTTCAAATGCTCTACTCTCTCTTTCTTTCTTTCTTTCTTTTTCGTCCTTCAAATACGCTATTCTTTCTTTCTTCCTTTTTTCTCTCCATCTTTCAAATGCTCTACTCTCTCTTTCTTTCTTTCTTACTTTCTTTTTCGTCCTTCAAATACGCTATTCTTTCTTTCTTCCTTTTTTCTCTCCATCTTTCAAATGCTCTAATCTCTCTTTCTTTCTTTCTTTCTTTCTTTTACGTCCTTCAAATACGCTATTCTTTCTTTCTTCCTTTTTTCCTCTCCATCTTTCAAATCCTCTACTCTTTCTTTCTTTCTTTCTTTCTTTTCCCTCATATTTTCCTCTCTTCTTCACCACCCCCTGAAATCGTCGTTCCTATTTCTTTATCCTATTTATCCGTCTTTATCTTCCTAACCATTCCCCCCTTTGATCCGTTTGTTTCGTCCTCTCATTCGAAGTCCATCTGTTACATGGATTTACATTGATCTCCATTCAGAGAACACTGAATTTATCTATCGATATCACCACCGGGCTTCCACTGTGAACACATTCGCCATGAGAGTAATGAGGGAGACAACCAGATAATCCGTGTCGTTATGTGCCAGGACATTCAGACCTTAATCCGCATAAGATCGCGCATGTTTATTCAAACGTTTGGCGACATTTTCCCAAACGGGAGCCGTATCAAGGGAGACTATTATCAATTTCGCGGGGGGATCTCTTTTGCACAAAGGTCACCAGATATGTAATTACAGTGCGCCAATGTATCTGTGTATGTCTGCATATATGCATATACATATGCAGAAATTAAATAGATAGATAGATAGATAGATAGATAGATAGATAGATAGATAGATAGATAGATAGATAGATAGACATATCAACTAACATGAACATAGATAAGGAACAGATTGAGGTTCACATACTTATGAACACAGTATAGATAAAAATGCATAGTTTATTTCTATTTACCCATATATATATATATATATATATATATATATATATATATATATATATATATATATATATTTGTGTATTTAGGCAGCAATCCTTCTTTCAAGCACATTTCATTAAAAACGACTGACAAGGTGCTTTTATTTAGTTTTTTATATAATTTCTCGTGCGATCTAATAAAGTTTTTCTTTTCAGAGGATAAATTATATAAAAATTGTCCGAATGTTCTTTTTTTCCGAGCGCTTTCGGCTATACATTTAGCCATTATCAAGGATTATATTTCAACTGTTAGAATTAGAAATAGTTTGTTATGTGTATGTTTTATAAAGTGATTCATTTTTTTTGTTTCAAAACACGGTCAAGATATTATGTCCATGTTCAAAGTTAATATTATTAAGTGTTTGTTTGTTTATTTTTATAAGTAAGGCTTCCATTATTTTTAGCCTTTTTTTGCAAGTGGATGATGCTATTATATTAGTATTGTCGACAAGTATATTCCGAATAGTGTCCGGTAGGTCTCCATGAATATTTAAATATATTTATTAGATCGCACGAGAAATTATATAAAAAACTAAATAAAAGCACCTTGTCAGTCGTTTTTAATGAAATATATATATATATATATATATATATATATATATATTAGGCAGCATATATTTAATATTATAAAGAGATAATCATACATTGAATCAATTAGAAAAAGTAATGCAATTAATGGCGAATTCTCTTCGCTAACAGACTTAATATAGGCATTAACCTACTAACAATCCAATGAATGATGCGATCTTTATATATAAAATCGTTGTCAGGTGGATCTGGTGTATTTTTTATATTAGTAAGTACTTTCAAGAACTTCATGTCTTCATCGTCAGGCTGTAATTTTTTACTTTAAAATCAAAACTCGAAGATTTTCTTTTCTTTCTTTCCTGGTAACACCATGACACTGACTATCTTCCTCTTCATTTCTTTTTTCTTTCTTTCATTTTGTCATTGATACAAGCAAGTCGACGATCGTCTTCATCGGTAAATTACTTATTGTAAAAACTTATTGTAAATGAGATAAACTCTGCATTACGTTGTGATAGTGATGTCATATATATATATATATATATATATATATATATATATATATATATATATGAGCGTGTCTGTGTGTCTGTCTGTGTGTCTGTCTGTGTGTACAAATATATATAAAATTAAGAAAGGACCGTTACTTTAATAATCCGAAGTTCTTTAGTATTTTTATGATTGAAATATTCGCTTGAAGATGAAAGAGAATTAGGTACTTAATTTCTATAACTGAATTGATGTTTTTATCTTCTGTTTTTGAAGCATGAGAACTCTTATGTAGCGATGGAATCATATTTTTTTAAATAATTATAACATATATATATATATGAGGAAATATAGTCTTAAGGTGTGCTATATTTATGGGATAAAGTACTCAATACCAGAGATAGAGCGTATGTAAATATAAAAGTGACGTCCTGACGATTGCGTCCAGCTTGAAAAAGCCTGTCGCCTCTGAGTGTTGACTTCAATGTTCACTTTTCTATTTATATTAATTTATAAATGTAAAAACAGACAATAGGAAAACTGTAATAGTTGCCGACGCGTTTCGTCCGATGTGGACTTTTTCATTTCAAAACTAAATGAATTTATTAGACACGTCGGCAACTATTAAAGTTTTCCTATTGTCTTTTACATTTATAAATATTGTCTTTTCATACTGGTTAACTCTGCGAAATGTTTCACAGACATATATATATATATATATATATATATATATATATATATATATATATATATATATTAAGAGAGAGAGAGTTAAACAGTCAGCAATAGATAGATAGATAGATAGATAGATAGATAGATAGATAGAAACAGTCAAATATAGCTTGATAATATATATACCGTGCTAATAAGAATATATACTTGACAAACACGGTGGATAAAATAAGAAAATGTTTATTATAAAAAAAAAACACAACAACAGTACAATAAGAAATAAGGTAACAGTTATGCGCACGGTCGTCGCAAGTCAATCCAGTAGTGAGTGCTACTCTTGAAAGGTCGGTAGTTCTCGCGTAAGTCTGAGTCGTGCTCAACAGATCCCACATAGACAATATTTACCAGGCTCCCCACGTGGTAGGATATCGCACAAGCCCGAGTTTAATGTGGGGCAATCCGGGCCCGCACGCTAGCCCACCCCCTCAAATCCCCGTAGCTGTTTTTTCCGAGACGAAACTCTGCCCTTCGACATACCCACGTCAGGGCATCCTCTCTGCTCGGAGGCAGAGAGTTTGACCAGCACAGCTGGAAAAGATTCCATCGGGAATAATTAACAGCGATCCACGTGGGTTGTATGCGGCACAAGGCCGAGTTTACTGTGGGTTCACCGAGCCTGTAGGCTCGGCTAAAAATATTCCCTTCGAACCCATATAAACGGGTTCAGGGTCGTCTACCTCCCCGAACGAGAATCTACCCTTCGGGAGAACCTCGTCCGGGTTCCTCTCTGCCCGAAGGCAGAGAGTTCAACCGAACAGCTGAAAAGATTCCATGTGCACTCCTCTAGTCCGTTGCCTTACGGATACGTATAGTTTGTTACTACCTGTAGTGTAGTCAGTCGTGGGGTGACAGGTTATTCCATTACATCAGATGCGAGAAAGATGGAAAAAAAAAATTAAATAAAGTTTAAATTTTTGCTTTACAGTCATGTTCAGCCTGTGCAATGCCAGTGAGCCACTTGAGGTAGAAGGTTACAGACTAAGAGTTATAGTTTATGTAGATATGAGGGCGATAACGGTTAAGATTGTAGTGATATGGAAAACACCCATTTAATTGTCGGTTCCAACTATGAGGGTTTCGTGGGAAGAGGCTGTCCATGTAAAACTTGGGTGAAAGGGAAAAAAATGGCTGATATGCTTTTTACTCAAACAGAAATGAATACCACTAAGGCATACATTATTCGGACTAGTCCTCAACTTTGCTGCCATAATTAATACAACGTTTCGGCCGTTGTACGTTCCAGCCTTCTTCAGATGGTTTTAATATCGAACTGAACCCATTATTTCGCACACCGGAGTAGTGTGACCGAGTCCCACGTGCCGTGTCTAATGGATGACAGTTGTCAGTTATCTCCTGTTAATTCACCTCTCCAAGTTCTCCCCTGCCATAACCAGGTAATGAACTCGCAACTCTATGGGTCCTGTCATTGGATCTAGCCAACGGCTTTATCCACTGTGACATATCTCCTCAAGGACACGAGGTACAGTGGATAAAGTGTTCAGTTCGACATTCCAGCTATCTGAAGAAGGCCGGAGCGTACACGGTGGAAACGCTGTGATAAATATGACAACAAAGATGAGGACAATAGTCCGAATAATATAAATAGTGTACATAATGCCTCATCTCAGAAATATAGACAGATACTGAAGGGCCGAAACGTTGTAATAAATATGACGACAAAGATGAGGACAATAGTCCGAATAATGTAAATAGTGTACATAATACCTCATTTCAGAAATATATACAGATACTGACAGGCCGAAACGTTGTAATAATTATGGCGACAAAGATGAGGACAATAGTCCGAATAATGTAAATAGTGTACATAATACCTCATCTCAGAGATATTGACAGTGGAGAAATTACGCTAATCCCTAACCTACCACAAATACCAATTTTGATATAAAATATAAAAAGAATTGGTTTTATTCTATTCGATACTTAAATTTAAATATAATAGATTTTTACTTATTTTTTAAATTGTAGTTATGTATTTAAATTTATTTAGTATTTAATTCATATTTGACTCTTTCAAAAATCAGCTATATTAATGTATTCAAAATTATTTTACCAGTGAGTGTATAATTTGATATGCTTGAGCGAAAATAATTGCAGTCACAAATGACGTCATTTCTAGCGGCCGTTTCATAAACAGCTTGTTTATCGGAGCAGCCAATCTTGTCTTTGTACTTTGATTCGAGTCAATGACATATAGTTGACCATATTGCCTTTGTACTGTTTCAGGAAGAAATTTGACAAGATAATGATAAGCTTTCACCTGCATTCTAAAACAATATGTTCCCCTATTATTAGAAAAAGAATTAAAATATACATACACGTTAAGGACACATTGGAAATGTATTATTAATTCCGAGAAAATTTATTAGAACATGCCATACAAAGAGGTAGAAGAACCAAAGATGTTTATTAAATATTCATGGGAGTTGAAAATAGCCGAGAATTAGGAAAGCCGTTGTTGAAGGAGAGTAATGATCGAACTATTTTGAATTCCTATGGATAAATATTTAATAATACACTTCTTTATTTTCATCTACATTGTCTTGTGTTCCTTCGATACTGTCTCTAAATACGGCCTTCCTACTTCTCGGCTATTTTGAATTCCTATGTATGAGTATTTAATAAACCTCTTCTTCTTTGTTTTCCTTTACTTAGTCTTCTGTTCCTTCGATACTCTCTCTAAATACGGCCTTCCTAATTCTCGGCTGTTTTGAACTCCTATGTAGGAGTATTTATTAGAACATGCGATACAAAGAGGTAGAAGAACCAAAGATGTTTATTAAATATTCATGGGAGTTGAAAATAGCCGAGAATTAGGAAAGCCGTTGTTGAAGGAGAGTAATGATCGAACTATTTTGAATTCCTATGGATGAGTATTTAATAAAACACTCCTTTGTTTTCTTCTGTTCCTTCGATACTCTCTCTAAATACGGCCTTCCTAATTCTCGGCTATTTTGAACTCCTATGTATGAGTATTTAATAAACCTCTTCTTCTTTGTTTTCCTCTACTTAGTCTTCTGTTCCTTCGATACTCTCTCTAACTACGGCCTTCCTAATTCTCGGCTATTTTGAACTCCTATGTATGAGTATTTAATAAACCTCTTCTTCTTTGTTTTCCTCTACTTACTCTTCTGTTCCTTCGATACTCTCTCTAAATACGGCCTTCCTAATTCTCGGCTGTTTTGAACTCCTATGTATGAGTATTTAATAAACCTCTTCTTCTTTGTTTTCCTCTACTTAGTCTTCTGTTCCTTCGATACTCTCTCTAACTACGGCCTTCCTAATTCTCGGCTATTTTGAACTCCTATGTATGAGTATTTAATAAACCTCTTCTTTGTTCTCCTCTACTTAGTCTTCTGTTCCTTCGATACTCTCTCTAACTACGGCCTTCCTAATTCTCGGCTATTTTGAACTCCGATGTATGAGTATTTAATAAACCTCTTCTTCTTTGTTTTCCTCTACTTAGTCTTCTGTTCCTTCGATACTCTCTCTAACTACGGACTTCCTAATTCTCAGCTATTTTGAACTCCTATGTATGAGTATTTAATAAACCTCTTCTTCTTTGTTTTCCTCTACTTAGTCTTCTGTTCCTTCGATACTCTCTCTAACTACGGCCTTCCTAATTCTCGGCTATTTTGAACTCCTATGTATGAGTATTTAATTAACCTCTTCTTCATTGTTTTTCTCTACTTAGTCTTCTGTTCCTTCGATACTCTCTCTAAATACGGCCTTCCTAATTCTCGGCTATTTTGAACTCCTATGTATGAGTATTTAATAAACTTCTTCTTTGTTCTCCTCTACTTAGTCTTCTGTTCCTTCGATACTCTCTCTAACTACGGCCTTCCTAATTCTCGGCTATTTTGAACTCCGATGTATGAGTATTTAATTAACCTCTTCTTCATTGTTTTTCTCTACTTAGTCTTCTGTTCCTTCGATACTCTCTCTAACTACGGCCTTCCTAATTCTCAGCTATTTTGAACACCGATGTATGAGTATTTAATAAACCTCTTCTTCTTTGTTTTCCTCTACTTAGTCTTCTGTTCCTTCGATACTCTCTCTAAATACGGCCTTCCTAATTCTCGGCTATTTTGAACACCGATGTATGAGTATTTAATAAACCTCTTCTTCTTTGTTTTCCTCTACTTAGTCTTCTGTTCCTTCGATACTCTCTCTAAATACGGCCTTCCTAATTCTCGGCTATTTTGAACACCGATGTATGAGTATTTAATAAACCTCTTCTTCTTTGTTTTCCTCTACTTAGTCTTCTGTTCCTTCGATACTCTCTCTAACTACGGCCTTCCTAATTCGCGGCTATTTTGAACTCCTATGTATGAGTATTTAATAAACCTCTTCTTCTTTGTTTTCCTCTACTTACTCTTCTGTTCCTTCGATACTCTCTCTAAATACGGCCTTCCTAATTCTCGGCTATTTTGAACTCCTATGTATGAGTATTTAATAAACCTCTTCTTCTTTGTTTTCCTCTACTTAGTCTTCTGTTCCTTCGATACTCTCTCTAACTACGGCCTTCCTAATTCTCGGCTATTTTGAACTCCTATGTATGAGTATTTAATAAACCTCTTCTTCTTTGTTTTCCTCTACTTACTCTTCTGTTCCTTCGATACTCTCTCTAAATACGGCCTTCCTAATTCTCGGCTGTTTTGAACTCCTATGTATGAGTATTTAATAAACCTCTTCTTCTTTGTTTTCCTCTACTTAGTCTTCTGTTCCTTCGATACTCTCTCTAACTACGGCCTTCGTAATTCTCGGCTATTTTGAACTCCTATGTATGAGTATTTAATAAACCTCTTCTTCTTTGTTTTCCTCTACGTAGTCTTCTGTTCCTTCGATACTCTCTCTAACTACGGCCTTCCTAATTCTCGGCTATTTTGAACTCCTATGTATGAATATTTAATAAACCTCTTCTTCTTTGTTTTCCTCTACTTAGTCTTCTGTTCCTTCGATACTCTCTCTAACTACGGCCTTCCTAATTCTCGGCTATTTTGAACTCCTATGTATGAGTATTTAATAAACCTCTTCTTTGTTCTCCTCTACTTAGTCTTCTGTTCCTTCGATACTCTCTCTAACTACGGCCTTCCTAATTCTCGGCTATTTTGAACTCCGATGTATGAGTATTTAATAAACCTCTTCTTCTTTGTTTTCCTCTACTTAGCCTTCTGTTCCTTCGATACTCTCTCTAACTACGGCCTTCCTAATTCTCGGCTATTTTGAACTCCGATGTATGAGTATTTAATTAACCTCTTCTTCATTGTTTTTCTCTACTTAGTCTTCTGTTCCTTCGATACTCTCTCTAACTACGGCCGTCCTAATTCTCAGCTATTTTGAACACCGATGTATGAGTATTTAATAAACCTCTTCTTTGTTTTCCTCTACTTAGTCTTCTGTTCCTTCGATACTCTCTCTAAATACGGCCTTCCTAATTCTCGGCTATTTTGAACACCGATGTATGAGTATTTAATAAAGCTCTTCTTCTTTGTTTTCCTCTACGTAGTCTTCTGTTCCTTCGATACTCTCTCTAACTACGGCCTTCATAATTCTCGGCTATTTTGAACTCCTATGTATGAGTATTTAATAAACCTCTTCTTCTTTGTTTTCCTCTACGTAGTCTTCTGTTCCTTCGATACTCTCTCTAACTACGGCCTTCCTAATTCTCGGCTATTTTGAACTCCTATGTATGAGTATTTAATAAACCTCTTCTTCTTTGTTTTCCTCTACTTAGTCTTCTGTTCCTTCGATACTCTCTCTAACTACGGCCATCCTAATTCTCGGCTATTTTGAACTCCTATGTATGAGTATTTAATAAACCTCTTCTTCTTTGTTTTCCTCTACTTAGTCTTCTGTTCCTTCGATACTCTCTCTAACTACGGCCATCCTAATTCTCGGCTATTTTGAACTCCTATGGATGAGTATTTAATAAACCTCTTCTTCTTTGTTTTCCTCTACTTAGTCTTCTGTTCCTTCGATACTCTCTCTAACTACGGCCATCCTAATTCTCGGCTATTTTGAACTCCTATGGATGAGTATTTAATAAACCTCTTCTTCTTTGTTTTCCTCTACTTAGCCTTCTGTTCCTTCGATACTCTCTCTAACTACGGCCTTCCTAATTCGCGGCTATTTTGAACTCCTATATATGAGTATTTAATAAACCTCGTCTTCTTTGTTTTCCTCTACTGAGTCTTCTATTCCTTCGATACTCTCTCTAACTACGGCCTTCCTACTTCTCGGCTATTTTGGACTCCTATATATGAGTATTTAATAAACCTCTTCTTTGTTTTTCTCTACTTAGTCTTCTGTTCCTTCGATACTCTCTCTAACTACGGCCTTCCTAATTCTCGGCTATTTTGAACTCCTATGAATGAGTATTTAATAAACCTCTTCTTCTTTGTTCTCCTCTACTTAGTCTTCTGTTCCTTCGATACTCTCTCTAACTACGGCCTTCCTAATTCTCGGCTATTTTGAACTCCTATGTATGAGTATTTAATAAACCTCTTCTTCTTTGTTTTCCTCTACTTAGTCTTCTGTTCGTTCGATACTCTCTCTAACTACGGCCTTCCTAATTTTCGGCTATTTTGAACTCCTATGTATGAGTATTTAATAAACCTCTCCTTCTTTGTTTTCCTCTACTTAGTCTTCTGTTCCTTCGATACTCTCTCTAACTACGGCCTTCCTAATTCTCGGCTATTTTGAACTCCTATAGATGAGTATTTAATAAACCTCTCCTTCTTTGTTTTCCTCTACTTAGTCTTCTGTTCCTTCGATACTCTCTCTAACTACGGCCTTCCTAATTTTCGGCTATTTTGAACTCCTATGTATGAGTATTTAATAAACCTCTCCTTCTTTGTTTTCCTCTACTTAGTCTTCTGTTCCTTCGATACTCTCTCTAACTACGGCCTTCCTACTTCTCGGCTATTTTGAACTCCTATGTATGAGTATTTAATAAACCTCTCCTTCTTTGTTTTCCTCTACTTAGTCTTCTGTTCCTTCGATACTCTCTCTAACTACGGCCTTCCTAATTTTCGGCTATTTTGAACTCCTATGTATGAGTATTTAATAAACCTCTCCTTCTTTGTTTTCCTCTACTTAGTCTTCTGTTCCTTCAATACTCTCTCTAACTACGGCCTTCCTAATTTTCGGCTATTTTGAACTCCTATGTATGAGTATTTAATAAACCTCTCCTTCTTTGTTTTCCTCTACTTAGTCTTCTGTTCCTTCGATACTCTCTCTAAGTACGGCCTTCCTAATTTTCGGCTATTTTGAACTCCTATGTATGAGTATTTAATAAACCTCTTCTTCTTTGTTTTCCTCTACTTAGTCTTCTGTTCCTTCGATACTCTCTCTAACTACGGCCTTCCTAATTCTCGGCTATTTTGAACTCCTATGTATGAGTATTTAATAAACCTCTCCTTCTTTGTTTTTCTCTACTTAGTCTTCTGTTCCTTCGATACTCTCTCTAACTACGGCCTTCCTAATTTTCGGCTATTTTGAACTCCTATGTATGAGTATTTAATAAACCTCTCCTTCTTTGTTTTCCTCTACTTAGTCTTCTGTTCCTTCGATACTCTCTCTAACTACGGCCTTCCTAATTTTCGGCTATTTTGAACTCCTATGTATGAGTATTTAATAAACCTCTCCTTCTTTGTTTTCCTCTACTTAGTCTTCTGTTCCTTCGATACTCTCTCTAACTACGGCTTTCCTAATTTTCGGCTATTTTGAACTCCTATGTATGAGTATTTAATAAACCTCTCCTTCTTTGTTTTCCTCTACTTAGTCTTCTGTTCCTTCGATACTCTCTCTAACTACGGCCTTCCTAATTCTCGGCTATTTTGAAGTCATATCTATGAGTATTTAATAAACCTCTTCTTCATTGTTTTCCTCTACTTAGTCTTCTGTTCCTTCGATACTCTCTCTAACTACGGCCTTCCTAATTCTCGGCTATTTTGAAGTCATATCTATGAGTATTTAATAAACCTCTCCTTCTTTGTTTTCCTCTACTTAGTCTTCTGTTCCTTCGATACTCTCTCTAACTACGGCCTTCCTAATTTTCGGCTATTTTGAACTCCTAGATATGAGTATTTAATAAACCTCTTCTTCTTTGTTTTCCTCTACTTAGTCTTCTGTTCCTTCGATACTCTCTCTAACTACGGCCTTCCTACTTCTCGGCTATTTTGAACTCCTATGTATGAGTATTTAATAAACCTCTCCTTCTTTGTTTTCCTCTACTTAGTCTTCTGTTCCTTCGATACTCTCTCTAACTACGGCCTTCCTAATTTTCGGCTATTTTGAACTCCTATGTATGAGTATTTAATAAACCTCTCCTTCTTTGTTTTCCTCTACTTAGTCTTCTGTTCCTTCGATACTCTCTCTAACTTCGGCCTTCCTAATTCTCGGCTATTTTGAACTCCTATGTATGAGTATTTAATAAACCTCTCCTTCTTTGTTTTCCTCTACTTAGTCTTCTGTTCCTTCGATACTCTCTCTAACTTCGGCCTTCCTAATTCTCGGCTATTTTGAACTCCTATGTATGAGTATTTAATAAACCTCTCCTTCTTTGTTTTCCTCTACTTAGTCTTCTGTTCCTTCGATACTCTCTCTAACTTCGGCCTTCCTAATTCTCGGCTATTTTGAACTCCTATGTATGAGTATTTAATAAACCTCTCCTTCTTTGTTTTCCTCTACTTAGTCTTCTGTTCCTTCGATACTCTCTCTAACTACGGCCTTCCTAATTTTCGGCTATTTTGAACTCCTAGATATGAGTATTTAATAAACCTCTTCTTCTTTGTTTTCCTCTACTTAGTCTTCTGTTCCTTCGATACTCTCTCTAACTACGGCCTTCCTACTTCTCGGCTATTTTGAACTCCTATGTATGAGTATTTAATAAACCTCTCCTTCTTTGTTTTCCTCTACTTAGTCTTCTGTTCCTTCGATACTCTCTCTAACTACGGCCTTCCTAATTCTCGGCTATTTTGAACTCCTATGTATGAGTATTTAATAAACCTCTTCTTCTTTGTTTTCCTCTACTTAGTCTTCTGTTCCTTCGAAACTCTCACTAACTACGGCCTTCCTAATTCTCGGCTATTTTGAACTCCTATGTATGAGTATTTAATAAACCTCTTCTTCTTTGTTTTCCTCTACTTAGTCTTCTGTTCCTTCGATACTCTCTCTAACTACGGCCTTCCTAATTCTCGGCTATTTTGAACTCCTATGTATGAGTATTTAATAAACCTCTTCTTCTTTGTTTTCCTCTACTTAGTCTTCTGTTCCTTCGAAACTCTCACTAACTACGGCCTTCCTAATTCTCGGCTATTTTGAACTCCTATGTATGAGTATTTAATAAACCTCTCCTTCTTTGTTTTCCTCTACTTAGTCTTCTGTTCCTTCGATACTCTCTCTAACTACGGCCTCCCTAATTCTCGGCTATTTTGAACTCCTATGTATGAGTATTTAATAAACCTCTTCTTCTTTGTTTTCCTCTACTTAGTCTTCTGTTCCTTCGATACTCTCTCTAACTACGGCCTTCCTAATTCTCGGCTATTTTGAACTCCTATGTATGAGTATTTAATAAACCTCTCCTTCTTTGTTTTCCTCTACTTAGTCTTCTGTTCCTTCGATACTCTCTCTAACTACGGCCTCCCTAATTCTCGGTTATTTTGAACTCCTATGTATGAGTATTTAATAAACCTCTTCTTCTTTGTTTTCCTCTACTTAGTCTTCTGTTCCTTCGATACTCTCTCTAACTACGGCCTTCCTAATTCTCGGCTATTTTGAACTCCTATGTATGAGTATTTAATAAACCTCTCCTTCTTTGTTTTCCTCTACTTAGTCTTCTGTTCCTTCGATACTCTCTCTAACTACGGCCTTCCTAATTCTCGGCTATTTTGAACTCCTATGGATGAGTATTTAATAAACCTCTCCTTCTTTGTTTTCCTCTACTTAGTCTTCTGTTCCTTCGATACTCTCTCTAACTACGGCCTTCCTAATTCTCGGCTATTTTGAACTCCTATGTATGAGTATTTAATAAAACTCTTCTTCTTTGTTTTCCTCTACTTAGTCTTCTGTTCCTTCGATACTCTCTCTAACTACGGCCTCCCTAATTCTCGGCTATTTTGAACTCCTATGTATGAGTATTTAATAAACCTCTTCTTCTTTGTTTTCCTCTACTTAGTCTTCTGTTCCTTCGATACTCTCTCTAACTACGGCCTTCCTAATTCTCGGCTATTTTGAACTCCTATGTATGAGTATTTAATAAACCTCTCCTTCTTTGTTTTCCTCTACTTAGTCTTCTGTTCCTTCGATACTCTCTCTAACTACGGCCTTCCTAATTCTCGGCTATTTTGAACTCCTATGTATGAGTATTTAATAAAACTCTTCTTCTTTGTTTTCCTCTACTTAGTCTTCTGTTCCTTCGATACTCTCTCTAACTACGGCCTTCCTAATTCTCGGCTATTTTGAACTCCTATGTATGAGTATTTAATAAACCTCTCCTTCTTTGTTTTCCTCTACTTAGTCTTCTGTTCCTTCGATACTCTCTCTAACTACGGCCTCCCTAATTCTCGGCTATTTTGAACTCCTATGTATGAGTATTTAATAAACCTCTTCTTCTTTGTTTTCCTCTACTTAGTCTTCTGTTCCTTCGATACTCTCTCTAACTACGGCCTTCCTAATTCTCGGCTATTTTGAACTCCTATGTATGAGTATTTAATAAACCTCTCCTTCTTTGTTTTCCTCTACTTAGTCTTCTGTTCCTTCGATACTCTCTCTAACTACGGCCTCCCTAATTCTCGGCTATTTTGAACTCCTATGTATGAGTATTTAATAAACCTCTTCTTCTTTGTTTTCCTCTACTTAGTCTTCTGTTCCTTCGATACTCTCTCTAACTACGGCCTTCCTAATTCTCGGCTATTTTGAACTCCTATGTATGAGTATTTAATAAACCTCTCCTTCTTTGTTTTCCTCTACTTAGTCTTCTGTTCCTTCGATACTCTCTCTAACTACGGCCTTCCTAATTCTCGGCTATTTTGAACTCCTATGTATGAGTATTTAATAAAACTCTTCTTCTTTGTTTTCCTCTACTTAGTCTTCTGTTCCTTCGATACTCTCTCTAACTACGGCCTTCCTAATTCTCGGCTATTTTGAACTCCTATGTATGAGTATTTAATAAACCTCTCCTTCTTTGTTTTCCTCTACTTAGTCTTCTGTTCCTTCGATACTCTCTCTAACTACGGCCTCCCTAATTCTCGGCTATTTTGAACTCCTATGTATGAGTATTTAATAAACCTCTTCTTCTTTGTTTTCCTCTACTTAGTCTTCTGTTCCTTCGATACTCTCTCTAACTACGGCCTTCCTAATTCTCGGCTATTTTGAACTCCTATGTATGAGTATTTAATAAACCTCTCCTTCTTTGTTTTCCTCTACTTAGTCTTCTGTTCCTTCGATACTCTCTCTAACTACGGCCTTCCTAATTCTCGGCTATTTTGAACTCCTATGTATGAGTATTTAATAAACCTCTTCTTCTTTGTTTTCCTCTACTTAGTCTTCTGTTCCTTCGATACTCTCTCTAACTACGGCCTTCCTAATTCTCGGCTATTTTGAACTCCTATGTATGAGTATTTAATAAACCTCTCCTTCTTTGTTTTCCTCTACTTAGTCTTCTGTTCCTTCGATACTCTCTCTAACTACGGCCTCCCTAATTCTCGGCTATTTTGAACTCCTATGTATGAGTATTTAATAAACCTCTTCTTCTTTGTTTTCCTCTACTTAGTCTTCTGTTCCTTCGATACTCTCTCTAACTACGGCCTTCCTAATTCTCGGCTATTTTGAACTCCTATGTATGAGTATTTAATAAACCTCTCCTTCTTTGTTTTCCTCTACTTAGTCTTCTGTTCCTTCGATACTCTCTCTAACTACGGCCTCCCTAATTCTCGGCTATTTTGAACTCCTATGGATGAGTATTTAATAAACCTCTCCTTCTTTGTTTTCCTCTACTTAGTCTTCTGTTCCTTCGATACTCTCTCTAACTACGGCCTTCCTAATTCTCGGCTATTTTGAACTCCTATGTATGAGTATTTAATAAACCTCTTCTTCTTTGTTTTCCTCTACTTAGTCTTCTGTTCCTTCGATACTCTCTCTAACTACGGCCTCCCTAATTCTCGGCTATTTTGAACTCCTATGTATGAGTATTTAATAAACCTCTTCTTCTTTGTTTTCCTCTACTTAGTCTTCTGTTCCTTCGATACTCTCTCTAACTACGGCCTTCCTAATTCTCGGCTATTTTGAACTCCTATGTATGAGTATTTAATAAACCTCTCCTTCTTTGTTTTCCTCTACTTAGTCTTCTGTTCCTTCGATACTCTCTCTAACTACGGCCTTCCTAATTCTCGGCTATTTTGAACTCCTATGTATGAGTATTTAATAAAACTCTTCTTCTTTGTTTTCCTCTACTTAGTCTTCTGTTCCTTCGATACTCTCTCTAACTACGGCCTTCCTAATTCTCGGCTATTTTGAACTCCTATGTATGAGTATTTAATAAACCTCTTCTTCTTTGTTTTCCTCTACTTAGTCTTCTGTTCCTTCGATACTCTCTCTAACTACGGCCTTCCTAATTCTCGGCTATTTTGAACTCCTATGTATGAGTATTTAATAAACCTCTCCTTCTTTGTTTTCCTCTACTTAGTCTTCTGTTCCTTCGATACTCTCTCTAACTACGGCCTTCCTAATTCTCGGCTATTTTGAACTCCTATATATGAGTATTTAATAAAACTCTTCTTCTTTGTTTTCCTCTACTTAGTCTTCTGTTCCTTCGAAACTCTCACTAACTACGGCCTTCCTAATTCTCGGCTATTTTGAACTCCTATGTATGAGTATTTAATAAACCTCTTCTTCTTTGTTTTCCTCTACTTAGTCTTCTGTTCCTTCGAAACTCTCACTAACTACGGCCTTCCTAATTCTCGGCTATTTTGAACTCCTATGTATGAGTATTTAATAAACCTCTCCTTCTTTGTTTTCCTCTACTTAGTCTTCTGTTCCTTCGATACTCTCTCTAACTACGGCCTTCCTAATTCTCGGCTATTTTGAACTCCTATGTATGAGTATTTAATAAACCTCTTCTTCTTTGTTTTCCTCTACTGAGTCTTCTATTCCTTCGATACTCTCTCTAACTACGGCCTTCCTAATTCTCGGCTATTTTGAACTCCTATGTATGAGTATTTAATAAACCTCTTCTTCTTTGTTTTCCTCTACTGAGTCTTCTATTCCTTCGATACTCTCTCTAACTACGGCCTTCCTACTTCTCGGCTATTTTGGACTCCTATGTATGAGTATTTAATAAACCTCTTCTTTGTTTTTCTCTACTTAGTCTTCTGTTCCTTCGATACTCTCTCTAACTACGGCCTTCCTACTTGTCGGCTATTTTGAAATCCTATGTATGAGTATTTAATAAACCTCTTCTTCTTTGTTCTCCTCTACTTAGTCTTCTGTTCCTTCGATACTCTCACTTACTACGGCCTTCCTAATTCTCAGCTATTTTGAACTCCTATGTATGAGTATTTAATAAACCTCTTCTTCTTTGTTTTCCTCTACTTAGTCTTCTGTTCCTTCGATACTCTCTCTAACTACGGCCTTCCTAATTCTCGGCTATTTTGAACTCCTATATATGAGTATTTAATAAACCTCTTCTTTGTTCTCCTCTACTTAGTCTTCTGTTCCTTCGATACTCTCTCTAACTACGGCCTTCCTACTTCTCGGCTATTTTGAACTCCTATATATGAGTATTTAATAAACCTCTTCTTCTTTGTTTTCCTCTACTTAGTCTTCTGTTCCTTCGATACTCTCTCTAACTACGGCCTTCCTACTTCTCGGCTATTTTGAACTCCTATATATGAGTATTTAATAAACCTCTTCTTCTTTGTTCTCCTCTACTTAGTCTTCTGTTCCTTCGATACTCTCTCTAACTACGGCCTTCCTAATTCTCGGCTATTTTGAACTCCTATGTATGAGTATTTAATAAACCTCTTCTTTGTTCTCCTCTACTTAGTCTTCTGTTCCTTCGATACTGTCTCTAACTACGGCCTTCCTACTTCTCGGCTATTTTGAACTCCTATATATGAGTATTTAATAAACCTCTTCTTCTTTGTTTTCCTCTACTTAGTCTTCTGTTCCTTCGATACTCTCTCTAACTACGGCCTTCCTACTTCTCGGCTATTTTGAACTCCTATATATGAGTATTTAATAAACCTCTTCTTCTTTGTTCTCCTCTACTTAGTCTTCTGTTCCTTCGATACTCTCTCTAACTACGGCCTTCCTAATTCTCGGCTATTTTGAACTCCGATGTATGAGTATTTAATAAACCTCTTCTTCTTTGTTTTCCTCTACTTAGTCTTCTGTTCCTTCGATACGCTCTCTAACTACGGCCTTCCTAATTCTCGGCTATTTTGAACTCCTATGTATGAGTATTTAATAAACCTCTTCTTTGTTCTCCTCTACTTAGTCTTCTGTTCCTTCGATACTCTCTCTAACTACGGCCTTCCTACTTCTCGGCTATTTTGAACTCCTATATATGAGTATTTAATAAACCTCTTCTTCTTTGTTTTCCTCTACTTAGTATTCTGTTCCTTCAATACTCTCTCTAACTACGGCCTTCCTGATTCTCGGCTATTTTGAACTCCTATGGATGAGTATTTAATAAACCTCTTCTTCTTTGTTTTCCTCTACTTAGTCTTCTGTTCCTTCGATACGCTCTCTAACTACGGCCTTCCTAATTCTCGGCTATTTTGAACTCCTATGTATGAGTATTTAATAAACCTCTTCTTTGTTCTCCTCTACTTAGTCTTCTGTTCCTTCGATACTCTCTCTAACTACGGCCTTCCTACTTCTCGGCTATTTTGAACTCCTATATATGAGTATTTAATAAACCTCTTCTTCTTTGTTTTCCTCTACTTAGTATTCTGTTCCTTCGATACTCTCTCTAACTACGGCCTTCCTAATTCTCGGCTATTTTGAACTCCTATGGATGAGTATTTAATAAACCTCTTCTTCTTTGTTTTCCTCTACTTAGTCTTCTGTTCCTTCGATACGCTCTCTAACTACGGCCTTCCTAATTCTCGGCTATTTTGAACTCCTATGTATGAGTATTTAATAAACCTCTTCTTTGTTCTCCTCTACTTAGTCTTCTGTTCCTTCGATACTCTCTCTAACTACGGCCTTCCTAATTTTCGGATATTTTGAATTCCTATATATGAGTATTTAATAAACCTCTTCTTCTTTGTTTTCCTCTACTTAGTCTTCTGTTCCTTCGATACTCTCTCTAACTACGGCCTTCCTAATTCTCGGCTATTTTGAACTCCTATGTATGAGTATTTAATAAACCTCTTCTTCTTTGTTTTCTTCTACTTAGTCTTCTGTTCCTTCGATACTCTCTCGAACTACGGCCTTCCTAATTTTCGGATATTTTGAACTCCTATGTATGAGTATTTAATAAACCTCTTCTTCTTTGTTCTCCTCTACTTAGTCTTCTGTTTCTTCGATACTCTCTCTAACTACGGCCTTCCTAATTCTCGGCTTTTTTGAACTCCTATGTATGAGTATTTAATAAACCTCTTCTTCTTTGTTTTCCTCTACTTAGTCTTCTGTTCCTTCGATACTCTCTCTAACTACGGCCTTCCTAATTCTCGGCTATTTTGAACTCCTATGTATGAGTATTTAATAAACCTCTTCTTCTTTGTTTTCCTCTACTTAGTCTTCTGTTCCTTCGATACTCTCTCGAACTACGGCCTTCCTAATTCTCGGCTATTTTGAACTCCTATGTATGAGTATTTAATAAACCTCTTCTTCTTTGTTTTCCTCTACTTAGTCTTCTGTTCCTTCGATACTCTCTCGAACTACGGCCTTCCTACTTCTCGGCTATTTTGAACTCCTATGTATGAGTATTTAATAAACCTCTTCTTCTTTGTTTTCCTCTACTTAGTCTTCTGTTCCTTCGATACTCTCTCTATCTACGGCCTTCCTAATTCTCGGCTATTTTGAACTCCTATGTATGAGTATTTAATAAACCTCTTCTTCTTTGTTTTCCTCTACTGAGTCTTCTATTCCTTCGATACTCTCTCTAACTACGGCCTTCCTAATTCTCGGCTATTTTGAACTCCTATGTATGAGTATTTAATAAACCTCTTCTTCTTTGTTTTCTTCTACTTAGTCTTCTGTTCCTTCGATACTCTCTCGAACTACGGCCTTCCTAATTCTCGGCTATTTTGAACTCCTATGAATGAGTATTTAATAAACCTCTTCTTCTTTGTTTTCTTCTACTTAGTCTTCTGTTCCTTCGATACTCTCTCTAACTACGGCCTTCCTAATTTTCGGATATTTTGAACTCCTATGTATGAGTATTTAATAAACCTCTTCTTCTTTGTTCTCCTCTACTTAGTCTTCTGTTCCTTCGATACTCTCTCTAACTACGGCCTTCCTAATTCTCGGCTATTTCGAACTCCTATGTATGAGTATTTAATAAACCTCTTCTTCTTTGTTTTCCTCTACTTAGTCTTCTGTTCCTTCGATACTCTCTCTAACTACGGCCTTCCTAATTCTCGGCTATTTTGAACTCCTATGTATGAGTATTTAATAAACCTCTTCTTCTTTGTTTTCTTCTACTTAGTCTTCTGTTCCTTCGATACTCTCTCGAACTACGGCCTTCCTAATTTTCGGATATTTTGAACTCCTATGTATGAGTATTTAATAAACCTCTTCTTCTTTGTTCTCCTCTACTTAGTCTTCTGTTTCTTCGATACTCTCTCTAACTACGGCCTTCCTAATTCTCGGCTTTTTTTGAACTCCTATGTATGAGTATTTAATAAACCTCTTCTTCTTTGTTTTCCTCTACTTAGTCTTCTGTTCCTTCGATACTCTCTCTAACTACGGCCTTCCTAATTCTCGGCTATTTTGAACTCCTATGTATGAGTATTTAATAAACCTCTTCTTCTTTGTTTTCCTCTACTTAGTCTTCTGTTCCTTCGATACTCTCTCGAACTACGGCCTTCCTAATTCTCGGCTATTTTGAACTCCTATGTATGAGTATTTAATAAACCTCTTCTTCTTTGTTTTCCTCTACTTAGTCTTCTGTTCCTTCGATACTCTCTCTATCTACGGCCTTCCTAATTCTCGGCTATTTTGAACTCCTATGTATGAGTATTTAATAAACCTCTTCTTCTTTGTTTCCCTCTACTGAGTCTTCTATTCCTTCGATACTCTCTCTAACTACGGCCTTCCTAATTCTCGGCTATTTTGAACTCCTATGTATGAGTATTTAATAAACCTCTTCTTCTTTGTTTTCCTCTACTGAGACTTCTGTTCCTTCGATACTCTCTCTAACTACGGCCTTCCTAATTCTCGGCTATTTTGAACTCCTATGTATGAGTATTTAATAAACCTCTTCTTCTTTGTTTTCCTCTACTGAGTCTTCTATTCCTTCGATACTCTCTCTAACTACGGCCTTCCTAATTCTCGGCTATTTTGAACTCCTATGTATGAGTATTTAATAAACCTCTTCTTCTTTGTTTTCCTCTACTGAGTCTTCTGTTCCTTCGATGCTCTCTCTAACTACGGCCTTCCTAATTCTCGGCTATTTTGAAGTCCTATGTATGAGTATTTAATAAACCTCTTCTTCTTTGTTTTCCTCTACTGAGACTTCTGTTCCTTCGATACTCTCTCTAACTACGGCCTTCCTAATTCTCGGCTATTTTGAACTCCTATGTATGAGTATTTAATAAACCTCTTCTTCTTTGTTTTCCTCTACTGAGTCTTCTATTCCTTCGATACTCTCTCTAACTACGGCCTTCCTAATTCTCGGCTATTTTGAACTCCTATGTATGAGTATTTAATAAACCTCTTCTTCTTTGTTTTCCTCTACTGAGTCTTCTATTCCTTCGATACTCTCTCTAACTACGGCCTTCCTAATTCTCGGCTATTTTGAACACCTATGTATGAGTATTTAATAAACCTCTTCTTCTTTGTTTTCCTCTACTGAGTCTTCTGTTCCTTCGATACTCTCTCTAACTACGGCCTTCCTAATTCTCGGCTATTTTGAACTCCTATGTATGAGTATTTAATAAACCTCTTCTTCTTTGTTTTCCTCTACTGAGTCTTCTGTTCCTTCGATACTCTCTCTAACTACGGCCTTCCTAATTCTCGGCTATTTTGAACTCCTATGTATG
Organism: Acanthosepion esculentum; assembly: GCA_964036315.1. NCBI lineage: Eukaryota > Metazoa > Mollusca > Cephalopoda > Sepiida > Sepiidae > Acanthosepion > Acanthosepion esculentum. The sequence continues at coordinate 48,977,597 of OZ038514.1, read as the reverse complement.
AGTATTTAATAAACCTCTTCTTCTTTGTTTTCCTCTACTGAGTCTTCTATTCCTTCGATACTCTCTCTAACTACGGCCTTCCTAATTCTCGGCTATTTTGAACTCCTATGTATGAGTATTTAATAAACCTCTTCTTCTTTGTTTTCCTCTACTGAGTCTTCTATTCCTTCGATACTCTCTCTAACTACGGCCTTCCTAATTCTCGGCTATTTTGAACTCCTATGTATGAGTATTTAATAAACCTCTTCTTCTTTGTTTTCCTCTACTGAGACTTCTGTTCCTTCGATACTCTCTCTAACTACGGCCTTCCTAATTCTCGGCTATTTTGAACTCCTATGTATGAGTATTTAATAAACCTCTTCTTCTTTGTTTTCCTCTACTTAGTCTTCTATTCCTTCGATACTCTCTCTAACTACGGCCTTCCTAATTCTCGGCTATTTTGAACTCCTATGTATGAGTATTTAATAAACCTCTTCTTCTTTGTTCTCCTCTACTTAGTCTTCTGTTCCTTCGATACTCTCTCTAACTACGGCCTTCCTAATTCTCAGCTATTTTGAACTCCTATGTATGAGTATTTAATAAACCTCTTCTTCTTTGTTTTCCTCTACTTAGTCTTCTATTCCTTCGATACTCTCTCTAACTACGGCCTTCCTAATTCTCGTCCATTTTGAACTCCTATGTATGAGTATTTAATAAACCTCTTCTTCTTTGATATCCTCTACTTAGTCTTCTGTTCCTTCGATACTCTCTTTAAATACGGCCTTCCTAATTCTCGGCTATTTTGAACTCCTATGTATGAGTATTTAATAAACCTCTTCTTCTTTGTTTTCCTCTACTTAGTCTTCTGTTCCTTCGATACTCTCTCTAACTACGGCCTTCCTATTTCTCGGCTATTTTGAACTCCTATGTATGAGTATTTAATAAACCTCTTCTTCTTTGATATCCTCTACTTAGTCTTCTGTTCCTTCGATACTCTCTTTAAATACGGCCTTCCTAATTCTCGGCTATTTTGAACTCCTATGTATGAGTATTTAATAAACCTCTTCTTCTTTGTTTTCCTCTACTTTGTCTTCTGTTCCTTCGATACTCTCTCTAACTACGGCCTTCCTAATTCTCGTCCATTTTGAACTCCTATGTATGAGTATTTAATAAACCTCTTCTTCTTTGATATCCTCTACTTAGTCTTCTGATCCTTCGATACTCTCTTTAAATACGGCCTTCCTAATTCTCGGCTATTCCCCTATTAGTTGTGACATTTATTTTGCACGTGAATATACACGTTAAGAAGGGATATTTAGGTGTTTATGCTCTATTGCGATATCGGCGAGCCGTGTTCGAATTCCAGTCGAATCCATTACATTCATTTATGTGCTAATACCCTTGGGAAAGGCATGAATCCAACTCTTCTGGCCTGATGAGTCACGGTCGAGTAATGGATTGCGGTTCGGATTGAGGGATCGGAGAGACGAGTTCGAATTCCAGTCGAGTTCATTACATTCACTTACGTGCTAATACCCTTGGGAGAGGTATGAAGCCTCTTATTCTCTTCCCACCTATGGGTAAATAACAAGACCGACCGGGTTCTATAGACTTAGATTACAACTGGTCTACCGCATAAAGAAATAGCAACCTACTTCGGAAAAAAAATCTGCCTCGTCAGTCGTGTATCGAAAGATACCTGATCGCTTAAGCGTGTATCACGTATGGCACATTATTGACTGAATTTCACTTACTGGCCAATACTCTTGGGAAAGGTATGAATCCGCTGCCCCTCCCCCAGCTATGGGTAAATAGCAAGATAGACCGGGTTCTATAACCTTGGATGGTAACTGGTCTACCGCAGAAAGAAATGGCAACCTACTGCGGGTAAAAATCTGTCTCGTCAGTCATGTATCGAAAGATACATGATCGCTTAAGCGTGTATCACGCATGGCAGATAACTGACTTAATTCACTTACGTGTTAATTTCCTTGGGAAAGGTATGAATCGCCTTCTTCTCCCCCTCCACGCCATCTATGGGTAAATAGCAGGATAGATTGGCTTCTATACCCTTGGAAAGCAATTTGTCTACCGCATAAAGAAAAGACAACCTACCGCAGAAAAAAAATCTTCCTCGTCAGTCATGTATTGAAAGATACATGATCGCCTAAGCGTGTATCGTGCATAGTACATGACACACTGAAGCTGTTGTTGCAAATATTTTTGGATAAGGACTTCTATCTTTGAGACTCTTTCTCTTAAGAACTCCCAGTCAAAAGTATATTCATAGGCGCTATTATAATTAAACGAGGCATGCATAAATAAGTTATTTCTGACGTCAAGGAAACGAGGAAAGAGTACTTACGCTCAAAATTTAATCTATAAATCAGTGATATAAAATCTCCGTGGAATTTTCACAGATAAAGCTTCTTCTTCTTCTTCTTCTTCTTCTGATTCTTCTTTTTGTTATTATTATTATTTTTCTTCTTCTGATAATAATAATAATAATGTTCAAATGGGCACAGAAATTCAAATACATCACTGTACACCGGCTGAAGCTGCAAAAAACTTAAAAAAAACATGCAAAGAGAAATTCGACCGACCAGATAAAGAAACAATGGCAAAATAAACCGCTCCATGGCCAATACTCTGCCCGTACCAAACAAGCAGACGTAGACAAAAACCGCACCCATCAGTGGCTACGTAGTGCAGGGTTGAAAGGTGAAACTGAGGGTTTTATAATTGCTGCACAAGACCAATGCTTGTTAACTAGGAATTATCTAGCACATATACTAAAATACTGTGTTAGCCCAAGATGCAGATTCTGTGACAAATATCCAGAAACCATTGATCATCTTATATCAGGTTGCACGATATTGGCATCCACTGAATATAAAACCCGGCATGACAGAGTGGGCCAATATCTGCACTGGAAAATTTGCAACTCCTATGGGAAGGAAACTGGAAGAAATTGGTACGAACACCACCCTGACCCGGTTACGGAGATAGGACCTGTTACAATTCTATGGGACTACACAATATACACTGACAGAACAATCAAAGCCAATCGCCCAGACATTGTTATTAAATACCACAAACAAAATAAGTGCCTCCTTATTGATATGGCAGTCCCTGAAGACTGCAATGTGTCTTTGAAGATATTCGAAAAACTTTCAAAATACAAGGACCTTGAAATCGAAATCTCAAAAATGTGGCACATGGGAACATCAACAATTCCTGTTGTAGTTGGGGCCCTTGGACTGGTTGGAAAAGATTCCAGTAGGCTGATTGAAGGGATCCCTGGAAGTCCATGCCTCAAAGAGATACAAAAAATTGTTCTGACAAGTACAGCCCACACTTTACGAAGGGCTTTATCTATGTAATTATTTATTTATTTTTTTTTTTTTTTGCAGTGGAAAGTGTCATGATGCCATTTCTAACCTTAGGTCCCTGGGTGGGACCCGGAAAGAAATGTGTAAACGCCAGATATCAAAGGAAATAAAAATAATAATAATAATAATAATTTTTGCAACTTCTACAAGAAGGAAACTGAAAAAAACTTGTATGAACACCACCCAGACCCGGTTACGGAGATAGGACCTGTTACAATTCTATGGGACTACACAATACACACTGACAGAACAATCAAAGCCAACCGCCCAGACATTGTTATTAAAGACCACAAAAAATGCCCCCTTATTGATATGGCAGTCCCTGCACACTGCAATGTATCTTTGAAGATATTCGAAAAGCTGTCAAAATACAAGGACCTTTAAATAGAAATCTCAAAAATGTGGCACATGGGAACATTAACAATCCCTGTTGTAGTTGGAGCCCTTGGATTGGTTGGAAAAGATTCTATTAGACTAATTGAAGGGATCTCTGGAAGTCCATGACTCAAAGAGATACAAAAATTTGTCCTGGCATGTAGAGCCCACACCTTACGAAGGGCTTTATCTATGTATTTTTTTTGTCAGTGAAAAATGTCATGATGCCATTTCTAAGCTTAGGTCCCTGGGCGGGACACGGAAAAAATGTGTAAACCCCAGATATCAAAGGAAATAATAATATTAATAATGATAATAATAATAATAGTAATAATAATAATAATAATAATAACCGTACCCATCATTGGTTAGGTACTGCATGATTAAAAGCTGAAACTGAAGGTTTTGTTCTTGTTGCAGAGGACCAATGCTTGCTGACTAGAAATTACCAAGCACATATATTGAAAAATCGTGTTAGTTCAAATGCAAGTTCTGTGATTAATATCCAGAAAAACAATGACCATCTTGTATGAAGTTTCACGGTATTGGCACCCACTGAATATAAAACCCGGCCTGACAGAATGAACAAAATGACAGAGGAGTCCATTTCAGAGTTGTACTAAACTTTTTGATTAGTTGCTCTTGCTTATCAATAGAGAGCAATTTTCAAGATGAGTCCGCCCTCCATCATGTAACTTACGCTTGAGTTGCATTTTCATTCCTGGTCACTGCGTTTTATTTATATGATGGCCTTGACGACAAATACAACGTTTTTTTCTCTCAAGGCAGCTACGTTTGCCCTTCATTTTTTTATATTTTTATACTTGTATGAACTTTTTTAAATATACTCTCAAAATATTGATAAACATTTTTAAACACAGTCAGTTTTCTTTTCTTGCAATGTTTTGTAAGTGTCGATTATGATAATAATAATATAAATAATAATAGTACTAATAATAATAACAATAATAATAACAATATTAATAAAAACAATAATAACAATAATAATAATAATAATAACAATAATAATAATAACAATAATAATAACAATAATAACAATAATAATAACAATAACAATAATAACAATAATAATAATAATAATAACAATAATAATAATAATAATAATGATAACAATAATAATAATAATAATAATAATGATAACAATAATAACAATAATAATAATAATAATAATAATAACAATAATAATAATAATAATAATAATGATAACAATAATAACAATAATAATAATTATAATAATAATAACAATAATAATAACAATAATAATAACAATAATTATAATAACAATAATAATAATAATAATAACAATAATAATAATAACAATAATAATAATAATAATAACAATAATAATAATAACACTAATAATAATAATAATAATAATAACAATAATAATAATAATAATAACAATAATAATAATAATAATAACAATAATAATAATAATAATAATAATAATAATAATAATAACAATAATAATAATAATAATAATAACAATAATAATAATAATAATAATAATAATAATAATAATAATAATAAAGAGATACAAAAAATTGTTCTGACAAGTACAGCCCACACTTTACGAAGGGCTTTATCTATGTAATTATTTTTTATTTATGTTTTTATTCTTTCTTTGCAGTGGAAAGTGTCATGATGCCATTTCTAACCTTACGTTCCTGGGCCGGACCCGGAAAGAAATGTGTAAACGCCAGATATAATAATAATAATAATAATAATAATAATAATAATAATAATAATAATAATAATAATAACAAATTTTGTTCGCCCAAAATGCAGATTCTGTGATAAATATCCAGAACCAATCGATCATCTTGTATCAGGTTGCGCGATATTGGCACCCACTGAGTATAAAACCCGGCATGACAGAGTGGGCCAAATTCTGCACTGGAAAATCTGCAACTTTTACGAGAAGAAAACTACAAGAAATTGGTATGAACACCACCCAGACCAAGTGACGGAGATAAGACCTGTAACCATTTCATGGGAATTAACAATACACGCAGACCGAACAATCAAAGCAAATCGCCCAGACATCGTAATCAAAGACCACAAAAGCAGAATGTACTTTCTTATTGACATAGCAGTGTCTGCAGATTGTAATGTATCTTTAAGGATCTTCAAAAAACTATGGAAATACAAGGATCCTGAAGTGGAAATATAAAAAATGTGTCACATAAGGACATCAATAATTCCATTTGGAGTTGGAGCCCTCGGATTGATTGGAAAATCTTCCGATAGACTCATTGAAGGGATCCCGGGTATCTTGACAAGTGTACCAAGTTTAATGTAAATTTAAAACAACTCTTCCTCTTTATGTACTGACACAGATACAATAACATTAATAATAATAATAATAATAATAATAATTATAATAATAATAATAATAATCAAAATAATAATAATAATAATAATAATGATAATAATAATAAAAATAATAATAATAATAATAATAATAATAATAATAATAAACACTGAGAGAACAATCAAAGCCAACCGCCCAGACATTGTTATTAAAGATCACAAACAAAAAAAAATGCTTCCTTATTGATATGGCAGTCCCTGCAGACTGCAATGTATCTTTGAAGATATTCGAAAAGCTGTCAAAATACAAGGACCTTGAAATAGAAATCTCAAAAATGTGGCACATGGGAACATCAACAATCCCTGTTGTAGTTGGAGCCTTAGGATTGGTTGGAAAAGATTCCAGTAGGCTGATTGAAGGGATCCCTGGAAGTTCATGCTTCAAAGAGATACAAAAAAATTGTCCTGGCAAGTACAGCCCACACTTTACTTTTTTTTTTGCAGTGGAAAGTGTCATGATGCCATTTCTAACCTTAGGTCCCTGGGCGGGACCCGGAATGAAATGTGTAAACGCCAGATATCAAAGAAAATAAAAACAATAATAATAATAAAAGAAGCCAACAAGTTCAAAATGGAGTTTCAAATGGGTGAAGAGATACAAGTCTAGCGTTATACACCAACTGAAGCTGCAAAATACTTTTAAAAGAATGCAAAGTCAAATGCTTCAGGTTCAATTCTCTGCCAGTGCCAAACAAGCTGATGTAGACAAGCCCCGTACCCATCAGTGGCTACGCAGTGCAGGCTTAAAAGCTGGAACAGAAGGTTTTTTTCTTGGCTGAACAGGATCAATGGTTACTAACGAGAAATTACCAAGCACCCATACCGATAAATTGTGTTAGCCCAAAATTAAGTTTCTATTATAAATATCCGGAAACAACTGACCATCTTGTATCAGGTTGCACGGTATTGGCACCCACCGATTATAAAACCCGTCATGACAGAGTGGGCCAAATTCTGGAAGAAAACTAGAAGAAATTTGTCTGAACATCACCGACAACGGATTATAGAACTGTAACAATTGCATGGGACTTTACAATATACACAGAACAATAAAATCTAATCGTCCGGACACCGTGATCAGTGACGGCAAAAACAAGATGTGCCTTCTTGTTCACATGGCAGGCCCTGCAGACGGCAAAGTATCTTTGGCGATCTTTAAAAAGCTATCAAAATACAAGGACATCGAAATAGAAATCTTAAAATTGTGGCTCATGCAGACATTAACAATTCCAACAAAATATTCCAACAATATTCATGAAAGTGATTCATGGTGCCCCATACCTTAAGCAAATACAAAACATTGTTCTCACAAATATCACCCACACGCTACGATGGGCGTTATCTCTGTCAAATATCTTCTATCAGAGATTTTTGTTTGTTTTTTTGCTGTAGATATCCTCAATGGGAAATGTCATAATGTCATTTCTGACATCAAATGCCTTGTAAGGACACGGAAATAAATGTGTATACACCAGGAATTAAATAATAATAATAATAATAATAATAATAATAATAATAATAAGAAGAAGAAGAAGAAGAAGAAGAAGAACAACAACAACAACAACAACATACGCAACATCAACAAAGATCGTTATCGCCCAAGAAAACCAATAAATTACTGGAGAATACCGCATTTGAAGACGTGGACGTTTGGAATCCTTGTGGGATATATTTATTAATGAATTTAACAGATGATATACCTCTTGAACCTTTCCTTATTTGTATTATGTATAAGTAGAGATAGATAGATAGATAGATAGATAGATAGATAGATAGATAGATAGATAGATAGATAGATAGATAGATAGATATATTAGAAGATATTGAGATAGACTAGAAGTGATTTAGATAGATAGATAGATAGATAGACTATAAGTGATTTAGATAGATAGATAGATAGATAGATAGATTAGAAGAGGTTGAGATAGATAGATAGATAGATAGATAGATAGATTAGAAGAGATTGAGATAGATAGATAGATAGATAGACAGATAGATAAATAGATAGATAGATTAGAAGAGATTGAGATAGATAGATAGATAGATAGATAGATTAGAAGAGATTGAGACAGATAGATAGATAGATAGATAGATAGACATATAGATTAGAAGAGATTGAGATAGATAGATAGATAGATAGATAGATAGATAGATAGATTAGAAGAGATTGAGATAGATAGATAGATAGATATATAGATTAGAAGAGATTGAGATAGATAGATAGATAGATAGACAGATAGATTAGAAGAGATTGAGATAGATAGATAATTAGATTAGAAGAGATTGAGACAGATAGATAGATAGATAGATAGATAGATTAGAAGAGATTGAGACAGATAGATAGATAGATAGATAGATAGATAGATAGATAGATTAGAAGAGATTGAGATCGATAGATAGATAGATTAGAAGAGATTGAGATAGATAGATAGATAGATAGATAGATAGATAGATTAGAAGAGATTGAGATAGATAGATAGATTAGAAGAGATTGAGACAGATAGATAGATAGATAGATAGATTAGAAGAGATTGAGATAGATAGATAGATAGATTAGAAGAGATTGAGATAGATAGATAGATAGATAGATAGATAGATAGATAGATTAGAAGAGATTGAGATAGATAGATAGATAGATAGATAGATTAGAAGAGATTGAGACAGATAGATAGATAGATTAGAAGAGATTGAGATAGATAGATAGATAGATAGATAGATTAGAAGCGATTGAGATAGATAGATAGATAGATAGACAGATAGATTAGAAGAGATTGAGATAGATAGATAGATAGATAGATTAGAAGAGATTGAGACAGATAGATAGATAGATAGATTAGAAGAGATTGAGATAGATAGATAGATAGATAGATTAGAAGAGATTGAGATAGATGGATAGATAGATAGATAGATAGATTAAAAGCGATTGAGAAAGAAAGCAATTATTTTTGCCGTTATTCTATCGTAAGCAATCCATTCACAAGATATATAGACAATTTCTGACAATGAGGCACCATCATTAGTCACATAAAATGCTGGACACGCCTATCGATTTAGAACAGATAACGGCAATTATATCATTACGTACAGATAACATGTACTACTAACCTGCAGGGGAAGGTCCATATGCATCCATGAGACACATCGCGAGCGTCATATTGCCGGAAACGCGGGCATATGTGAGGCATTTCGAGACTACTTTCGGGATTTGTTTACCAGGCAGCCTGCTCAGTTCGATGCCTATTTGGCCGACTTTCTTTGCTTTCAGCCGGCTGAAGCAGCTGGTTGCGAGGACCTGGGAAGTGCTGAACCTAGTTGGACGGGATAAAACTACGGGATTAGATGGTTTTCCTTACGGACTTTACTTGAGGCAGTTGCCTGTCTTTGTCCCTTTACTGGATTCTATATTTCAACGCTTTACCAGGGGTGTGATCAAATTGCTATGCAAGAAAAAAACTGTGGGCATGGGATAAGTAATTATCAGCTTTTGGCGGTGCTAAACACACAGTTAAAGCTTTTAGCCAAGATCCTAGCTAGCCGTTTTCAGGATGTCCTCTCTATTCTGAGTCGCTTCAAACATACTTGTTCTCTGAAGTGCAGAAGAGCTCAGGCTAGCCTTCATTTGGTACGCTTGATCATAGAGCCAATCTAAGGTGAAGCAACGCTAATCTATTTTGGACAATCCAATGATTTCGATAAGGTTGACCATGGCTTTCTGGAGTCTATTCTTTCGGCTGTCGGTTTCGTTCCGTACATTCGCACCTGGATTCGCCTTTTGTATGCGTCTTCCGTTGCACACAATGAATAGAATAAAATCGGAACCATTCGTCAACGTTGCCCAGTTTCGCCCTTGCTTTACGTTCTTGCGTTGGGACCTTTCCTTCGCAAGTTAAGGCCGGACCTTCTCCTACGCCGAATTACGGTACCTGGTGCTACCACCACGGTCAGATACTCTTGCCTATGACGACGATGTTTCGGTTCTTGCGTCGAGCAGAACCGAGACTGACGAAGTCGGCAAAGGTTATTACAAGGTAGAAAACGGTGACAGGGACCAAGATCAACCGCGATGTCCGTTGGCTTGCGGTTGGCCGCGTCTTTCCGGAAATCTCCTCTGGACGGACGGGCCGGTATAGATACTGTGCATCTAGTTTGGTTACGATTTCCTGTTAGAAAAAAAAATTGGTCGGATTTGCTGGTGAAGTTGGAGGTCTCTGTTCGTCTGTGGTCCTGGAGGAAGTTTTCCTTGAAGTTGAGGGCAGAAGTACAGTGGCGTTGAATAAATGATCGTACACATGAAAATATTTCGTATTTTTATTTGTAACATATTAAGTTAACCAAACGGGAATATATCTACTGTATCAGATTGCATGTACATGCATATAAAACAAAATAATTTTCCATAGTTAAGAAAATATAGCAATATTTAAATTTTTAGGGGTTTAAAAAATGATCGTACAGCAGAACAAAAACTTCTCCATTTAATATTTTGTAGCAAAGCCTTTATTTAGTTCAACAGCAAACAATCTCTTCCTGTCATCTTTAATTAACGATTCGCATATTTTAGTAGGTATTTTGTCCCATTCTTCCTGAGTAATTGTCTTCAGGTTTTTTATGTTTGTTGGACTTCTATCACGGATCTTATTTTTCAAAAACCGCCATAAATTCTCTATTGGATTCAAATCCGGCGTCTGATTGGGCCATTGTAAGATGTTAACGTTGTTATTTGCAAGCCAATACTTTGTACTCTTAGCTGTATGCTTGAGATCATTGTCCTGCTGGAAGATCCAATCATGAGGAAGCCCAAGATTCTCTACAGAAAGCGATAAGTTTTCGCTTAGGATTTGTTGATATTTTTCTGCATTCATTCTACCGTCTATACTTGCGAGAGTGCCAACATCTCGCATCGAAAAACAGCGCCAAACCATGATACTACCCCCACCAAATTTGACAGTTGGTATGGTGTTCTTGGGTGCGTATGCTTCGCCGTTTTTCCTCCATACATGATTCAGGGAATTGCGACCGAACAACTCAATTTTACTCTCATCTGGCCAAAGAACTCTTTCCCAATAAGACTTTTCCTTATCTTTATGCTCTGTCGCAAATTTCAACCTGGCATCTCTGTGCCTTTTCTGAAGGAGTGGTGTCTTTCTTGAGGAACGCGACTTTATACCGTCTCTGCGTAGTTCATTACTAATCGTTTGCTTAGTTTCGTTAACTCCTGACAAACTCAAATAATTCTGAAGGCCTTGTTTGATGGCCATTGGGTTATTTTGGACCTGTCGCATCAACTTTCTTCTTAATCTGGGAGCGATCTTCCTGGGAGCACCGAGTCAACCTTTGTACTCGGCAGTATTACGTCGGTTAAAACTTGCAATAAATGAACCAACTGTTGAAAAAGGTATGTTCGTGTCACTGGAGATGTTTCTGTAACTTTTTCCATTGTTCCATAGCTTAATAATTACCTCTCTTTGAGCACAAGTCATTTCCTTACGTCTAGCCATTATTAGAACCGTTATCAGTGAACAGTGACTGCAGAATGGTCCAATTTTGAACTGAATGTTGCAATAGAGTTACTGAGAATATTCTAGAACAGTTTAGAATTTTCTACTTTGAAGTACAACCAAAATCTACAGTATTATAATGCAAAAATTGATACTGTACGAACACTTTTCCACTATTCGAAATATAAAAATTTTCATAACTATCACTTATCGATGAATTTCTAATTTTAAATTGCAGATTCTCACTCTGTGCCCAAAAATACATATATAACATTGTTATTCAAGATTTTATACGCTATAAGTGAGCATAACAAGCATTTGTTTGCTATACGATCATTTATTCAACCCCAATATATGTGTTTCGCACATCTACCAGATTATCATTTTTACCGACACTCCATAATTCTACTCTCGTATACCACTCTAATAGGTTTAGTAAGTGTTATAGTCCAGGTTAGGACCAAGGAAGCACAACACGAACACACATATTTTCATGTGTACGATCATTTATTCAACCCCACTGTAGGTATAACGAAGATATATTACACGGATTAATAATACAAGATGTGGAAGGTGTTAGTATGACTGTCAGTCTGTTTTGGAGTGAACTACTATCGGCTCGACTCGATTCGTCCCTCTCTCTTGAGAGGCGTAGTATACATGGTGTTAGGAAGAGTTCATTCTGTAGTTATAGGTAAGGACCCATAACAGATAGATAGATAGATAGATAGATAGATAGATAGATAGATAGATAGATAGATAAAACATGAAGATAGTGTTATGGTCCAGGTTTTGACCAAGGAAGAACAACACGAACACAAGAGTAGAAATAACGAAGATATATTACACGGAATAATAATACAAGATGTGGAAGGTGCCAGTATGACTGTCAGTCTGGTTTGGAGTGAACTACTATCGGCTCGACTCGATTCGTCTCTCTCTCTCTCTTCACAGGCGTAGTATACATAGTGTTAGGAAGAGTCCATTCTGTAGTTATAGGTAAGAACCCATAACAATAACCAAGGTCGCTTACGTGCTGAAATGACATAACATTTTAAAAAAGAAAACTAAACACAGCGGTGATAATTTTACGACGAGAAGCACTGAAAATCCGGAACAACGATATTATCAGTGGTGAGGAATAGATCTCAGATTTGTTCAAAGAATACGCCCATTATATGCGTAATGAATATGCAGTGGCTAGATGTAGAAATACATTGAAAATCACAAAACCGGTTTTTGCCAGAAATTAATAAAAGCAATATTGCTTGAATAGGCCTTTATATGTATAATGGAAATTCGTTGTTACAACTTTGATCACGGTGCACTATGAATAGGTTTTTATGCTCGGGTGCGTGCGCGCGAACGGTGAAAGCGACTCCAAGGGGGAAATGGTGCGTTTTCAATTCAGCTATAAATGTGTGATTTTTTTCCACGCAGAATTTAAACTTCTGCGCTGGGATTTTCGTCCAGCATTCTGGCCATTGCTGACCACCTGATAAAGACTGCATTGCACGCATGGCAGAAATGCGGGCGACCTTAATAAACGGACGCCAACACATTTAAGCTCTAACTAACTGTATCGTGTTTCTGATCCGCGCAAGGCTGCGTTTTCCCGAGCGGGTTGCTTATTATCTAACATAAGTCGTTGAGTCGTTTGAGCAAATGTTTACTGCTATGTGAACACATTATGGATATAAATGCGGGTGTTTCGTCCATGACCGGATTTGGAAAGGAAAGTTTGCATATTGCAAGCCGTACTGTAAAAGAAACTCATTTCTGTTGACCATACGTTATTTTTTTAGTTTGTCTATCGATTCTTTTTCTCTTTATTTCAGTGTTTCTTTCTTTCTCTCTTTCTTACTTTCATTCTTTTTATTTTCTTTCAGTCATTTTATTTTCTTTCAGACTTTCTTTCAGTATTTTATTCTTTCGGTATTTCTTTCTTCTTTTGATATTTCTTTCTTTCATTTTCCTTTTGTTCTCATTTTTCTTTCTTTTAGTTTTTTGGTCTTTCTTTTACTTTTTCTTTTCTTTAATTTTACCGTGTTTTTTCTTTCTTTCAATCTTGTTTTATTTATTTCAGTCATTGACTTTATTTTAGATTAATTGCCCTAATTTTATTTATTCTTTCATTCTTTTTGTAGTATTTCTTTCATTCATTCAATTTTGTTTAATTTTTCAGCCATTTTTCTCTTTATTTTTATACTTTAGGAAATTTATCTATTTCATTACTTTTCATTTTTTGAATTCTTTTTCTTCCCTTCTTTATTTCAGGCTTTTTTATTTCAGTTTTCAGGCTTTTTTCTTTCAATCTTTCAGTCTTTTTTATTTCAGTTTTTAGCCTTTTTTCTTTCAGTCTTTCAGTCTTTTGTATTTCAGTTTTCAGGGTTTTTTCTTTCAGTCTTTCAGTATTTTTTATTTCAGTTTTCAGGCTTTTTTCTTTCATTCTTTCAGTATTTTTTATTTCAGTTTTCAGGCTTTTTTCTTTCAGTCTTTCAGTATTTTGTATTTCAGTTTTCAGGCTTTTTTCTTTCATTCTTTCAGTATTTTTTATTTCAGTTTTCAGGCTTTTTTCTTTCAGTCTTTCAGTATTTTGTATTTCAGTTTTCAGGCTTTTTTCTTTCATTCTTTCAGTATTTTTTATTTCAGTTTTCAGGCTTTTTTCTTTCAGTCTTTCAGTATTTTGTATTTCAGTTTTCAGGCTTTTTTCTTTCAGTCTTTCAGTATTTTGTATTTCAGTTTTCAGGCTTTTTTCTTTCAATCTTTCAGTATTTTGTATTTCAGTTTTCAGGCTTTTTTCTTTCAGTCTTTCAGTATTTTGTATTTCAGTTTTCAGGCTTTTTTCTTTCATTCTTTCAGTATTTTTTATTTCAGTTTTCAGGCTTTTTTCTTTCAGTCTTTCAGTATTTTTTATTTCAGTTTTCAGGCTTTTTTCTTTCAGTCTTTCAGTATTTTTTATTTCAGTTTTCAGGCTTTTTTCTTTCATTCTTTCAGTATTTTTTATTTCAGTTTTCAGGCTTTTTTCTTTCAGTCTTTCAGTATTTTGTATTTCAGTTTTCAGGCTTTTTTCTTTCATTCTTTCAGTATTTTTTATTTCAGTTTTCAGGCTTTTTTCTTTCAGTCTTTCAGTATTTTGTATTTCAGTTTTCAGGCTTTTTTCTTTCATTCTTTCAGTATTTTTTATTTCAGTTTTCAGGCTTTTTTCTTTCAGTCTTTCAGTATTTTGTATTTCAGTTTTCAGGCTTTTTTCTTTCAGTCTTTCAGTATTTTTTATTTCAGTTTTCAGGCTTTTTTCTTTCAGTCTTTCAGTATTTTGTATTTCAGTTTTCAGGCTTTTTTCTTTCATTCTTTCAGTATTTTTTATTTCAGTTTTCAGGCTTTTTTCTTTCAGTCTTTCAGTCTTTTTTATTTCAGTTTTCAGGCTTTTTTCTTTCAGTCTTTCAGTCATTTTTATTTCAGTTTTTAGCCTTTTTTCTTTCAGCCTTTCAGTCTTTTATATTTCAGTTTTATGTCTATTTTCTTTCACTCTTTCACTATTTTTTTCTTTCAGTCTTTTATATTTTAGTTTTCAGGCTTTTTTCCTTCAGCCTTTCACTCTTTTTTCTTTCAGTTTTTTCTTCAGTCTTTTTTTCTTTGTTTCCTTCAGACGTTCTTTTTCCTGTATTTCTGTCTTTCTTTTCATATTTTTCTTTCTTTTTTCTTTCTTTTTTCCTTTGTTATTTTCCCTTCCTTCTTTCTTTCATTCATTCTTTCTTTTTGTGTTTCTTTCTTCTTATTTCCCATTCTTTCTTTAATTTTTTCGTTTCTTTTATTCCCATTATTTCTTTCTCTTTCTTTCTTACCGTCTTCCCTTCATTCTTTCTCTCTTTCTCTTTTTCAATCTTTTCTTCTTTCTTTTAGCTTTTCTTTCAGTCTTTCTTTCTTTCTGTCAGTCTTTCTTTCTTTCTCTCTTTCTTTCTTTTTATTTTTATTTCTTATTTTTTCTTAAATTCCTCTCTTTTGATTTATTCCTATTTATTTAATTTCTGTCTTTCTTTCTCTTTTTCCTTTATCGTCTTTCTTTCATTATTTCTTTCTTTTCCAAATCTTTTTTCTTTTGAATACTTTCTTTTATTCTTTCTTTCTTTCTTTCATTCATTCTTTCTTTTCTAAATATTTCTTCTTTATTCTTTGCCATATTTTACTTTATTTTTTCTTTCTTTTTCCTTTGTTATTTTTCCTTCCTTCCTTCTTTCATTCTTTCTTTCTTTTTGTGTCTGTTTCTTATTTCCCATTCTTTCTTTAATTTTTTCGTTTCTTTTATTCCCATTATTTCTTTCTCTTTCTTTCTTACAGTATTCCCTTCTTTTTTTTCTCTCTTTCTCTTTTTCAATCTTTTCTTCTTTCTTTTAGACTAATTTTCAGTCTTTCTTTCTTTCTTTTTGCTATATTTCTTTTTTCTCGTTGCATTTCTTTCTTTTTTATTTCTAATTCTTTCATAATTTTTTTTATTCGCATTTATTTAATTCAATTTTTTTCTTTCTTTCTCTCTTTCAATTTCTGTTTTTCTTTCTTTCTTTTTTCTTTTCATTTTTTATTTTTCATTCGTTTTTTTTTAACTTCTCTGTTTATTTAATTTCAGTTCATTCAATTGAATTATATTTCATTCTTCTTCATTTTATCTGTCTTTTGATTTTAATTTCTTCATTCGACAATCGTTCCTCGCCTCGTCTCGCCTCGCCTCGCCAACCATCGCGAATCCCAAAGTCCGCTGGGCACGCTTGACGAGTCTAATACATGAGAACAGAGTCGATTTCACTTAGTTTTCGAAGATTGTTAATTGAATTTTCATGGGCCGTCCGGCTGGTCGACCACTGTCGGCACCATTCTAGTCGACGCCGTGTTCGACCGGCGCGGACGCAATTGAATACGCGTGTCATCCGCGGATCTTGACGTTCCGTGAATGGGCACCCGAAACAATTACGACAACGCTGCCGCACTACAGTCGCTCCGGATTCGTTAGTCGACGTCGTTAAGCTGCGCCACAACGCTAGGCCGGTCGGCCGTTGCCATCGAAGTCCGGCCACGAACTGACTTAACTCTTCAGCAGCGCGGCCGATTCCTGTAACCATTCTCGTATTCGGACATCTTTTTCTCTTTCTTTCTTCTGCAAATTAAATCATTCTTCCTTACAGTCTGTCAAAAATTGTTACCTGCTCCATATTTTCATTCTTCGTTACGTATTTGACTAAGCTTGAACCCGTTTACATTTATTTTCCCTTCTGTTTCGAGGATCGGCGGGAAAAGTTCATAGGCTCTGTCAAACGAGGTTCATTTATCAACCCAGCCTCCGATCCAAAATCCAACACCACCCACACACGCACATACACCCCCACATACACTTTGAAAAATACACTAAACTTTAAATATTTAACGAATGTTCGAAATCCAGAAGACGCCATATATTATTGCAGCCCGAATGAAAACACTCGGATCCACACGTTAATAACTGACCTTGTGTCAACAACCTAACTCAGTGGTTGGTCAAATAAATCTCATTTACCTACCCTAGGGCTCCGTCCCTGTGCTGGTGGTATCACGGCTACAACTAGCTTGAACCGGCTCTGACCAGCCTGGACCACCTGTGGCAAGCTAAGACCTGCTATGACTAGCTTAGATCAGCTTGGACAATCTAAGACCAGCTCAGACCAGCCGCCCGAGTGAAAACACTCGGGTCCACACGGTAAAAACTGACCTTGTATCACAACGTAACTCAGTGGTGGGTCAAGTAAATCTCACTTACCTACCGTCGGGCTCCTTCCTTCTGCTGGTGGTATCACGGCTACGACTAGCTTGGATCGGGTCTTACCAGCCTGAACCAGCTATGACAAGTCGAGACCAGCTATGACTAGCTTAGACCAGATTGGACAAGCTATGACCAGCTAAGACCAGCTTGGACCAGCTGAAAACTCTTGGGTTCCCACGTTAAAAACTGACCTTGTGTCACAACCTGACTCAGTGGTGGGTCAAGTAAATCTCACTTACCTACCCTAGGGTTCCGTCTCTGTGCTGGTGGTATCACGGCTACGACTAGCTTGGACCGGCTCTGACCAGCTTGGACCAGCTATGACAAGCCAAGAACAGCTATGACTAGCCTAGACCAGCTTGGACAAAATATTACCAGCAAAGACCAGTTTAGACCAGCGGCCCGAGTGATAACACTCGAGTCCATGCGTTAAAAACTGACCTTGTGTCACAACCTGACTCAGTAGGGGGTCAAGTAAATATCTATATTATTGCAGCGTTTCTCAACCGGTGTGCCAGGGACTCACAAATGCGAACTGAAAGGTAGTCAGATGCGCCTCAAGTTAACAGAAAGATTATTTGTGAATTATTTTTATATTTAAAACATTATTTAAAAAAAAATATGAGCGACACTAACACTAAATCAAGGGTTTGTCCTTTTAAACTGCTTGCTAATTTCCTTAATCTTTAACAGAGTGGATAATCTCTTCACTTTTTTTTATTGCTCAAGGGATTTAAATCAGTCAATATCTGCCTCTCTATAAAAATAGTAAATTCTTCAAAAATACCTTTAAGTGAATAACTGTCCTGTTAATTCTAAGTCTCAAGACAATTTTATCTCAAACTTTTTTTTCCTGGACCGCATTTTCGAAATGTAAATTTTCTCGACCCTCACTAAATTTGATGTGATAAAAAGTACATTTAAAAATAAAAAAAGAAAGGGTTAAATGGTGATAATCGAGGATTTGAAGCCAGAACATTATCATTGATAACTCTCTCCTCCAATTTGATGACCCTAGTTACTATATTCTTAATACTAGTATAGCTGGCCACTCGTATTCGAGGATACCCGTCTAATATGGCGGCTGACCAATCCCTATTGCAGACGCTCGCTCAGGCGCGTTCAATCACGGAAAACACCTGTGGTTTATACTGCAACAATGCTTAGTTACAATTTCTGGGAAAGAGCATGTTATCTAGCGTGATCAACAATTTGAACAAAGCCAGCACACTCAAGCCCTCGGCCATGATGACCTGTGACCTCGTGCTAGCACAGGTATCAACGACCCCAAGTGTTTCGTCTGCCCAATTTCACTCATGGGGCTTAGTCAACCAGTTTCCAAAAGTACCGCGATCGATGTTATCAGACTGACGTGTCTGATAACATCAGGAAGTCGCCTCACTGCCAAATCGACCATGGTGAGATTCGAACCCTGGTCTCATGGTTAGAATGTGAACGTTCTAAACATTTAGCCATAATACTTGATATATTATCACATATCATATATCAAAATATCATTTGATAAAATCGGTCAATAATTATTTATAACTATTTATACTGGGGCACTTGCTTGCAATTGCAAGTAATCCATTATAATATTTTAAATTTTGAAATCATATTTATTTTTTGGTTTGGTTTGTTTTACGGCATTGTGGTTCATGCAGACATTAACAATCCCTGTTGAAGTTCGAGTCCTCGGATTGAATGGAAAACATTCCAATAGACTCATTGAAGCGATTCTTGGCCCCCTATGTCTTAAAGAAATAGAAAAAGAAATTGTTCTCACGAGTAAAAAGCCAAAAATATTTTTTACCCTTGTATGGAATTAATTGTTACAAAATAAACTACTTGGATTTGCCTTGATGTCGGTTAAGATAATATTTCCTTTTGTTTTTATTCATATTGTCCTTTTACAGATATACCTTATCTGATTTTTTTTGCACAGGCACAAACAGAAACATACATACATATATATAGTTAAGCAAAAGTTTGATACTACAGAACTTGTAAATACTTTTGAACAAAAAAAAACGATTTTTTTTTCTGAATGCTAAACTTTTCGGCCAACACCTCATCAAAATAGTCGTTGGCAAGCAAAATAGAATATTAACGAAATTGGACATATGACAAACAGGAGGGGACAAGGAACGATGACTAAAATATGATTTATTATGAAAATTAGGATGGTAGAAAAATGGGGAAGAAAAATAGCAAATACTAGAATAAATAGTTCCAGTGGAAATAAAGCATTATGAAGCATTTTATCTATGTAAAATAGGTGTGTCAGTGTGTTCTTTTGTTTTTTGTTTTTTTTAAATTGCACAGTGGAAAATGTCATGATGCCATTTCTGACCTGGGCGGGTCCCGGAAAGAAATGAGTACACACCAGAAATCAAAGGAAATTAAATAACAACAACAATAATAATAATAATAGGTTTGGTCGGTTGTGTTTTACGGTATATCAACCTCAATGGGTTATTTAACGCCTGCAACTTTTTTTTTCTTGGTAATATTTTGTTTTGTCAAAAATCTATTTCTGGTAATATTTTTTTCCTCAAAAATGTATAGCTAGTAAAATATTATTTTTCAAAAACGTATAGCTGGTAATGTTATTTTTTCAAAAACGTACAGCTGGTAATATTATATATTCTAAAACGTATAACCGGAAAAACTATTCTTTAAAAAACGTATAGCTGGTAATATTATTTTTCATAAACGCACAGCTGGGAACATTATTTTTTCAAAAACGTATTATCAGAGGCCTTGCTGTTGGATGCAGCTCATCGTCCCACCCAGGGAGCGGGTGTATTTCATCGTCCCACCCAGGGAGCGGGTGTATTTCATCGCCCCACCCAGGACGTGGATGTATTAATAAACCTACCCTGTAAACAGATGTATTTAATTCTGATATCCAGGACGTGGATGTTATTCATCGTTCCACCCAGGACGCGGATGTATTTCATCGTCCCACCCTGGACGCAGATGTATTTCATCGTCCCTCCCAGGACGCGGATGTATTTCATCGTCCCACCCAGACGCGGATGTATTTCATCGTCCCTCCCAGGACGCGGATGTATTTCATCGTCCCACCCTGGACGCAGATGTATTTCATCGTCCCTCCCAGGACGCGGATGTATTTCATCGTCCCACCCTGGACGCGGATGTATTTCATCGTCCCACCCTGGACGCAGATGTATTTCATCGTCCCACCCAGACGCGGATGTATTTCATCGTCCCACCCAGACGCGGATGTATTTCATCGTCCCTCCCAGGACGCGGATGTATTTCATCGTCCCACCCTGGACTCAGATGTATTTCATCGTCCCTCCCAGGACGCGGATGTATTTCATCGTCCCACCCAGACGCGGATGTATTTCATCGTCCCTCCCAGGACACGGATGTATTTCGTTTGGGAACCACTTCTCTAGGCCGGTGTTTCTAGGTTCACTAATGCTTCCCAAATTAATAGAATAAATTATGAATTGTTTTATATTTAAAAACATCTTTTACATCCATATGGCTTTAATGTCCATGCCAAGTTATTGTCTATTAGATTTTCAAATGGATGATAAATTTCTTAATCTTTAACAAGGAGTGGATAAACCTTTCCCTTTAGCCTTCCTTGGAGAAAAAATCAGTCATAATTGGTCTGGCTAGAAAACTATCAGATTATTCATAAATCCATTTAAATGAAAACTGAATAGGAACAAAACCCTACTTCCGACATAATTACATATTTATATACATACCATAATTTTAATAACACCCTTGCGTTGTCTGGAGTGGTATGCATGTAGTGTCTGCGTGTGTGTGTATGTGTACTGTATTAGGAATTGCGAATTGATCGTATAACTAACGCTTGGAAGCACATTTGGAGACTTGAGTCAGATAAAGAATCATTTTTTGTTTTAAATTATTTTCTTAAAATTGTTGAGTGACATTTCTCTTGTCAAATCTTGTTCGGTGTCATCTTTGATTATTCTCAGGTATGGAAGAAAAAAATATTTGGCCTGTCTGAGTTTTGTTTCAATCATTTATTTGTCTTTGTTTATAATTTATTTTATTCATCCTGATTCGCCAGAAATGCTTTTATGAGTCAGGAAAAAAAAACAGAAGAAAAGTTCAAAGAAAAACAGCGAATAACGCTTTGTTGATCAGAGGCGAGCAATTACGTATGGTTCGACTCATTGCCTGAGTCCCGCTGTGGCGCGCGTTCAAGCCATTTACTCGATTTCAATGGGACGCAGCAAATAGAAGAGGATCTTTCTCTGGTGTCTAGTTAGATGGGAGAGTTTAGTTTGAAATCATTACCAAGTACAAAGCATGTTACATTAATCTGGAACAGTAAACAGCATATAAAAACGCTTTGGGTCATTTAACGTTGAATATAAGGGAAAATAACACGATGAATTGAGACACAAGATAAAATTGGTCTAATTTATACCTGAGTCATGAACAAACATTGGCTAAGTTTATACCTGAGACACAAGAAATATTTTGTCTGGTTTATACTTGAGTTATAAATATACATTGCCTAGGTTTATACCTGGGTCAAAAGGTAAACATTAACCTAGTTTATATTTGAGTCATGAATAAACTTTCGCTAGGTTTATGCCTGAGTCAAAAGGGAAGAATTAATCTACTTTATACTTCAGTCATAGATAAACATTGGCTAGGTTTATACTTGAGACAAAGATAAGAAGAAATCGCTAGAATGTGTACTAGGTGTTTAGACATGAGACTGGGTTAAATACAGCGAGTGTGAGAGAGAAAGTTATAAAACGACAGACAGAAAAACAGAGAGTGTAACAGTGATATTAAACCACTATAGCTAGCTAGCTAGCTATCTAGCTAGGTAGGTAGGTAGGTAGATAGATAGATAGATAGATAGATAGATAGATAGGAATAGGCTGAAATAGTTATGAGGAGGCTTAGATAGATAGATAGATACACGTTGTGAGGGATAGATAGATAGATAGATAGAAGCACGTTGTGATAGATAGATAGATAGATAGATAGATAGATAGATAGATAGATAGATAGATAGATAGATAGATAGATGTGAAGAGGCTTTTTTTTTTAAGCGTATCACCCCAAGCAAGGCCGGTGGCCACTATCACGCATGGGGTTACAGAAGGGTTGGAGGAAGAGCAGATAGGAGTGGTAAAGGAAGGGATGTGGAGAAAGAGAAGGACGGAGGGTCGATCAAGGCAGGGGGGTTACGGAAGATTTAGAGCGAGAGCAGATAGGAATGAAAGATGAAAGGAAGTGGAGAAGGGAAGTGGATAGGTCAAGGCAATTGGAGATGACGATTGACGCTACACTTAAACCGTTGGTGATTGTATTTGTCAGGGAAACAGTAATAGGGAAGGGAGTTCCATAGGCGAGATGTGCGAGATATGAAGCTATTGGAGTAGAAGAAAAGTCTACATCTAACAGTTTCAACGGTGAAGGGGTGGGAACCGGATGCCAGCCTCATAGGACGTTTAAATTCATGAGGCCTGGCTGAGATAGATATAAACAGACATAGATAGATAGATAGATAGATAGATAGATAGATAGATAGATAGATAGATTGACACCCTACACCCTCCCCGGTCGGCCAAGACGTCCAGTACCGCGGCTGATCGATGTGGTGATCGCTTCGATCCAGGTTTTGCTCTATCCCACATTGTGATTTGCTTTGATCATAAGACGGCAAATATCGAATGGTCTCTTCGTATTGGGCGGGTCCAAGCAGCACGAATACGCAAAGAAAGAAAATGACATAAATATAAATAAATACTATTTTTATATCGCGTCCTTCGTACAGTAATTGGTTAATTGTTAAATACAAAAGTGCACAAGGAAATAATTATCAGCTCAACCCGCTTCTAACTCGGATGTGACACTTTTGTTGACTTGGTAAAGTTTGTTTTACTGATTTAGTAAAGTTCTCGTTGACTGATAATCACGTGGGGTGTCTCGAGTCCTGTGGCTGGAACTCTCTCTCTCTCTCTCTCTCTCTGTGTCTTTCTATCTGGCTCATCAATCGCTTCGAGTAATTCGTATTAATACGTTCGATAAAACCGGCGCGGGTAACGACGCAGTTGGGGAATTCGGTGTTTTCCCTCTGCCTGTAATCTCTATTGTCTAGGTCCTGGGAATTAAATTACTTCATAATTTGGGAGAATTCCTCTGATCCACGGGTGATGGTCACTGGCTTTACTCCACTCCATAACTGCCACTTTCTCTTATTATAATTTGGACTAATCAGTGGGCCTGGGTGGCTCCTCCACCTTCCTTGGTGTCTCATCTGCGTCTGCTACCTCGGCCACCCTCTGACTAGTAAAGATTAATTCTAAATTCGTTGATTACGCAGAAAAAAGTTCCCATTCACATCCCGTATTTTTAGCTGTATGTAATCGGCCAAGTGTCAGGCAATCTTTGCCATGATTACCAGTAACAAATAGTGACACAGATATAGATATATATATATATATATATGTTTATATTTCTGAGATGAGGTATTATGTACAGTATTTACATTAGTCGGACTATTGTCCTCATCTTTGTCGCCATATTTGTCACAACGTTTCGGCCGTTGTACGCTCCGGCATTCTTCAGGTGTCCTCAAGGACAGGCACAGTGGATAAAGGCGTTGGTTAGATCCAGTGACAGACCCAAAGAGTGGGAGTTCAATACCCGGTTCAGGCAGTGGAGAACTTTCAGAGGGAAAATTACCAGGAGATAACTGATAACTGACGTCCATCAAACATGGCTCGTGAAACTAGAACAGTCTACTCCAGTGAGCGAAATAAAGGGTTCGAATCGAAATTCCAACCACCTCCAATATATATATATATATAGATAGATAGATAGATAGATAGATAGATAGATAGATATGAACGGACCGAGATTTTGCATATGAAATTCGTTAAAATGTATCAGAATGTGGCGGATGAAGAGTGTCAAAATGTCAAATGATTTAAACAACAACGTAAATAGAAGAAAGAAAGAAAACGAAAAATAGGAAGAAAGAAAGAAAGAATGAAAGAAAATGAAAAATTGGAAGAAAGAAAGGAAGAATGAATGAAAGAAAACGAAAAATAGGAAGAAAGAAAGAATGAACGAAAGTACACAAAAAATAGGAAGCAAGAAAGAAAGAAAGAAAGAATGAATGAAAGAATACGAAAATATAGGAAGAAAGAAAGAGAGAATGAAAGAAAACGAAAAATAGGAAGAAATAAATAAAGAATGAATGAAAGAAAACGAAAAATAGGAAGAAAGAAAGAAAGAATGAATGAAAGAAAAGAAAAAATAGGAAAAAAGAAAGAAAGGATGAATGAAAGAAAACGAAAAATAGGAAGAAAGAAAGAAAGAATGAATGAATGAAAGAAAACGAAAAAATAGGAAGAAAGAAAGAATGAATGAAAGAAAACGAAAATAGGAAGAAAGAAAGAAAGAATGAATGAAAGAAAACGAAAGAATAGGAAGAAAGAAAGAAAGAATGAACGAAAGAAAACGAAAAAATATGAAGAAAGAAAGAATTAATGAAAGAAAACGAAAAATAGGAAGAAAGAAAGAATGAATGAATGAAAGAAAACGAAAAATAGGAAGAAAGAAAGAAAGAATGAATGAATGAAAGAAAACGAAAAAATAGGAAGAAAGAAAGAATGAATGAAAGAAAACGAAAATAGGAAGAAAGAAAGAATGAATGAAAGAAAACGAAAGAATAGGAAGAAAGAAAGAAAGAATGAATGAAAGAAAACGAAAAATAGGAAGAAAGAACGAATGAAAGAAAACGAAAAATAGAGAGAAAGAATGAATGAAAGAAAACGGAAAAATAGGAAGGAAGGAAGAAAGAATGAATGAATGAAAGAAAACGAAAGATAGGAAAAAAGAAAGAAAGGATGAATGAAAGAAAACGAAAAATAGAAAGAAAGAATGAATGAAAGAAAACGAAAAAATAGGAAGAAAGAAAGAAAGAATGAATGAAAGAAAAGGAAAATAGGAAAAAAGAAAGAAAGGATGTATGAAAGAAAACGAAAAATAGAAAGAAAGAATGAATGAAAGAAAACGAAAAATAGGAAGAAAGAAAGAAAGAATGAATGAAAGAAAACGAAAAATAGGAAGAAAGAAAGAACGAAAGAACACGAAAAATAGGAAGCAAGAAAGAAAGAAAGAATGAATGAATGAAAGTAAACGAAAAATAGGTAGAAAGAAAGACAGAATGAATGAATGAATGAATGAATGAATGAAAGAAAACAAAAAATTTGGAATAAAGAAAGAAAGAATGAATGAAGTAAAACGAAAAATAGGAAGAAACAAAGAATGAATGAAAGAAAACGAAAAAATAGGAAGAAAGAAAGAAAGAAAGAAAACGAAGAAAAATAGGAACAAAGAAAGAAAGAATGAAAGAAAGAAAACGAAAAATACGAACAAAGAAAGAAATAAAGAAAGAAAAAAGAGAAGAACTACAAAAGACGAAATAAAGAAAGAAAAAAAGAGAGAAAAAAAGGAAAATATAAATAAAAGACGAAGGAATGAAAGAAATTACGAAAGAATTAACCTAAGAAAGACAGAAGAAAACGAAAGAAAGAAAGAAAGAACTGTAGAAGCAAAGAACAAACTAAAAAAGAAAGAAAGGACGAAATATAGAAAGAAAGAAAGAAAGAAAGAGAGAAAGAACGAGAGAATGAACGATGATGAATATTGGTTAAGAGAACTTAAGAAAAATTTAAAAGACATGTGAGACTGAAAGAGAATCGAGAAAGAATTATGATTCACTTAAATATGACGAAAAATCAGGGTGGGAAGAAAACTATGAAAGCCAGAAAGAGGAGATAGCAAAAAAAGGATTATTTACATTATTCGGACTGTTATCCTCATCTTCGCTGCTATATTCACAACGTTTCGGCCTCTGTACGCTCCGGCCTTCTTCAGGTGATTGGAATTTCGGACCGGACCCTTTATTTCCTCCACCGAGATAGATTGTTGTAGTTTCACGTGCCTGGCCTCTTTTGTATGGCACTGAAAATTACTGAAAAATACGAAAACTGAAGGAATCAATGCATGTGCTGGGCCACAAAAATCTCCTGAGCCGAACAAGCATAGAAATAAATAAAATATGCGAATATACTTAAGGTGTGCTAGATAAAAATAAATTAATAACACAAAAATTGCAATATAAGCTCTGGTAAAAAAATCGGAATTTTGTTGAAATGTAATTTTCTTTCTAATTATGCGTAAACCAGATGGATAGCATGTCCTTGTAAAATTGAATGTTATTGATCATTTTTATGATTCCCTTGACCCAAATCAAATCTCCAGCCCTATCTACCCCGACAACAAACACCCTAACAGATCCAGTACCCTGCTTCAATGCTGCAACCACAGATTCATCATTCCTTCCTTCCTTCTAAATTCCTTCTCGCATACACTCACCATTTTTTTTACCAAATGTTCAAATTGGCACTCGTCTTTACACAAGACGTTTTTCCACTATCTCTCAATAGTCAGTTCCGCGACCTTTTTGCCCATAACAATCTTTTCTGCTACTTCAGCTTCTATTTAACAGAAAATTCTTCATGGCTATCAAACCGCCTCAACCCCGTTGATCTACGTTGGCATTTTTCACAGTTGAGATCAATACTGGGTTGCTGTCGAGAAGAATTAAGTTTAACTGTCAACTCTGGAGCAGCTTTCCTTTTGTGTCTTTGGCTCTCAATTATCAAGTTTTTATCATCTGTCTATATTTCTAAGAGATGTTGTAACCATTTACACTATTTATAACGTTCAGACAACTGTCCCCATGTTATAACAATAAACATTTCCCACGTTTCGGCCGTTGTACGTTCCAGCCTTCTCCAAGATCTATCTATATGTCTGAGATGAGGTATTGCAACTATTTACACTATTTATATCGTTCAGACAGTTGTCCTCATTTTTTATTGTCATATTACCAACGTTTCGGCTGCTGTACGCTCCGGCCTTCTTCAGGCTCTCTTTATATTCGTGAGATTAGATGTTATTTTTATTCTTTTTTTGGGACTGTTGTCTTCATCTTTATTGCCATATTCACGACGTTTCGACCGTTGCAGTGCTCCGTCCTTCTTCAGGATCCGTCTATATTCCTAAGATGAGGTGTTGTAAATATTTACACTATTTACATCGTTCGGAATATTGTCCTCATCTTCATTGCCAGATTTCTGACGTTTCAGTCGTTGTACGCTCCAGCCTTCTTCAGGATCTATTTATACTCCTCAGATGAGGTGTTCTAACTATTTACACTATTTACATCGTTCAGACAGTTGTCCTCATCTTTATTGCCATATTAACGACGTTTCGGTCGTTGTAGTGCTCCAGCCTTCTTCAGGATCTGTCTATATTCCTAAGATGAGGTGTTATAAATATTTGCACTATTTACATCGTTCAGAAGGTTGTCCTCATCTTTATTACCATATTCACGACATTTCCGTCGTTGTACGCTCTGGTCTTCTTCAGGATCTCTATATTTCTGAGATGAGGTATTGTAACTATTTACACTATTTACATCGTTCAGACTGTTGTCCTTATCTTTATTTCCTTATTCACGCCCGCTTAAGATGAGACTGCAGGAACATCCAAAAGTCATAACACGCGGGGAAATAGAAAATCAGGCATGCCTGATCATATATGCAGATAACAGGTAGGTCACTGCCCAATAATAGACAGAGAACATCACTGGAAAATATGAAAACTTAAGGAATCAACGCATATGCTAGTCCACAAATCTCCTAACCCGGCCAAGCCACAGATATGAATACAATATGGGATCTAGTAATGCATAGTGGTAGAGAAAAACAACAAATTGAAATATGAGCTCTGGTAAAAAACAAAGATGACTGATACTTTAGGTTTATAAGTTCCAAAAAAATCATACAGCACATGGTCCAGTGGATAAAAGCATTGGCTGAAGTAATCCAGTGATTTGATTATCGATGTGAGTTCAATACCTGGCCACGGCAGAGGTGAACAAATATCTCCTAAGCCGGCCAAGCATAGACATGAATACAATATGGGCACCAATGAGAAGGATTTCCAGAGAAATACAACAATAACAGAAAATTCTAATAAGGACTCTGCTAAAACACGGTTCCTGAGACATTAGGATCATAAGACCCCAAAATTCGCTGATGGCCCAGTGGATAGAAGCGTTGGTTGAGTAATCCAAAAAGTGACTTGACCTAAAATTTGTGAGTTCAATAGCTGGCCACAGTATAACAAAATAACTAGGATTTGAGTTATTCAAGTGCATTAACTGATACTGGAATATCCATGAAAAGTCCAGGAACGTGGAATTTTAATAATCTAACCCACTGCACTAAATAAAGGATTCGGTTCGATATCCCACCTGAAGAAGTCCGAAACGTAAAACGGTCGAAATGTCGTGAATATAGCAAACGTATGTTTAACTTCAGCAACAGTTCTCCCTTTTAGTGCTCCAGCTATTTGCGCCAGGTTGTAACTGTCTTTGTAACGAATATTACAAACTATGTCTAGAAATCTTTTTGGCAATGTGTTTTTGAGAGTAGCGTCCTGCGAATAAAATTTTAATTTGTACCCTCACCTCAATTCTTAGCTGTTTTGCTTTCGCCATTTTGTGTAAATTACGTGAGAATAAAAATAAATGAAAATACTGTTATAATAGCACAAACATCTTTCCTTCAGAGAGCTACATATGTTTTGTTTCCCTTGTAGTATATATATATATATATATATATATATATATATATATATATATATATATATATATATATATATATAT
>OZ038514.1:48940883-48943383 GCA_964036315.1 Acanthosepion esculentum | reverse complement strand
AAATATATTGTGAACAATATTTACATTATTGTCCTCATCATTGTCGCTATATTTATTAAACGTTTCGGCCGTTGTACACTCCGGCCTTCTTCAGGTGGTTGGAATGTCGAAGTGAACCCTTTATTTCGCTCACTGGGGTAGACTGTTCTAGTTCCACGTGCCACATTTAATGGGTGTCAGTAATCAGTTATCTCCTGTTAATTCTCCAAGTCCTCCACCGCCTTAACCAGGTATTGAACTAACAATCTTTGGATCCTGTCACTGGATCTAACCAACGCCTTTATCCACTGTGTCATGTGTACTTGAAGACATCTGTGTATGAATTTCTGTGTATTATAAACCTAATGTCTTCAGCAACCGTTTTACCAGTGCTCATATTGAAATTTTTGCAGTTATCATATCATGTTTTTACCGAGACCTCATATTGCAATTTTTGTTATTATCGCTTTTCTCTGGCACTCCTTATTACTGGTTCCCATATTGTATTCATTTCTATGCTTGGTCGGCTCAGGAGATTTTTGTGGCCTAGCATATGTGCTGATTCCTTAAGTTTACGAATTTTCCAATGGTGTTCCTTGTCTATGATCTTAACCTGATCCAACAGAGAGCGGTGATCTCACTTCTCTCTCCATATATGGTCAGCCACGCCTGATTTTTCCACTTCCTTTCGTGTTACAGATTTCCGGTCTTCTTGAATCCTATTTCCCCTTTATATTTCTGTCTGCAGCTGCACGGGATAGCGTACACACAGTCTTTAGTAATGTTCTCCCATATGGGGGGTCTTACTCGGGAGAGATATCTGCGAAGTGTCGTCTAGGTTTTGAAGGTTGTTATATGGACCGCAGATCCTTTGTATTTTCTCTGATAACCCCTTCGCATCAGGCAGGCAGACTGTTTTATGAGCGTTGTCCCCGTCCTCTTGTACCCGCCTATCCCAGTTTTTTTGGGGCTGTAGCCATGTACCCAGTGTAGTTGTTACGTTAAAAGCAAATACACTGCAGTTAATAAAATTCTATCTTTTATATTAATAAATTTTTTTTTTTTTTGGTTGTTGTTTTACGACATATCAACCTCAATTTTTAATGCCGACAAGATTTTTATTGCTGGTAATAATTTTTTCCTTCAAAAATTCTTTGCTAGTAATATTTTTTACAAATAAGTATTGCCTTATTAAACCCTGTTTTTACACTTTCGTAGTGTTCTGACATCAGTTTGGAGGCGGGGCAACTACTAGCCAATAACTGGAACCTTAACAGATGCTACCACCTCGGGTCAGCACTGAAGAAGTTGTTCCATGATCGTTCAAAACATACTGATCAGATGACTTGCTCTCGGATGTAGTTTATCGTCATACCCAGGACGCGGATGTAGTTTATTGTCTTACCCAGGATGCGGAGGTAGTTTATTGTTTTACCCAGGACGCCAAATCTTAGAAATATATACCGTGAGGACATCAGTAGTTCCAGTTTAACATTTCATCTATTTTTATTTTTATTTATTTTATTTATTTGTTTCTGTTTTTTTTCACTTTACCAAAATGAACAGTGAAAAATGTCATGAAACCATTTCTGACCTTCGGTCTCTAGTTAGGGCCAGGAAGGATATGTGTATACAACAGAAATCCAAGGAAGTAATAATAATAATAATAATAATAATAATAATAATAATAATAATAATAATCTTGTATTAGGCTGCACAGCGTTAGAACCTACTGAATTTAAAACGCGGCAATATCTGGACTGGAAAATATGCCACTTTTACTGGAAGGAAACTTTAAGAAATCTGTATGAACATCACCCAGACCGGGTTCCAGAGACAGAACCTATATAATTTTATGGGACTTTACGATACACACAAATAAAACAATCAAAGCTAATCGCTCAAACATTGCTACCAAAGACCACAAGGACAGAATGTGCTTTCTTATTGATATGTCAGACCATGCTAATTGTAATGTATCTTTGAAGATCTTTAAAAAAAATCCATCAAAATCCAAGAATCTTGAAATGGAAATCTCAAAAATATGGCAAATGAGAACATCAGTAATTCCAGTTGTAGGTGGATCACTCGGATTGATTTGGAAAGACACATTGAAGAGATTCCTGGTAGCCTATGTCTTAAAGAAATCCAAATAAATTGTACCCACAAGTACAGCTCACATATTACGAAGAGTTTTCTCTATATAAAATGCGTGTCATTAATCCGTTTCTGTTTGGACCCGTAGGAAATGTGTATACAACAGAAATCCAAGGAAATAATAATAATAATAATTGTTGTGGATTCCGGGATGAAATCCGGTATCAAATAATAACAAACGCCAAGAATGAATATAGGAAATAAATGTATTAACGTAATAATACAAACTGGTAATACAGGTTAGTAGTTCCAGGAATGCGGGTTAGTAGAAAAAATATATATATAATCTTTGGTATCGACGTATCGTGGTATGACTTCCTACTGAGTCTACATGCTCGTTACTGTGACTCTTGCACTGTCTAAC
>OZ038514.1:48918701-48936201 GCA_964036315.1 Acanthosepion esculentum | reverse complement strand
AAATAGGTCGGCGTTTCCGCCGTTTCGCAAGTATGAACTGCCCTACATCAAATTGAGTAATTTAGTCTATGAAATTAATTGCCAGTGTGCTGCTGGTTATGTGGGGCGTACAACCTTGCATTTGGAAACTAGAATTAACCAGCATGTACCTTCCAAAATATGACTTGGTAAGATAGATAAAATGTGTTATCTTCCCCCCATAAATATGGAATTGGCTATTGCTCAACACCTAGTAGAGAATATAGCCTGTGCCAAGTCGTATACGAAAGAGTGGTTCAAAATTATTCATACGGCTGGTTCCAACAATCATTTGAAGATTTTGGAATCAGTCTGTATAGGATTAAGGAAACCTTCTCTCTGCCGGGAGAAAGAATTTGTGAAGTCCCTTAATCTGTTGGGGGATATTTTATTTTAACTGTCCCTGGCTAATTATTTACACGTTATTTCCCCTTCCCTCGTTATAAGTATATATACTTATGTTATTTTAGCGTGTTCTCCCTTTTTTTGCTCTTCATTTTCGTTACTGTTTTTTTCGTTAATTTGTCAATTATCCAACGATTGTCTCCTGATGAGATGTTGGTCGAACGGGTCTTACAGACTAATAAAATTAAAATTAAAATTAATAAATTCCTAGTTTTTCAAATCTGTATACAGATTTTGTACCTCTAAGCATTTGTATATATATATATATATATATATATATATATATATATATATATATATATATATATATATATATATATATATATATATATATATAATTGATGAAAATCTTGGTAATCCGTATATCATTTCCGCTGGGTTGACCGATAAAATAGGTCAATGTCTGGTCCTACCCCCACTACTCCTTAATATTAAGTATTGTAGTAAAAACAAAAATTAATTCTAAAACTCTCTATTCACTCCTTAATTTCGACCATGTCTCTCAAACTATCCCTCATCACCCTCTATGTCACCTTATATAAGATTAATACTGCCCTTCAAAACTGTAATTTTTAATTTCATTTTTCAAACTTGAAAGTGAAGTCTGAAGATCCAGAGAAGAATAAATTCTATGGTGAAATAAATTATTACAATGGTACCTTAAAATGGTCTGTTTTTTCTTTAAATTACATACATACATATATATAAAAGAAACAACACGCCTGGCCGCATACACAATACCGGAAAATCCTCGTCGAAAACACAACTATACTTAAACATGAAAAGAATAAACAAAAAAAAAATCTTGAAGCTATATACATAAAACAGTTGAAACCTAACCTGAACAAAATAAATTATGAAATCTCCACAAATATCCTTAAATGCCTATAATTAGTAACAGAAGCCATTGGTTCATACCAACGGCTTTCCATACTCAATACTCATCAGATTCACTCTCTCGTGGTCAGGTGTGACGTCATGAGCTGTGGTGCAATTTTCGCTTTCAGCGTCTTATATGCACGTGTTTATCGTTGCTTGGAAATCATCCATGTAAACAAAAACAGACTATCATCAATTTCTTGTTCGTGTATTGCTTAATATATTGTGTAATTGTCATCTTTGATAATGGCTTATGTAAGCCGAAAGCTTAGATTGGATTAAAAAATAGGTATCAATATTGTGATTTTCTTTCATTGTTTAATGATGTTATTAAGCTTATCAGACAATATGAAAAGAACTTACATAAAATATATAGACAACACTTATCTATATTATTTAATGAAACATATAT
This sequence comes from Acanthosepion esculentum, assembly GCA_964036315.1. NCBI lineage: Eukaryota > Metazoa > Mollusca > Cephalopoda > Sepiida > Sepiidae > Acanthosepion > Acanthosepion esculentum. The sequence goes on along the minus strand of OZ038514.1, from coordinate 48,934,487 downwards.
ATATATATATATATATATATATATATATATATATATATATATATATATATATATATATATATATATATATATATATATATATATATATATATATATATATATATATATATATATATATATATATATATAAAGATAGTAAAATCGGCCTTGCTAACCAGACGCTTCTCTGTGGCCGAACGGTTAAGGCACATCACGCGAAAAGATGGTTCCGTACAGGATACAGGTTCGACTCCTGTCGGAGAACGAAAATTTTCTATGAAAATTTCTCGGACATTCAGGCCGGTAAATGTTATTTAATACTGTTTATTATAAAACAGAGCATTTGCTTAAATACTTGTATCTATAAAAAGAACGTTAAACATAATATAAATGTCTTTAAATAAATTGTCGGACTATGTCCAATTCAAATATATGTCATAATTATTTTTTTAAATATGATTCCTTCGCTACATGAGTTCTCATATTTCAAAAACATGAGCCAAAAACCTCAATATAATTATTAAAATTGAATTGAATTACAAATATCAAACTCTGTTTCATCCTCAAGCAAAAACTTATGAATAACCAATCTTGAAATTTACGCATCTTTATAAGCATGTTCATTCGTAAAATTAATTACTATGGAAACAGTTGGAGCGACTATTTTGTTAAGAGGCAGAAGAGTTAACTATTTGTATCCACATATCGAAAAAAAAAATTTCTTTAGACACTTAACGACGTACGATAATGCCAACAGCTATCTGTCGCTGTGACGGTCCAGACGATGTGCGTACATGAATTCGCTTTGAAATAGACACCCCAGCCCTGCCTCGGCTTGACCTCTTTCCGAAGGTGACTGATTGAGGTTTTTGGCTCTTGTTTTTGAAACATGAGAAGTCTTATGTAGCGAAGGAATCATATATATTTTTTTAAATAATTATAATTTAGGCTCCACTTTTGTATTGAGCATTGTTTTTTTTAAAAAATAAAAACAAAAATACTAAAGAACTCCGGATTAGTTACCTAACATGTTCTTTACAATTTTTCTATATTTGCACACACACACACACACACACACACACACACACACACACACACACACATATATATATATATATATATTAGTGTGTGCAGATTATATATCATAAAGAAACAATTTATTGAGGCTAATTTTCTCTCTTTTGTTTAATGATGACTTAAAGGCTTATCCGTCAATAAGAAAGGGTCCAATTGAAAATGAGTAGAAAAAAACTTGTCTAAATTATTCAATGAAACATGTCTCCTGAAGTGATCGGTTGTCTAGCTATACTGATCAGCTGTGATACAGCGAATAAGTCTGTCTGTGGACGACGATATTAGCTCTCGATAAAATAATTTAATCGGTCGAGCACTATGGCGAGGAACGAATTTGTAAACAGTCACTGCTGACGAGTCCCAAATATAGGACGAAACGGCCGTCCAGTGCTTTCTGCATTGTGCAGAGTTTAAATATAATGATCAAATTCTCCTAATAATTCAAATATATATATATATATATATATATATATATATATATATATATATATATATATATATATATATATATATATATATCACTTAATATTCTGTCTATATTTCTGAGATGAGGTATTATGTACAGTATTTACATTAATCGGACTATTGTCCTCATCTTTGTCGCCATATTTGTCACAACGTTTCGGCCGTTGTACGCTCCGGCCTTCTTCAGGTGGTTGGAATTTCGCACTGAACTCTTTATTTCGATCACTGGGGTAGACTGTTCTAGTTCCACGTGCCATATTTGATGGATGTCAGTTATCAGTTATCTCCTGCTAATTTTCCCTCTGAAATCTAATATCTAATATCACCAAGTTCAGTCACTTAATGCCACACGTGGTGTACGCCTGGCTGGTCATGTATCTTTCGTTACATGACTGACAAGGCAGAAGATTTTTCCCCGGCAGTAGGTTGTCATTTTTTCTGCGATAAACTCGTTGCCAACCGGGCTTGCTATTTAACCCACAGCTGGGGGGAGAAGAGATGGAATCTTACCTTTCCCAACGGTATTTGTTCGTAAGTGAAGGTGTGAATTGAATTCGAACTCGACCCCCCAAGTTCTCATTCGGAGCCGCTATCCATCGCACCACAACGCGCATCCACAAACTTGTATCACGAAAGCATTATTATCTTACCTGCAAAAAATTCTTACAGTCTAAACGTATTTTCTTGTTTTAAATAACCTGCAAAAGGGTTGATAAGCCGTAAAAAAACGAATCAATCAATGACATACAGATGATCTCCACAGGCTTTTATTTTAGATTTATTTACATTCTCTGGAATATAAATGTATAGAAATTATTATGGCCACAAAATGAGTGATCTGTTTACGTATTGATTGTAATATATAATTGATCCCCCATTTTATATACACATGACCATTTCTTGAACTAGCTATGAATCCACCACTTTCCTTCTCCCAGATATGGGTTAATTAGTAAGACATGTATCGCTAAATCATTATTATCTGGAAAAATATCTTACGGTATAAAAATATACCCTGGCTTTAAATAACCTGCAAATTATTGATAAGCCGTAGAAAACGAATCAATATTTCGATGAAATACTGATTAGCTAACCTCAGCATTTAATTTTTATTTATTTACATCATTCACTGGAACATAAATGTGTAGAAACTACTGCGGCCACGAAGTGAGGGATCAATCTATATATTGATTGTAATACAGAATTGTTCCCCCATTTATATCAACAAGATAATTTCTTGTTTGTTTATGAAATTCTGATTAGGTAAGAATCCACTTCTTACTAAGACATATCGCTAAACTATTAAAACATTATTATCTCAAAAACAAAAAATATTTATTACAATCTAAAAATATTTTCTAGCTTTACCTGCAAAGGGTTGATAAGCCGTAATAAACGAATCAATCAAATACTGATTCGCTACACAGGCAGGACTTTTCGATTTATTTAAATTCTCTGGAGTATAAATGTATCGAAAAATACCAACCAAAAAGTGAGCGTTCACTTTATATATTGATTTTAATATAAAATTGAACCCCCACTTTATAACCAGTATATTTTCTTGTTTGATTATCAAATTCTGATTAATTAGGAAAAGGCTTTTTCTTCCCCCTGCTATGGGTTAATTCTTAAGGCTTGTATCACTAAACCAATATCTAAAAAAAATATTTTCTGGCTTTAAATAACCTGCAAAGGGTTGATAAGCCGTAGAATTGATTGAATCAGGTGACAGGTCATGACCAGTAACATTGCATTTTCTTTGTATTTTGTCAATAATCCCTAAACTCCAGTCCAGATGTGGCAGCAATATTCAAAGCATCGATGAACAGTAAACTTGGTATTTACCAACTTCTCCACAAGGCAAGATGTGTCACCAGGCCGATTTTTATGCGGGGCAAATTCGAGCTCGTAGCCTCGGACAAAATTCCCCGTAGACCCCGCATACACGAGGTCGGGTAACTGTCTATTTCCTCAGATGAGACTCTGTCTTTCAGCATAGCCTCGTCTGGGTTCCTCCCTGAACAAATGCAGAAGGTTTGACAAGCTGACTCCAATGGTAGCCTTATAAATAAATAAATATATAACCTTTTTTTTTTAAAATTTTTTCTTTTTTTAAGCTTTTCACCCCAGACAAGGCTGGAAGCCATTATCACGGAAGGAGTTACAGAGGATTTGGTGCAAGAGCAGATAGGAGTGGATGTGGAGAAGGATAGTGGATAGATCAATGCAACTGGAGATGTCGATTGACATTACATTTGAATAGTTGGAGATTATAGTTGTCAGGGAAACAGGAATAGGGTAGGGAGTTCCACAGGCGTGAGGTGCGAGATATGAAGCTATTGGAGTAGAGGAGACGTCTACACTTAACAGTTTCAACAGTGAAAGGGTGGGAACGGGATGCCAGCCTCGTATGACGCTTGAATTCATGGAGCCTGGGAACCAGAGATAGCAGCTCATCGGAGCAATTACCATGGAAGTATTTGTAAAAGAGACAGGGAGAGGCGACGGCGAGTCTGTGAGAGAGAGACTGCAGACGAGAAGCCAGATCAGGGCCAATTACCTTGCATATACGTCTCTGGATCTTATCAAGAACCCCGAGGCAATCAGAAGTGGCTCCAGACCATATATGGCAGCAATACTCCATGCAAGGGCGGATGGTTGATTTGTAAATTTGGAGGATCGATTCCGGGGAGAAAAATTTCCTGGCTCCGCACGGGGAGCCAACTTTCCTAACGGTGGATGAAGCAATTGACGCAATGCATTTGTTCCATCTCAGCGTAATAATGATTATAACTTTATTGTGGGTGCCAAGTTTTATAATAGAATTTACAACATGACCTTTTATTTAAATATAATCCGAAAGATATATACATTAGAAAGATATATTTGATTAACAATATATCCTGTGTACCTGAAAATAAAATCTTTATTTTTTGACATGTCACAATGGACTCCTTATCATTTTTTTTTACATTTTTCAATCACTGATTTTTGCTTTTCCATTTTTTTAATATTTGTAGTATTTCTTATTGCCTCCCAGAGATTTGATCTGTCTCTCGTCTAATGATGGCCGATAAACTTTTTCTATTGGATTAATTTGTGGAAAGGCTGGAGGCCTTCCTATTAATTTAGTTTCTTTGAAAAAAAACTTTTCTGACAAAATGGTCTATAATCAACATTGCTGAATGTGATGGAACACTGTCTTACAGAAATATACTCTTTAGGTAAAAGCTTCTTGATTGCGAACGGTGGCACTCAAAAATATCTTGTCAAAGAGCTTAACAATAATTCTCTGCTTTTCATCTTCACACCGCCATCACATCTGAAGAAAACTATAATTATACAATCTAAGACACAAGTCGAAAACATGACTCCATCTCCTGTTGGGATCTAAATTTTAAATTTTACGGTCGTTCTTCTTTAATTGTAACAGATTTAATAGCAGAAGCAATGAAAACCTACCAAAAATTGTAGCTTTTCTTTGAAGCTCAAATGTTTGAATAGATGTATACTTGGGATGCTTTGACCAGATATTTTCCCTGGTACCCCGATCCCGTAAATATTATGGACATTTACCCATGCACGCATGGACTCTCCCAGCTATAAATAGGAGCAGGTACTGCCTTTTGGAGAGGGAAGATTCCAGCAGTCAGATCTGACAGTCGGACGCAACATTCTTGCTGTAACACTCTCGTTTGTATATGTTTGTATTACTGTTTCTGTTAATATATTTGTTTAACTAGGTTCCTCTCTTTGTGTCTTTATTTCTGGTCGAAACAAGGCCACAACAGATAGATAGATAGATAGATAGATAGATAGATAGATAGATAGATAGATAGATAGATAGATAGATAGATAGATATTTGTTCCGGATTGGTTGTACCGTTCAGCTACAATAGCTTCCCTACAAAGTAAGATTTTCTATTTTGCCTTTAAAGAACATTGACACTTTCAGAAAGTTCTTGGTATGTCGATAAACTACATCTGCGTTTTGGGAAAGACGATAAACTACATCCGACAAAAAGGCCTTTGATCAGGAGGTTTTGAGGAGCATGGAACCACCTCAAGTTTTGATGTTCCCAGGTTTCTCCTGTCTCGGATTGGTAGCAACAGTTAGGGACCCAGCTATCGTTACCCCCCACCGCAAACTGAGCCCAAAACACGATGAAAGTATAAAAATAGGTTTTAATAAAAGCAATACGCATTTGTAAAAAAAATACCAGCAATATGTTTTTGAATAAAAAATTATTTCCAGCAGTACATTTTGAAGAAAAAGTATTACCAACAATAAAAATGTTGTCGGCATTAAATAACCCATTGAGGTTGATATGCCGTAAAACAAAATAGACCAAACCAATCTAAACCAAAGAATACATATTCTATTCATACGAATCTATCCTAAAAATGTTGTCGTCATTAAATAACTCATTGAGGTTGATATGCCGTAAAACAAAATAAAAGCAAACCAATCTAAATAAAAAAATACATATTCTATTCATACGAATCTATCCTAAAAATGTTGTCGGCATTAAATAACTCATTGATGTTGATATGCCGTAAAACAAAATAAACTAAACCAATCTAAACGAAAGAAAACATATTCTATTCATACGAATCTATCCTAAAAATGTTGTCCACATTAAATAACCCATTGATGTTGATATGCGGTATAAAAAAATAAACAAAACCAATTTACTCCAAAGAATACATATTCTATTCATACGAATCTATCCTAAAAATGTTGTCAGCATTAAATAACCTATTGATATGCCGTAAAACAAAATAAACCCAAATTGTCGTGGCCGCCATTCATGTAACGTTACTGACAGCCTAGATTTTTTACTTTACAAATGTTTAAGCAAACGAAAAGCAAACTAGAGACATGCGCTTGAAGATGATCCACTGAAAATTCTCACTTTGGATGTCTTAAAAGAATGGATAACTGAAGACGATAATGAATCACAAAATAATTCAACGGTAGAATCACTTCAAAATGGATTGGATTGTCAAGAAATAGAGGAAGAATCAAATTCTTCCAATAATGGTGAACAAAGGAAGGATGATGAAAGAGTCTGGAACTCAGTAGAGAAATATATTGATGAGGTCATCAAATTCATGGAGAAAAAGTGTCTTTATTCAGTAGTACAGAATCTACAAGTAAACGTAGTTTTCAGAAATAACTTTAAAAACTAGAACAGCGAAAAGTAAGCGAAATGAGAAAGGAAATAAGAAAGATAAGTGAAAATAAAACTTATTAATCCTTATTAAGCATTACAAATGAATATTTACTTGCGTGAGAAACTTATTTTTTCATTTTTATTGCGATAAGTTCTTGGGGTTATTTTAAGTTATAGTTATATTATACACACCACATTACATTCAAACATGTCCTCATACCCCAACTACATTTAACACTTCTACTATATATATATATATATATATATATATATATATATATATATATATATAAATGTCTTTAAATATATATATATATATATATATATATATATATATATATATATATATATATATATATATATATATATATTTACCTGTATCCTATACGGAACCGTCATATAGCCTGACGTGCCTTTTAATAATTATCGGACTTTGTCCATTTCATAATGTGTGACGTCATTTGTTTACATTTGATACGCCATGAGCAGTTATGAATGTACGTGAGAGATTCATGGAAGATTGAAGTTTATAAGCAGTAAATTCGACCTTGCCTACCGAACGATGCTCAGTGGCCGAATCGGTTAAGGCACGTCAGGCTATATGACGGATCCGTATATGATGCAGGTTCGAATCCTGTCGGAGGACGAATATTTTCTATGAAAATTTCGCGGACATTCAGACCGGTAAATGTCATTTAATACTGTATATTATAAACAGAGCATTTACTTAAATACCTGTATCTATAAAAGGAATGTTAAAACATAAAAATGTCTCTAAATAATTGTCGGACTTTTTACATTTCATAATATATATATATATATATATATATATATATATATATATATATATATATATATATATATATATATATATATATATATATATATATATATATATATATATATATATATATATATTAAATAAAAACAGATTGCTTTAAGGTTCCATATAATAAATTATTTCACCACAGCCCTTTTAAAGGACAGTGGATCATCAGATTTATTTCCAAATGTTGAAATGAAAAAATGAAAATATATTTACACATTTATGACGGGCAATAATAAGGAAACTCACGAAGTGGGGCAGTGTAGGGAGGTAGAGAGACAGCGTTGAGTTAGATGTAACATTTCTATTGTTTCAAATTTAAATTTTCGCTGAAATCTAGACATTGACACTTTAAATCTGTTAACGGAAGTTATATCTTCATATAGGAAGTGGGATGGACAAAGAAGTATATAAAGAAAAAAAGAAAAAGAGAGAAAAAAGATAAAGAAGTTGTAAAAAGTGTCATTAACTTCTATTGGAATAGGCTTTGTTTTTTTCTTTACTTTGAGATTTCGTAAATTTTTCAGTTTAAACAGTCTAAGCCATTTAAATATATGTTAAAGTTTTTTTTTAAAAAACCTTATCACGGACATTTTGGGGATTTAATGTGAAATATATATAATAGAACTCCTTATATCCGAACTTCTTAGTGTGGTAATCTAGATTTAGTAGGAATAAGCTATATTCTAATATTTTTCTTTTCCGATGATTCTTAGTAACTCGGAATTACTTAACCCATAATTTCTTGCACAGAAATAACTTCAACAGTAAGAAAAAAGAGAATAAATGATTCCCTTCTCGTCAGAAATTAGAGATTATTGAAGCACTGGACGAAACTCGAATTCGATGAATTTGAAAATTAATAAACAAGGATTTCATGATCTGAATGAAACGCTAAAACTTGCGCTTAAAGATGATCAACTCATCTCATTTTTGGATGATTTAAAAGAATGGATAACTGAAGACGCTAAAGAATTACGGAAGAATTCCACGGTAGAATCACTTCAAAATGATTTGGATTGTCAAGAAATAGAGGAAGAATCAAATTCTTCCGATAATGGTGAAAACATGAAGGATGATGAAAGAGTCTGCGACTAAGTAGAGAAAACTATTGATGAGGTCATCTATGTCATGGAGAAGAAATCTGGTTTTATTTGTACAGAATCTGCAAGTGTACGTCATTTGCAGAAATGCCTTTAGAAAAGTGTACGTCATTTGCAGAAATGCCTTTAGAAAAGTGTACGTCATTTGCAGAAATGCCTTTAGAAAAGTGTACGTCATTTGCAGAAATGCCTTTAGAAAAATGTACGTCATTTGCAGAAATGCCTTTAGAAAAGTGTACGTCATTTGCAGAAATGCCTTTAGAAAAGTGTACGTCATTTGCAGAAATGCCTTTAGAAAAGTGTACGTCATTTGCAGAAATGCCTTTAGAAAAGTGTACGTCATTTGCAGAAATGCCTTTAGAAAAGTGTACGTCATTTGCAGAAATGCCTTTAGAAAAGTGTACGTCATTTGCAGAAATGCCTTTAGAAAAGTGTACGTCATTTGCAGAAATGCCTTTAGAAAAGTGTACGTCATTTGCAGAAATGCCTTTAGAAAAGTGTACGTCATTTGCAGAAATGCCTTACTTTAAAAAGAGACCAGCGAAAATTAAGCGAAAAGAGAGGAAAAACAAGAAAAACAAGTGAAAATAAAACTTATTAATCCTTTCTCATATATTGTGATAAGTTCTTGTGTTTTGTTATGTTATACTTATATTACACATACCACATTATATCCTAACCCGTCCTCATATCCATACTACTCTTAAGACTTCCACTATATATATATATATATATATATATATATATATATATATATATATGGTTTACGAAAAACTATGTAATCCGTATGGGTAGACCCAAGGGTTATAAAATCCAGAGAGCTCAATGTAAATCAGAGGTAATAATTTAGATAAAAATGAAAACAGACCACTTGAAGGGTCTATGTAAGAAATTATTTCACCACAGTCCTTTTAAAGGACCGCGGATCATCAGACTTTACTTCCAAAGGTTGAAACGAAAAATGAAAAGAAATTTACACATTTTTGACTGGCAGTACTAATCATATGTAAATTAACGAATTGAGGTGGGAGAGAGACATGATTGAGTTAGATGTAAAATTTCTATTCTTTCATTTAATATTGTTTGAAGTCCAGACATTGACACATTAAATCGGTTAACTTAACGGAAGTTATATATTGATATGGAAGGGGGAGAGGAGAAAAAGGCATAAAGAGAAAAAAAGAGAAAGAAGTCATGAGAGAAAGTGTGATTAACTTTCTTCGGAATGAAAGGCCCGAAATAGACGCTGTTATTTTGCTTTACTTTGCGAGTTCATAAATATTATAATGTTTGATATAAATTTGAATGTTTAAACAGTCTATAAGGAATTTAATTTGATGTTTGTTAGCGATTTAAGTTTTTTTAAAAACTTTGTTAAAAAAATTTTTGGCATTTAATATGAAATAGAGGATTAGAAAAATATTCATAGAATTTACATTAAATACTAAAATTTTATTTTCAAATATAAGTTTACTTCTAGTTGTAATGGATTATTAAGGTGATATCTCTATCAGTTTGAATTTTATTCATGAATTTAATTTGCGACTATATATATATATATATATATATATATATATATATATATATATATATATATATATATATATATATATATATATATCATAATTAAGTAATTCATCGAGTTTTAGAAGAAACCTCAACAGAATGCAGAAAGCATGGACGGCCGTTTCGTCCTATATTTGGGACTCATCATCAGTGCGCATCCACTACCAGGAATTGAAACCTGGACACAATTCCTGGTAGTAGATGCGCACTGCTGATGAGTCCCAAATATAGGACGAAACGGCCGTCCAGTGCTTTCTGCATTCAGTTGAGGTTTCTTCTAAAACTCGATGAATTACTTAATTATGATATATATATATATATATATATATATATATATATATATATATAAGCGAACATTGAAGTCAACACTCAGAGGCATCAGGCTGTTTCATGCTAGACGCAATCGTCAGGCCGCCTGACGACTGTGTCTAGCATGAAATAGCCTGTCGCCTCTTAGTGTAGACTTCAATGTTCACTCTTATATTTATATTTACACACGCTCTATCTCTGATATTGAGCACTTTATCCCATAAATAAAGCACACCTTAAAACTATATATATATATATATATATATATATATATATATATATAAGAATATGTTGTGTTATAGAAATGGAATGAACCTGGCCCTTACTCTCTCTGTAATTCGATACGCCAATTTATTTTATACCATTGAAGGATCGATTACACTTCGTTCAGTTCCTAAATGACCCACAGAGTTTTGGCCACCTACCATTATGCCTCAGCGCGACAAAATTACCATTATTACACGTGCCGTCAGAATGGTCGCTACCTATGATACCTTAAAGTATATTCATACAGAAGACGCGTCCAGATAAATTAGGCCAATTTAATGACGAGCCCGAAATTGTCTTTATTCTGTTAATCCATTAAAATCCGAGACTGACTTTCTGAGTTTAGGTACAGAATTTTCACTTAGCAACTGCTTGCAATTATTTCGGGAAGCCAGCTATTTTTGCTTTCAAGAATTATTCGACTTAGTTTTCATTTCGTGTTTATTATAACAGCGTGCAGTCGATATGCTCCACAGTCTTCCTCGAGTTGTCTAAGAATGATTGGGACGATTGTCTTCAGTTGCTCAATTTCCTATAAATATGTTTCAGCCGAGCAGATCTCCGGCTTTCTCTCTATTTTATGATATAAAATGATAAAACCATTGTAGAGTAATTGGCCATATTTATAAATAGGAGTGATAAGGAAAGAAAGGAAAATAACAGGGGAAAATAATATAAAAGAAGCAAACAATTTATGCGTGGCAAAACACATCGATAAGGCAAATCAACAATAATACAACAAAAGAAATGTATTAAGTAAAGCAACAATAATAAGGCAAAACAATATCAATAAGGCAAAGCAACAATAACAGGACAAGACAAAATCAATATTTCAAGGAAACAATAATAAGATAAAGAATCATCATTAAGGCAAAACAACAATAATAAGGCAAGACAAAATCAATAAGGCAAGGCAACAATAATACGGTGAAATAACGTCATTATGGTATAGCAACAATAAAACAAAACATCATCAATAAAGTGAAGCAACAATAATAAGGCAAAACGACATCACTAAGGCAAAGCGACATTAATAAGGCAAAGCAACATGAATAAGGCAAAGCAACATCAATAAGGCATAGGAACATCAATAAAGCAACTATTTAATCAATAAAATCAACTATTGAATCAATACCTACATCTACCGCAAGGAATTTTGGTTCTCTGTGTCGTGCCAAAAGTTTTTTTTCCTCGTCTGAGTCCATCTTTCCCATCTACTAATCTACCATTCGTCTATGCATGTTGCCATATATGGTCTGGTACATGTTCTCGTCAAAATCCAAAGACGAATATGCAATGGGATCGGTCTTGATTCGGGGCCTCGACTCCGGTCACATTCTCACCGACGCAATGTGGCTTCCCTCTGTCTTTTCTATAAATATGTTCATGGCATCTACTCTGAGGAGCAATTTTCATTGGTGCCCCGACTGCATGAATTGGTTTTACTATACGAAGCTCTTACTTAAAAATAATTCCAGTTATCTATCGGCGGAATTTTAATTCTCGTGTCAAATTCTTCGTCCGGGAGCAGTGAATGTTTTTTTATGGCGCCTGTTTTTCGTAGAGATGTGTCGTTCCTGGTCCGTCGAAGTGTTTTTTTCTCCGCCATCGCTATCTGTTGATATGCTAATTCTCCTCCGCTTATATCATTAGAGATAGGTTCGACTTGTCCTAAGTTTTAGATTCTCGATATTACGTCTGATTAACCAGACAATGAATCCTTACTTCTGATTTTCTAGTGAGTTATTCTGCTCAAAACTACGTCCGCGCGTCCTTTACGTTACGGTATTTAAATGTAGAGAGAGACAGAGAGAGAGAGAGAGAGAGAGAAAGAGAGAGAGAGAAAGAGAGAGAGAGAAAGAGAAAGAGAGAAAGAAGAGAGAGAACAGTTAGCATGTTAGTAATTCCCAAAGCAAGGATATTTACCTAACCTCCCCGCGAGAAAGGATGTGGTACAAGGCGGTTTTTAATGCGAGGCAAAACTTATTCCGTAGGCTCCGGTAAGAATTCCCCATAGACCACATATAAACGGGGTCGGGTAGCTGTCTACAATCTCAGACGAGTCTCTGCCCTACTGCATAGCCTCGTTTGGGTTCCTCACTGCGTGAAGGCAGAAAGTTGGATTAGCACAGCTGGAGACGAATCTACAACTAATTGCCGAACCAAGGTTATTTACCTTACCTCCCCGCGAGGTGGGATGTGGCACAAGGCCGTATTTAATGAGGGATATAAACCAAGCCCGTAGGCTTGGGCAAAAAATTCTTCGTTGAACTCTTATAAAAGGTGTCGGTTTGCCGCCTACCACCCCAGACGAGACTGTGACCGTCGGCATAGCCTAGGTTCATCTCTTCCCGAAGGCAAATCGTTCGACCTGCTAAGCTGAAGACCAATCTCCAACAAATTGCCGAAGCAAGGTCATTTAGCTTACCTCCCCGCGAGGTAGGATGTGGCATAAGGCCGATTTAAATGCGGAGTTAAAACCGAGCCCATAGGCTCGGGCAATAATTCCCCGTAGACCCCGTAAAAACGACGTGGGGAAGCTGTCTACCACCCCAGACGAGTCTCAGCCCTTAGGCATAGCCTCGCCTGGGTTCCTCGCTGCCCGAAGGCAGATAAATCGACTACCCTAGCTGGAGACGAATCTCCAACTAATTCCCGAAGCAAGGATATTTGCCAACCGCCCAACGCGGTCAGATGTGGCACAAGGCCGAATTTAACGTGGGGTATTCGAACCCGTTTGCTCGGGCAAAAATTCCCCGTAGACCCCGTAAAAACGGGGTTGGGTAGGAATCTACCACCCTAGATGAGGCTCTGCACTTCGGCATAGCCTCGTCTGGGTTTCTCTTTGCCAGAAGGCAGTGAATTCAACCAGCACAGCTGGAGACGAATCTCCAACTAATTGCCGAAGCAAGGTTATTTACCTCACCTCCCCGCGGGGAAGTATGTGGCACAAGGATGTGGCCTCGTCTGGGTTCCTCTCTGCCCGAAGCAGAGAGTTCGACTAGATTAGTTGCAGGTGAATCTCCAACTAATTGCTGAAGCAATGTTATTTACCTTACCACTGTGCGAGGCAGGATGTGGCACAAGGACTTTTTTTTAATGCGAGATAAAACCGAGCCCATAGGCACGGGCTAAAAAAATTGCCCGTAGACATCGTAAAAACGGGGTCGGGTAACTGTCTACCAACCCAGACGATTCTCGGCCCTTAGGCATAGCCTCGTCTGGGTTCCTCTCTGCGCTAAGGCAGAGAGTTCGACCAACTAGAATGAACTTCAAGTAATTATCGAAGTAAGGTTATTTACCTTACCTCCACGCGAGGCAGGATGTGGCACAAGGCCGTTTTTATGCGGGGTTAAAACCGGGGCACGTTGGCTCGGGCAAAAATGCTCGTCCAACTCAGCTAGAGCCGAATCTCCAACGAAACTAAATATTTATTTCTAGCAATAGATTTTAATAGTAAATAATATTTCCAAAGCTCCTAAGGAAATTAAATTTCGTCATTAACTGACCCAAAAGGATTTGATATGCCGTTAAACAATGCTAACCAAACCAACACAGGGTAAGAGATTTTTCCATCTATATTTCAAATAAAAGAAAGCTTTTCTTTATAAAATGTAAATCATTAAAAATTACACTTTCAAGTTAGTTTAATTTCGCATTTCGGGAGCCTTTTTTTAAATTTAATATGACCACCTTTAATGTCTTTTTAAAAACATGGAAATCAAGACACAACCAGAAGATGACCTACCCTTCATTTCATCTCAGCGTCTCGCCCATCGATTTTCATTCATCAAACAAAATATTTGCATAATGCATACGACTTACTGCGTTTCAAGCGGTCACGCTTTGAGCTGTCTTTCATGGAAGCCGTTAATGCCGACTCATTTTCGCATTGGCGACAGGATAAAGGTTTGGCAGAATTTCCGCGTGTGAGCAATCGATTTTAAATTAGATAAAACGCTTTTATACAACACCATCAAGAGTCTTTGGCACATTGCCATCGTGTGGAACAGAGAGTAGCTACGCATTCTTCTGAGTGCTATCATTATTTCGTTGTTTTATAACTTACGATATATTCTTGAGCCTTCCGCACATTGACTGGAGTAACGAGATGGGCCATTTTCATTATACACACACACAGACAGACAGACAGACACACACACACACACACACATATATATATATACATATATATATATATGTTTGTGTGTGTGTCTATGTTTCGATATTTATTAATTAACAGGAGATAACTGATAACTGATATCCATTAGACATGGCATGTGGAACTAGAACAGTCTACCCTAGCGAGCGAAATAAAGGGTCCAGTTCCACATTCCAACCACCTGAAGAAGGCCGAAGCGTACAACGACCGAAACGTTGTGATAAATATGGCATCAAAGATGAGGAAAATTGGCCGAATAATGTAATATATATATATATATATATATATATATATGTGTGTGTGTGTGTGTGTGTGTGTGTGTGTGTTTGTGTGTGCGCGCGCGTGTGTATGTGTGTGTGTGTGTGCTGAAAAATTATTTTTCGGTTGAGCTCTCCGGAGAAGAAGTGTGAGTTTGTAAACAGTGAATAATACTGCTACTAATGCAACACTCTTCGATAAAACGAATCAAGTTCTCCCAGTCAATGGCGTCTTTATCTCAAAATGAATAAGCTTTAAATTCCCCTTTATCCCTGCCGCTTAGGGGTAGATTCTCCGACTGATACCAATTCCGTCGGGGTTCGATCTTAGCTAGAGGCAACCGGACGTCTAACCACATCTGTGATACAGCGAAACATTCTGTCTGTGGATGACTATATATATATATATATATATATATATATATATATATATATATATATATATATATATATATATATATATATATATATATATATATATATATATATATATATATATATATATATATATATATATATATATATATATATATATATATATATATATATATATATATATATATATATATATATATATATATATATATATATATATATATAT
>OZ038514.1:48908701-48913701 GCA_964036315.1 Acanthosepion esculentum | reverse complement strand
ACATTGCTTCAAATAAAAGATTGAATGAAAGCAGTTATGGCACCTAGCTCGATTCCCTCATAAAATTACGGTATGTGAATTTAGTAAATGCTAAAAACTTCAAACACTTCCGTGTATTAAAGGGTCATGACAAATTTCGAACACGAGACAAGGAAATTAAACACCGAATAGACTGACAGAGGTACTTTCACCCGAAACTAGCAAAACTAAAACATCAACCAGAAAACTCGGGTCATGTTCTTAAATAGCCTCGTCAAATCGAAACTTTCATATGGATGCCATTCATGGCGCCAATCCCGTTCAGAAATATCTAAACTGTCAGCGGTAAACAACCGCTACCTAAGCTCAATGCTTTCAGCGAATGAAAATACTGAAAAATGGTTTTAAAAGAAAGGTTTTATAAATTGCAACAGAAAGTCGTAATCGGTACTCTGTCAATGAATGCCATATGTTTCCCTGTAAGGAAAAGGCTAATATTATTAGCATCGTCTATAAATTCCCATATTAAAGGCTCTTCTGACAGAAGCTTTCGGTGTCGTGGCCTTGTTCAAAATAATCACACCAGATTATATCTTTTCTTCCCAAAGCGACATTACTCTCTCCCACACCACTAAAAAAACACATAAATCTGAAAACTCGGGTCACGTATTTAAATAGTCTCATCAGATCGAGATTTTCATTTGGATGTCATGAATGGTGACAAACCCGTTCAGAAATATCTAAACTGTCAGCTGGATACAACAGCGTCATAAGAACAATGGTTAAAAATGTCTTTCAACGAATGAAACCTGAAAAATGGTTTTAAAAGAAAGATTATATAAATTGCCACCGACGGTAGTAGTCGGTGCTCTGTCAGTGAATACTGCCAAATGTTTCCCTGGAAGGAAAGGGCTAATATTACCATTCCTATTATCATTGTCTATAAACTCCCAAATTAAGGGCTCTTCGTTCAGACTAAAAAAAGAGGTGACAGAGGCTTTCAGTGTCCTGGCCTTGTACAAAATAATCACACCCGATTAACTTCCCCCATTCCAAAAAAAGAAAAAATCGGAAAACTCGGGTCATGTTTTTAAATAGCCTCGTCAGATCGAGACTTTCGTTTGGATGTCATGAATGGTGCCAAACCCGTTCGGAAACCTCTAAACGGTCAGCGATTTACAACCGCTTTCTAAGATCAATTATGAAAAAAGTACTTTTTTGAGGTTTGTGTACTGGAACTACAGATTCACAAACAAGGAACTGTATCACGAAACAGGAGGAACATCACTTTAGGACTACCAACAGCAGCAACAACTAAAATGGATAGTTCATGTAACGAAATAATGGCGGCAACAAGGAAGGGAACACACGTCGACACTGAAAAGAGCGATAGCAGCTAAAAGACTACCTGTTTTACTAAAAATTAAATTCATTTAAGAGAAAGATTTTATAAATTTCAACCGAAAGCAGTACTACCTGCTCGGTCAATCAATGCCAAATGTTTCCTTGTAGGGAAAAAGCTAATATCAATACTGGAAAGAGCGATAACATCTACTGGACTTGAGAGACCTGTTTTCGTGAATAATTGTATTAAGAGAAACATTTTATAAATTTCAACCGTAAGCAGTACTGGCTGCTCGGTCAATGATAGCTAAATGTTTCCTTGTAGGGAAAAGGCTAATATCAGCACTGGAAGAGCGGTAACATCTACTGGACTTGAGAGACCTGTTTTTCTGAATAATTGTTTTAAGAGAAACATTTTACAAATTTCACCCGAAAGCAGTACTGGCTGCTCGACCAATGAATGTCAAATGTTTCCTTATAGGGAAAAGGCTAATATCAATACTGGAAAGAGCGATAACATCTACTGGACTTGAGAGACTGTTTTCCTGAATAATTGTTTTAAGAGAAGGATTTTATAAATTTCAACCGTAAGCAGTAATGGCTGCTCGGTCAATGAATGCCAAATGTTTCCTTGTAGGGAAAAGGCTAATATCAATACTGGAAAGAGCGATAACATCTACTGGACTTGAGAGACCTGTTTTCGTGAATAATTGTTTTAAGAGAAGGATTTTATAAATTTCAACCGTTAGCAGTAATGGCTGATCGGTCAATGAATGCCAAATGTTTCCTTGTAGGGAAAAGGCTAATATCAATACTGGAAAGAGCGATAACATCTACTGGACTTGAGAGACCTGTTTTCGTGAATAATTTTTTTAAGAGAAGGATTTTATAAATTTTAACCGTAACCAGTACTGGCTGCTCGGTCAATGAATGCCAAATGTTTCCTTGTAGGGAAAAGGCTAATATCAATACTGGAAAGCGCGATAACATCTACTGGACTTGAGAGACCTGTTTTCCTGAATAATTGTTTTAAGAGAGAGATTTTATTAATTTCAACCGAAAGCAGTACTGGCTGCTCGGTCAATGAATGCCAAATGTTTACTTGTAGGGAAAAGGCTAATATCAATACTTTCAAATGTTTGTGTTTACATTAATATTATTTATTATACTTGTATATATGTGCATCTATATGCACCCTGCAATCGCTCTTCACCTGTGAACCATTCACAAGGAATTCACACTGATGCAATTCTGATAGAGAATGGTATTAATTGTTTAGCTGTTGGGCTGCTTGGACCTATTGGAATACCGCTGCTTGACCACCATGAAGACCACGATCACCAGAGGCACTGATGAACAAAGACTGGCGGCTTATGCTGTGCTGTAGATAAGAAGAGGAGAGGTGAGATGTCCAACCACTTCTGTTTCTATGCTGATGCCTCAAGGGGTTGTGGTACAATTTATATGTTTAATACCATAATTTCTTTTCTACGAAAGAACAACTGCAATGTGTGCAGTGGTGCTTGGACAAGCATTCCCTTTACTCTACTCTGAGGTGGAAAGACTGTCCATACTTTTTTCCAATGTCCTGTCCCACTGACGGAGGCCAGTCTTTGTAATGTAGCATCCGTTTTAGACCATGCAAATTATTTACAAAACCTGGATTTGATCATCTTGGATTAGGCTTCTATGATACCTTCATTTGCTCTTCATGCTATTAGTAAAGCCTGGCGATATATCACTGGTATTGCTGCTGTTTTGGGGCGGTAAAGTTGTGTAATTCTGATGGAGAATTGTTTAGCAGTTAGGCTGCCTGAACATATTGAATAACCGCAGCTTGACCATCATGGATACCTCAATCAGCCAGGCATTACAACACTTACTGAGGGACTGATTGCTAATACTGTGTTTGAATCTATGGAACAGAGGAGCAGAGGTGTCCCAAAAGTCCTGTTTATATGAGGATGAACTAGGAGGCTGTGTTAAATCTTTTTTGCTTAATAACATAATTTCATATCTGCGTAGGGACAACCGCAACGTATGCAGTGGTGCTTGGACGGGCAATTGCTATCCACTACTGACAGGTGGAAAGACTCTCCATAGTTTGTTCAAATTGCCTGTCCATCTCACGAAGGCATGCAAATTATTTACAATACCTGGATTTGATCATCTTGGATTAGCCTTATATAATCACTGAAATTGCTCTTCATGCCATTGATAAAATCTTTACGAGATATCACTGGCATTGCTGCTGTTTTTGGTGGAAAGTTGGGGACTTCAGGCAAGTCCTCCCCATATTACCAAGAGGTTGTCGTGAGGCAATCATTGAAATCTGTATTAAAAATTCATCCGTATGTCTAATTTTCTTTCAATACCAGAATTTGCGCACTGTCGAAGGAGACATCTTGACAACATTTAAGGCAGCATGCATGAGCTATGGTCTTCTCCCAAAAGATGACACAGTTGACCATGCATTGCTAGAAGCTACTGCCTGTCGGATGACCTTACATCTGCGCGTTATGTTTGTTTCCCGGTACACGTAGATGAACCCTGCAAATGCCCTTCACCTGTGAACAATTCACAGGGAAGCCATGATTGAAGATTTCTTGCACCAAGGTTTTGATGCATGCTTAAGAGAAAGATTTTATAAATTTCAACCGGTAACAGTATTGTCTGCTCAGTCAATGAATGTCAAATGTTTCCTTGTAGGGAAAAGGCTAATATCAATACTGGAAAGAGCGATAACATCTACTGGACTTGAGATACCTGTTTTCCTGAATAATTGTTTTAATAGAAAGATTTTATAAATTTCAACCGTAAGCAGTACTGGCTGCTCGGTCAATGAATGTCAAATGTTTCCTTGGAGAGAAAAGGCTAATATCAATACTGGAAAGAGCGATAACATCTACTGGACTTGAGAGACCTGTTTTCCTGAATAATTGTTTTAAGAGAAAGATTTTATAAATTTCAACCGATAGCAGTACTGGCTGCTCGGTCAATGAATGTCAAATGTTTCCTTGTAGGGAAAAGGTTAATATCAATACTTTGAAATGTTTGTGTTTACATTAATATTATTTATTATACTTGTATATATGTGCATCTATATGTACCCTGCAATCGCTCTTCACCTGCGAACCAATCACAAGGAATTCATGTTTGAAGATTTCTTGCACCCAGGTTTTGATGCATGCTATGCAGAAAACATGGCACTGCACTCTTTTGATGCAATTCTGATAGATAATGGCATTAATTGTTTAGCAATTGGGCTGCCTGAACCTATTGGAATAACGCGGATTGACCATCATGAAGACCTCGATCACCCAGGCACTGATGAACAAAGACTGACGGCTTATGCTGTGCTGTAGATAAGAATAGGAGAGGTGAGTTTAAGCATTTACTTAAATACTTGTATCTATAAAAACAATGTTAAGCATACAAATCTCTTTAAATAACTGTCGGACTTTGTCCATTTCATAATATATATATATATATATATATACATATATATATATATATATATATATATATATATATATATATATATATATATATATATATATATATGTATTACGTGAATAACTTTCAAAAGAGGAAAAATAGTTGTGCTCTTGGGGGTGGGAATACTTTTGGTAACTCCTACCCATATTATCAAGAGGAAGTCGTGAAGCAATCATTGA
>OZ038514.1:48883701-48901201 GCA_964036315.1 Acanthosepion esculentum | reverse complement strand
TCCTTCTTTCCGGAAGTGAATATTGGACGAGGTCCTCAAAGATGAAGAAGAGACACTAGGCAACGTATATATGGTTCTGCAGAAGGATATCATGGATCGAGCGTGCGAGCAACGATGCGATCTTAGAGCGGTTGCAAACAAGGAGGAGGCTTATACATAACATCATGAAGAGGCAGCTGAAGTTTCTGGGACAGATAATGAGGGAAGGATGGTCTGGAGAATCTGATACACACGGGCCGAATAGAGGGAAAGAGAAATCAACGCATGCCATACCTAGCGGCCTTAAGCAAGTGGTTGACAGAACGTGGTCTGGGTTAGGTGACAGATGGAAGGAACTTGTTGAGAGCTGCAAGGGATAGGAGGAGGTGGAGAGCCATGATCGCCTACGTCCTGAAAGGATACGGCACATAGAAAAAAATAATGTTGTTTTGCTAGAACAATTACGGGTGAGTAGTGAGTTCGATGTTTATCGAGGGCCGCATACTTTTGGCCTTGTGCCACATCTAAGTTATGCTTAAAAAGTCACCATTTAAAAACCATTTTGACCAGTTCATCAGCCAGACACATGCCAGGTTCTGGGAGTTTAGAATAATGAAACTACCTCAATGGTGGCCAAAAGGTGAAAGATGCGATTGTACATTTTAGGTGAAAACTCGAACTATCAGATATGTGCCAATCGCCATCTTCTGTCATGATGAAACTGTTCTTTTTAATGCCCTTAATCCTCACAAAAGCCTTCTTATTCTCTTTCACTCTGAGTAACACCTGGTGTCTTAGTGGCATTATCGCCTTGCTTGAAGTAAAACAAGAAAAAGATGATTATTTCTGGTCGAAGTAACTTTAATGTTTATATGGAAGAGTTCATTTGTGAATTTATGAGGAGTAGCATTTATTGTGCAATTTCGATTTCAAATTTTCAAATCAGCTGCTTCCCGCATCTTATACGCGCAGCCCCGGGTCATATGTCTCCAACGATGCCAAGTGATTACGATCTGTCAACATGGCAGCTGCGGCGGATTTTGCGTTCGTCGCCATCAGTATCCTGTTGAAACCGAGTGTATGCGTATGAGGCTCCGTGTTAATAGCGACCTTGTGTCAAACCTACTATCGTGATGGTAGTGCTGGAGAGGGGAGGTTAATGTCTCCAAGATCCGTATCTCAATCGGGGAAAATAAGCTAATAATAACATGATGTAAATTAGCCATCCTATCTTTCTCTCTCGCTAACCGATTTTCTTTTCAGTTGCACGGGCTTCACTTTTTTCTTTTTTTATTCGCTTTTCTTTGTTAATATTTTTCCATTCCCCTTCTTTCTTCTTCTTCTTCTTCTTCTTCTTCTTCTTCTTCTTCTTCTTCTTCTTCTTTGCCAACCTCATCATTCTTCTTCTTTTTTCTTCTCCCCTATTTATTCTTCATTTCCTCCCCTTCTTTTTTCTTTTTTTCTAATACTTCTTCCTCTTTCTTCTCCCCTCCTCCTCCTCCACTTTCTTCTTCTTCTTCTTCTTCTTCTTCTTCTTCAAATTCTTCTTCTTCTTCTTCAAATTCTTCTTCTCCTTCTTAACCCCTTCTTCTTCATTGTCTCCTCCTCATCATTCAAATTCTTCTTCTTCTCCACCTCTTCCTTCTTCCTCTTCCTCTTTTCCTTCTTCGCCTCCTCTTCTTACTCCTTCAAATATTCTTCTTCTTCTTTATCCAGTTCTTCTTCGTCTTCTTCTTCTTCTTCTTCTTCTTCTTCTTCTTCTTCTTCTTCTTCTTCTTCTTCTTCCCCTTCTTCTTCTTCTTCTTCTTCTTCTTCTTCTTCTTCTTCTTCTTCTTCTTCTTCTTCTTCTTCTTCTTCCCTTTTCCTCCTTCAAATACTTCATCCCCCTTCTTTTATTTTTTCTTCTTCTTCATCCCCCCACCTCCTCCTCCTCCTCCTTCTTCTTCTTCTTCTTCTTCTTCTTCTTCTTCTTCTTCTTCTTCCGGCACCGATTCCGGTACGATCACCGAAGTTAAGCCTGGTCAGTACCGAGATGGATAACCGCTTGAAAATACCAGATGCTATAAGTTTCGATGTCCGGTTAGTCGGAGAGCCAAGTTTCAATGGCCATTGTTTTCGTTCTCTTCATGTAAATACCCTTTGGAAAGGCATAGATAGACCTCTTCTCCCCACGTATGGGTTAATTAGTAAACATTGTATCATTAAATCATTATCGCCAAAATAGAATTCTTACAATCTAAATATATTTTCTGGCTTTAACATGCAAAGGTTTGATAAGCCGTAGAAAACGAATCAACCAAATACTTATTAGCTACACAGGCATGTCTTTTAGATTTATTTTATTCTCTGACATTTAAATGTATCGAATCTACTGTGGCCACAAAGAGAGGGATCAGTTTTTTTTATCTCGATTGTAATATAGAACAGATCCCCAATGTTATATCCACATTATAATTTGTTTTTTGTTGCATTTCAAATTTTGATTAGGCATGAAGCCACATCTCTCCCCAGCTATGGGTTAATTAGTAAAACGTGTATGGCTAAAATATTATTATCTCCAAAAAAAGACAAAAAATAATTTTTACAATCTAAAAATATTTTTGTCTTTAAATAACCGGCAAAGGGTTGATAAGCCGTAGATAACGAATCAATCAAATACTTATAAGCTACACATTCTGTCCTTTAGATTTATTTACATTATCTAATATATCAATGTAGAGAATCTACATTGGCTAGAAAGTGAGGGATCAGTTTATATATCGATTGTAATACAGAATTAATCACCCACTTTGTATCAATAATATTAGTAAGACCATATATCACTAAATGATTATTAACTCAAAAAATATTTCCTGGCTTTAAATAACCTGCAAAAGGTTGACAAGCCGTAGAGAACGAATCAAATGTTGATTAGCTACACAGGCATGTCTTTCAGATTTATTTATATTCTCTGGAATGTAAGTGTATAAAAACTACTGTGACCAAAAAGTGAGGGATCAATTTATATATTGATTGTAATTGAGAATAATAAGAGAAAATCAAATATCATCTGCTTTCTTTGTGGAAGAGCCGGGCGTGGACTGAAGGGCCGAAACGTTGTAAGAAACATGGCGACAAAGATAACGACAATAATCGGAATAATGTAAAGAGTGTACATAATACCTCATCTCAGAAATATAGACAGATAATGAAAAGCCAAATCGTTGTAATAAATATGGCGACAAAGATGAGGACAATAGCCCGAATAATGTAAATAGTGTACATAATACCACATCTCAGAAATATAGACAGATACTGAAGAAGGCTGGAGCGTACAACGGCCGAAACGTTATAATAAATATGGTGACAAAGATGAGGACAATAGTCCGAATAATGTAAATAGTGTACATAATACCTCATCTCAAAAATATAGACAGATACTGAACGGCCGAAACGTTGTAATAAATATGGCGACAAAGATCAGGACAGTAGTCGGAATAATGTAAATAATGTACATAATACCTCATCTCAGATATTTAGACAGATACTGAAGAAGGCCGGAGCGTACAACAGCCGAAACGTTGTAATAAATATGGCGACAAAGAAGAAGACAATAGCCCGAATAATGTAAATAGTGTACATAATACCTCATCTCAGAAATATAGACGAATATTGTTTTTATGGATTCATTTTTTAGATTTCTGTCCTTCCTTTTTACTTGTTCATTCATTTGTTTTTCTTTCTGGCTTTTTTCTTTCTCAATTTTTTTTTTTACTCATTTTTCATATTCTCTTTCTTTCTTTCAATTTTTCATTTTCATTTGTTTCTCTTCTCATTTTATCTTTCTTTCGTTCTTTGTACTTCATTTTCTTCTTCATTTTTGTAATCTTCCCTTAATTATTATTTGTTGATTGTAGTTACCTTCTTTCAGTGATTGCTC
The DNA here is from genome assembly GCA_964036315.1 of Acanthosepion esculentum. Classification (NCBI taxonomy): domain Eukaryota; kingdom Metazoa; phylum Mollusca; class Cephalopoda; order Sepiida; family Sepiidae; genus Acanthosepion; species Acanthosepion esculentum. The sequence goes on along the minus strand of OZ038514.1, from coordinate 48,897,303 downwards.
TTTTTTTCCTCCTTTTTCGCATTCATATTCTCCATTTTCTTCATTTTATTTTTACGGTTTCATTTTCCTGTCTTTCCTTATTTGATTATTTTTTCTTCCCATTTTTTCTTCCACATTGCTGATTTCCTTTTTTACGAGTCACTATCTTCATTTGTTTCTTTCTTTGCTTTTCTTTTTCTGTTTTTCATTTCATTTCTTTCTTTCCATTTCTTTCTCTCTTTTCTTCTTTCTTTCTTTCTTTCTTTCTTCCATTTTTGACGTTTCTTTCTTTCTTTCTTTATTTCCGTTTCTTTATCTTAACGTTTCATTATTTCTTCACTCTTTCATTCTTTCTTTCTTTCTTTCTTTCCATTTCTTTCTTTTTCTTTCTTTTTCTTTCTTTCCTTCTTTCTGTTTTGCTTGCTTTCTTTCTTTCATTCTTTCTGTTTTTCTTTCTTTCTTTCTTTCTTTCATTTTTGACGTTTCTTTCTTTCTTTCTTTCTTTCTTTCTTTCCGTTTCTTTATCTTAACGTTTCATTATTTCTTCACTCTTTCATTCTTTCTTTCTTTCCATTTCTTTCTTTTTCTTTCTTTTTCTTTCTTTCCTTCTTTCTGTTTTGCTTGCTTTCTTTCTTTCATTCTTTCTGTTTTTCTTTCTTTCTTTCTTTCATTTTTGACGTTTCTTTCTTTCTTTCTTTCCGTTTCTTTATCTTAACGTTTCATTAATTCTTCACTCTTTCATTCTTTCTTTCTTTCTTTCTTTCCATTTCTTTCTTTTTCTTTCTTTTTCTTTCTTTCCTTCTTTCTGTTTTGCTTGCTTTCTTTCTTTCATTCTTTCTGTTTTTCTTTCTTTCTTTCTTTCTTTCTTTCCGTTTCTCCAATTTCCTTTCTTTCTTTCTCATTAAGCCGCGCTTTCTCGGCCACTGCAATTATCACCCAGTTCCGTAATTCGGCACAACAACCAAAATCTTCTGGTCATATTTACACAGATGCAGCATTTCTAGTTCGTCCTTGTCGCTTATATCATGACACACAGGTATACATATATATATATATATATATATATATATATATATATATATATATATATATATGTGAAAGTCAATGAACACTTCTATGCAATATCTAAATGAAAATAAAATTTTTAATTTTCATATGCTGCTATTCGTATTAAGAATTAATGAAACTAAACAAAAAATAACTTTCTCTCCTGTAAATCGAATCGAGTTCTCTCAGTCACTGTGTGTTTATCTAAAAATAAATATGCTTAAATTCACCTTCATTCCTGTCGTGCGCCAACGGCTTAGTGATGGAATCCCCGACTGACGCCAATTCAATCGGGTTTCGATCCTAGCTCGAGGAAACCGGGGACATATAGCAACACTGATGAGCTGTGATGCAGCGAAACAGTCTGTATGTGGATGACTATATATATATATATATATATATATATATATATATATATAAGTGAACATAGAACAGGCCTGACGATTGCATCTAGCATGAAACAGACTATATTTACACACGCTCTGTCTCTGATATTGAGCACTTTATCCCATAAATATAGCACATTTTAAGACTATATTTCTTCATTCATATATATATATATATATATATATATATATATATATATATATATATATATATATATATATATATATATAAAGCTAAATAGCCAGGTAAACATTCCTAGGTTTCACGTACACGGATCGTCAGGGTGAACCTGACGACCCATTTAGGTGAAACCTAGGTATGTTTACCTGGCTTTTTAGGTTTATATTAGGTTTGCTCTACTTCCTGTATTGAGCACTTTACGAAGTGACTTTTACTCGTTTTGGAGGGTTTTCTCTTTGAACTCTGACCTTGAATTCTGGACGACTATTATCACCTCAATTTCATATTCTTAGTTCTTTCTCTTTTTTATTCCTCATTTTTCCTTGGTGATTGGTTTGTTCAATCACAAGTCGAAATACCTAAGTTTCCAAGCGAATACCACTATATATATATATATATAATACTAGCTATATATATATATAAACATTAGCTTAAAAACTACCACCCTCTCGAGGTGCATTTAAGCTAGAACCTGCGGAGGGATCTTGATTGGGCCTTCATGACAATAGGTAAGGAGGGATAGATGCAATAGGCATCAATAAACTACAGAGGAACTCAAAATTGATCGCCGCATTTTCGTATTGCAATAATATGTAAGCTTATGTTTTAAAAGTTCAGCGATAATTCTTTTACTACCACTTAATTTAAAGACAATTTGATGTACGTATTTCCTTAATTACCGTACAAACAATTATTTTTATTTCATGGGTAACTTTCACGTGATTTCGCTGTTAATTTTGATTATTACCAAATTTATTTCGAAGTAATAAAAATTGTTATCGTAGACAAAATTCGTCACAAAAATCACGTAAAAAAACCGCCAAAAACAATCGCAGTAATGAAAACTCGGGAATCCAAAATTTCAGGAATGCGTGTCTGGATCCGGCCCGGAATATTTTTAATTTGTTCACCGAGTCGGCCAGATTCTAAAGTGGTGTTATATGTTGATACGTTGGGCTACGGTTTCTAGGAGTAAATTTGAAAACACGGACAAATTTATTTAGAAACACTGTAATTTTAGAACAGTATTTTTTTTCATTTTAAACATGTACTATTGAAAGTCAGAGAATTGTGTCCCTTCAAATTGAAAAAGTGTGATTCAATGACACTCTCAGTCGAGATTCAGCCGCTTCGAAACTAGAATGCATCTTTATAGTGACAAAGTTGTTTTTCTCCGTATCTAAATATATATATATATATATATATATATATATATATATGTGTGTGTGTGTGTGTGTGTGTGTGTGTGTGTGTGTGTGTGTGTGTATATGTATGTATATGTATATATATGTCTTGCACTCTATTCCCCACCAGTCTCTATGTAAACTTATATAAGCTTAATACTGCCCATCAAAATTGTAAATTTTAAACTCATTTTTCGTTTCACCTTTGAAAGTGAAGTCTGAAGATCCAGAGAAAAATAAATGGGGAAATAAATTATAACTAATGGAGTCTTAAAGTGGTCAGTTTTTTTTTAAATTAAATTATTCGTTCTGACTTAACATTGACCTCTCAACATTTCATCCTCCTTGGGATTATCCATACGGATTTCTAAAATCCTCGTTACTTATATATATATATATATATATACATATATATATATATATATATATATAAAATTATGAAGGTGGATATCGAAGTCAACACAGAGAGGCGACAGTCTGTTTCCTGTAAAACGCCATAGTTTATACATATACATATATATATATATATATATATATATATATATATGTGTGTGTGTGTGTGTGTGTGTGTGTGCGTAATAAAAATATATATATAATAAAATTGAGTACGAAATATCATCATTCTTGTTCAAGAAAACTTATATAAAGACGTATTATTATCCAGATACGCAAACGCGCGAGCGCGCACGCACACACACACTCATACATACACAGATACACTTTAATACAAACAATTCTTTTCGCTTTTTCCCTATCATTTTCCTTACTTGCATATTTTCTTTTTTACATTCATCTTCCTTTCATTACTTTCGTTCTTTCTTTCTTTGTTTCCTTTCTCTTCTTTTCTTCTGTTTCTCAGTTTTTCTCCGACATTATAATTATCACCCAACGCGTATATCACCACAGCTACCAATATTTCCGCGTCTCTGCATAAGGCGATCATTCCTCTCACCGCCCCCCCCCATTTACGAATACCAATCTGAGCGCGATTTTTTGCTTACGTCATGATGCACAGAGAGACATGATAGTCAGTCAGCCAACCCATCTTTCTTTCAAAGGTGAGATGAAAACAAAATTTAACATTGCAATGTTGTATTCAACATTGCCAGTTATATTATATATTAATTTGACTAAATAAACGGACACACATGCACAAACAGAATATATATATATATATATATATATATATATATATATATATATATATATATATATATGAAAATTAACCTGTAGATAAGACAATCTTTATAAATATTAATGACTATAGGAAAACACTATTAATTGATGACGCGTTTCGTCCAATGTGGACTTTCTCAAAGCAAAAAACGAAATGAATTTAATTAAACAAGGAAATTAATAAAAACGAAAGACAGAGTGTTCTTAGCAGCTGGAATGTAGGGAACGCTATTTTCATATTGTTAACTGAAGAAGGCCGGAATCTACAACGGCCGAAACGTCGTGAATTTGAGATTAAAGATGACGACAACATTCCGAACAATGTAAATAGTGTAAATAGTTACAATAACTCATCTCAGAAATATAGACAGATCCTGAAGAAGGGCGAGAGTACAACGGCTGAAACGTCATGAATATGGTAACGAAGATGAGGACAACAGTCCGAACAATTTAAATAGTGTAAATAATTACAATACTTTATCTCAGAAATATAGACAGATCCTGAAGATCCGGATGCTACAAATGCTGAAACGTCGTGAATTTGAGAATAAAGATGAAGACAACATTCCGAGCAATGTCAATCGTAATCTTCTGTGTTACGAAAGATAAGACTTACATCGGAATTCGAAATGAGCGAGAACGTGTCTTACCTGCAAAGTGATGACAAAAAAGAAATATGGCCGCTACTGAAGACACAATTTATGCGCGCCTATCTCGTCCAAAACGAGACGATATTTGCACACAAGGAAATGTTGGCCGTCTTGGAGTAGCATAAAAAGCGGGGTGCCAGCAGCACGAAAAGAGGGAAGTCATTCGGCGGACTGCGTGTGTTAGAGTTGAACGTACGGATTAACAGACAAAGTGGGAGTTGAAGTAGGCGCGGCTGAGTTCGTGTCTGTTTCACAACTGCCCAGTGTAACGGCCGAGAAAGGGAGTCACGCAATTCATTTCCTTGAGGCGACTGAAGAAGAAGAAAAAGAGCTGGCCTGCCGGCGAGCGTCGCACTGCACGTTTTGACCCCCCTCATCATCATCTATTTTTCTCTACATTCTGTCTTCTTAATTCTTGTTTTTTTTTTATTGTCCTTACAGATTCAGTAACCCTTTGCCTCCGAGTAGCTTTAATTCCTGAATGAAGTGAAAAGTGTTGTGAGCGACTGGCTGAGACATCAGTCCAAAGATTTTTACGCTGAGGGAATACGGAAGGTTGTGCACAGATTGGAAAAGTGTGTGACAGTGCTGGGAGACGACGTTGAAAAATTAAAAAAAAGTAACCTTCTATCTGTATTAGAAGTTCTTATACCGAAAAATTCACCTTATTTATTGAATGACCCTCATATGTGTGTGTGTGTATGTGTGTGTGTGTGTGTGTGTGTGTGTGTGTGTGTGTGTGTGTGTGTGTGTACAAGGTGTAACAGCAAAATTGCCCAAATCATGTAACAGCATAATTATCCATCCCACAAAATATTTAGTATCTAAAAAAAAAATAAACCTCGGAGAGTATATATATATATATATATATATATATATATATATATATATATATATATATGTAAAGACATTTTTTTATGTTTATACTTTCTTTTTATAGATACAGTGTTTTTGCCGATTTCGCCACATTTGTCCTTTTCATAATGTGTCACGTCATTTCTTTACATTTGGATACGCATCGTGCAGATATCAATGTACGTGAGAAAATCATAGAATATTGTAGTTTAAAGACAGTAAAATCGACGCTACTAACCGAACGACCCTCTGTGGCCAAATAGGTTAAAGGCACGTCAGGCCATATGACGGTTCCGTATAGAATACCGGTTTGATTCCTATCGTAGGACGATATATTTTCTATGAAAATTCCTCGTATATTCAAGCCGGTAAATGTTTTTTAATACTGTTTATTATAAAACAGAGCATTTACTTAATTATTTGTATCTATATAAAGAATGTATATATAAAAATGTCTTAAAATAATTATCGGACTTTGTCCATTCCATTTTATATATATATATATATATATATATATATAGTTATTTAATGATTTTAAGCTAGAAACTTCCGATGATTTCTCTCCCACGATTATATCTGCTTGAAGAGTAAGCAAATGACATAATACATTATGAAATGGACTAAAGTGCGACAATTATTTTAATATATTATGTACCTTATTTTTATACATACAAATATTTAAGTAAATGCTCTGTTTATAATAAACAGTATTAACGACATTTACCGACGTGAATGTCAGAGAAATCTCAAAGAAAATATGTGTCATCCGACAGAACTCGAACCTATATCCTATACGTAACCGTCATATCACCTGACGTGCCATACCATTTAAATGCAGAGGAACCGTCTCGATAACTAGATGTTTACTCTGTAGATAAATAATTAATATATATATATATATATATATATATATATATATATATATATATATATATATATATATATATATATATATATATATATATATATATATATATATATATATATATATATATATATAAGTGTGTGTGTATTTTATAGTATATTATTATTTCTGTTTTATTTTGTACGTATCTGGCAGGCACTCGTCACATTTATATATATATATATATATATATATATATATATATATATATATATATATATATATATATATATATATATATTACAATGAATTTGGCATGGGTTTTAAAATATATCCGTGCGCCGACGGCTTAGTGGGAGAAGTTCCGAGTGACGCAAATTCAGCCTGGTTTCGATCCTAGCTAGAGGCAACCGGACGTCTAGCCACACTGATGAGCTGTGAAACAGCGAAACAGTCTGTCTGTGGATGACAAAAAATATATATATATATATATATATATATATATATATATTTATATATATATATATATATTATTTCCTGTAGTAAAAGAATCCTGCCTAGAAAAACACGATTTTAAAACCCATGCCAAATTAACTATAATTCAGAGAATAGGAAAGTTCAGAACAGTTAACATTAAAAAGATTTTAGAGTTCTATGAAAATAAGTTGATACGACGTTTAAAAACACACTATCCAGGCGGGCTTAATTACAAATTTAACAATATAAATAGTATTAATATATAACCCCACAAATCATGACACTACCACTTTTCTCACCCACACAAGACAGACATGCTTTATGGAGGTGTGGAGGCATCACACTTATACACACACCCAGACGAATATACACACTTACACACATCATACTCACTCACTCCCTAAGAACCGAATAACACACACACACTTAACTGAGGCACATCCCCTTTCCAGGAACCAATAGAATTGTCAAACTGACCAAGGGAATTCAGAGTAGCATGAATCTATCCAGCTATTATCTTAAATAACAACTTAAAAAAGACTGCTTGAACAACACAAAGACTGACCAAAAACCATGTTAAAAAATAAAACAAAAACAAATGAAAACTACAGGCAAAAGTTCATTTTCTCCATCAAGATATTCATTTCTAAAGTTCACTGCTACCAGCAAGCAGAATCTTTTTTCTTCTGACGATGGCCATGTTGGCCGAAACTAGTCGAGGAATCTAAATGAAATAATAATAAAAACGAAAGCGTATTAATATACAACCCAGTGTTCTGATGATTTTAATATTTTTATGTTTTTTATTGTTCAATATATATATATATATATATATATATATATATGTGTGTGTGTGTGTGTGTGTGTGTGTGTGTGTGTGTATGTGTGTGTGAGTGTCTGTGTGTGTATATTTCCTACGCTAAAACGCAAAGCTATTCAGTTAAATAAACACGAGCTCTCAGGCTGACGAGCTTTTGTTTACATTCGTAAAAACAATAGACTAAAATTAGATTTACACCACACAATCCAAAATTATATATATATATGTGTGTGTGTGTGTGTGTGTGTGTGTGTGTATTTTATAGTATATTATTATTTGTGTTTTAATTTGTACGTATCTGGCAGGCCCACTTCACATTTACACACACACATATATATATATATATATATATATATATATATATATATATATATATATATATATATATATATATAAATCTTTTATTTTTATGTTTATACATTCTTTTTATAGATTCTATATTTTTTCACAGACAATATCATGTCGGAGGACGAATATTTTCTATGAAAATTTCTCGGACATTCAGGCCGGTAAATGTTGTTTAATACTGTTTATTATAAACAGAGCATTTATTTAAATACTTCTATCTATAAAAAGAATGTTAAACATAAAAACGTTTTAAAATAATTGTCGGACTTTAAACATTTCATAGAGTGTGACGTCTTTGTTTACATTTGGATACGCTTTGAGCAGATATGAATGCACGTGAGAGATTCATGAATGATTGAAGTTTAAAGACAGTAAATTCGACCTTGCTAACCGTATGCTCCTCTGTGACTGAAACGGTTAAGGCACGTCAGGCTGTATAACGGTTCCGTTTAGGATACAGGTTTCGAATCCTATCGGAGGACAAATATTTTCTATGAAAATTTCTCGGACATTCAGGTCGGTAAATGTTGTTTAATGTTGTTTATTATAAACACAGCATTTACTTAAATATTTGTATCTATAAAAAGAATGTATAAACATAAAAATGTCTAAAAAAATAATTGTCGGACTTTGTCCATTTTATTTTTTATTTATTTATATATATATATATATATATATATATATATATATATATATATATATATATATATATATATATGTTTATTATTATCTCAGTTTTAACTTGTACACATCTGGCATGCCCACTCACATTTTTAAAAATCCCTTTACTTTTCTGTCTGCATTTTCTAACATTTCTTCGTTTTTAAACATGCTGGAAAAGATATCTTTAACTGGATTAACTGATAAAGGCAAAATATCCCATAATTTAAATGACGTCAGTTTGATTGTAAATAACTTCCAAGATCCGGCTTAATTATGGCTTCGTTTTTTCTTTTCTTTTTTTCTTTTAAAAAAAAAAGATTTACTTTTCTCTTCAGTCAATTTCTTTTTCTCCCCTTTTTTATCTTTCCTTTTGTTTCTGTTTCATTCTTTTCTCCTTTCCTTTTCATGAACATTTTCTCCCTCCAGCCATTTCTCTCTCCCCACACTCTCTCTCTCTCCCCCTCTGACCGTGTCTGTCTTTCCCGTTATCTTTTTTTTTTTTTCATTTTCTTCTCATTGCCCGCTGAGCAAGTGAACTACCGAGATCGCATTCCCGTTGGTTTCATTACATTTAGTTACGTGAACATACACTTCGAAAAATATGAATCAGTCTCTTGCTCTCCCTATGGGTTAAATAGTAGGAGTTGTATGTGGAAAAATCGGTGTTATTTAAAATAATTCTTAACGCAATATTCGCTCGCTTCCCCACAAAAAAAATATTTTGACCCAAAATATGATACGTCTTTAAATATACCTTAAAGGGCTGATAATCCATAAAAAAACAAATAAATCAACACTTCCCTCACTTTGAGTATTGTTACTTCTTGTTCTCCATATTTTCTTTATTTATTCATCTAAATCTCTCTGTGTGTCTCTTTCTACGTGTGTCTCTCTTTGCTCGTCTAATTCTCTCTCTCTCTCTCTCTCAGCGTCTGATTCTCTATCTCTCTCTCTCTCAACGTCTGATTCTCTATCTCTCTCTCTCTCTATGTCAGTGTATGATTCTCTCTCTCTCTCTGTCAACGTCTGATTCTCTATCTCTCTCTCTGTCAACGTCTGATTCTCTCTCTCTCTCTCTCTCTATATATATATATATATCTGTCAATGTAGGATTATCTCTCTCTCTCTCTCTGTCAACGTCTGATTCTCTATCTCTCTCTCTGTCAACGTCTGATTCTCTCTCTCTCTCTATATATATATATATCTGTCAATGTATGATTCTCTCTCTCTGTCAACGTCTGATTCTCTATCTCTCTACGTTTGATTCTCTCACTTCCTCTCTATCTCTTTCTCTCTCTTTACGTCTTATTCTCTCTTTTCATCTCTTTTGCTTTTATTTTTTCCATTTTTCTCCCAACATGTCTCTCCACATTTCAAAGTTTTTGTCTTACATTTGTTCCTATTTTCGCCTTTTCCATACAAGACTCTCTCTCTCTCTCACTCACTGTCTCTGTCTCCCTGTTTCTTCCCATTACTGTTTCTATCACCATCACACATTCCCTCTCACCATCGATTCCTCACTCATTTTTCTTATTATTTTCATTCATTTGAATTTTAGGCCTCACTATATTTCGTTTTTTTCTCTTTCTCTCATATTCTGGCTCTTAAGCATTACTATGCGGTTTGATATTACTGTTACTTCAAGTCTCCTCTTTATCTGTGAGGAAATTGTCCAGCATTCACTGCCATATAGGAGGATTGAAATTCCATAGCAGTTCAACACTCTTTCCTTTGTTTCTCTTGCTTCAAGTCTCCTCTTCATCTGTGAGGAAATTCCAGCATTCACTGCCATATAAGAGGATTGATATTACATTGCAGTTCAGCACTCTTTTCTTTGTTTGCCTTGCTTCAAGTCTCCTCTTCACCTGTGAGGAAATTGTCCAGCATTCACTGCCATATAGGAGGATTGATATTACATAGCAGTTCAGCATTCTTTTCTTTGTTTCTCTTGCTTCAAGTCTCCTCTTCATCTGTCCAGAATTCACTGCCGTATAGGACGATTGATATTACATAGCAGTTCAGCTCTCTTTTCTTTGTTTCTCTTGCTTCAAGTCTCTTCTTCATCTCTGAGGAAATTGTCCAGTATCACTGCCATATAGGAGGATTGATATTATATTACATAGCAGTTCAGCACTCTTTTCATGTTTCTCTTGCTTCAGTCTCCTCTTCATCTGTGAGGAAATTGTCCAGCATTCACTGACAGATAGGAGGATTGATATTACATAGCAGTTCAGCACTCTTTTCTTTGTTTCTATTGCTTCAAGTCTCCCCTTCATTTGTGAGGAAATTGTCCAGCATTCACTGCCATATAGGAGGATTGATATTACATAGCAATTCAGCACTCTTTTCTCTGTTTCTCTTGCTTCAAGTCTCCACTTCATCTCCGAGGAAATTGTTTAGCATTCACTGCCATTTAGGAGGATTGATATTACATAGCAATTCAGCACTCTTTTCTCTGTTTCTCTTGCTTGAAGTCTCATCTTCATCTGTGAGGAAATTGCCCAGATTTCCTTATCATATAGGAGAATTGATATTACATAGCAGTTCAGCCCTCTTTTCTTTGTTTCTCGTGCTTCAAGTCCCCTCTTCATCTGTGAGGAAATTGTCCAGCATTCACTGCCATATAGGAGGATTGATATTACATATCATTTCAGCACTCTTTTCTTTGTTTCCCTTGCTTCAAGTCTCCTCTTCATCTGTGAGGAAATTGTCCAGCATTCACTGCTATATAGGAGGATTGATATTACATAGCAGTTCAGCACTCTTTTCTTTGTTTCTCTTGCTTCAAGTCTCCTCTTCATCTGTCCAGAATTCACTGCCGTATAGGACGATTGATATTACATAGCAGTTCAGCTCTCTTTTCTTTGTTTCTCTTGCTTCAACTCTCTTCTTCATCTCTGAGGAAATTGTCCAGTATCACTGCCATATAGGAGGATTGATATTACATAGCAGTTCAGCACTCTTTTCATGTTTCTCTTGCTTCAGTCTCCTCTTCATCTGTGAGGAAATTGTCCAGCATTCACTGCCATATAGGAGGATTGATATTACATAGCAGTTCAGCACTCTTTTCTTTGTTTCTCTTGCTTCAAGTCTCCTCTTCATCTGTGAGGAAATGGTCCAGCATTCACTGCCATATAGGAGGATTGATATTACATAGCAATTCAGCCCTCTGTTTCTCTTGCTTCAAGTCTCCACTTCATCTCCGAGGAAATTGTTTAGCATTCACTGCCATTTAGGAGGATTGATATTACATAGCAATTCAGCACTCTTTTCTCTGTTTCTCTTGCTTCAAGTCTCATCTTCATCTGTGAGGAAATTGCCCAGATTTCCTTGTCATATAGGAGGATTGATATTACATAGCAGTTCAGCACTCTTTTCTTTGTTTCTCGTGCTTCAAGTCCCCTCTTCATCTGTGAGGAAATTGTCCAGCATTCACTGCCATATAGGAGGATTGATATTACATAGCAATTCAGCACACTTTTCTTTGCTTCTCTTGCTTCGAGTCTCCTTACAGTTCAAAGAATTGAAGCAACCGCCTAATTAGCATGGAATGAATTTAACAGAATTGGGAGACAATTCCATTCCAACAAATTAATAAAGATCTTAAAGTCGTTGAAGAATGAATGGAATCCATTACCATCTAATATTTCGAGAAACTTTTTCAACGAATGCCAAAATATTTGAGCACCAGTAATACAGGGTTAAAGAGGATTTTTTTTCAATTTCTTTTTGTCATAGTAACATTTATATATAAATATATATATATATATATATAAAATTATCCCTCACTTTTTTAAAAATGTATAATTATTTTCTCTTTTTTAAAGAACAAAACAACTAAATTTTGGGCAAAATTAATGATTGACCAGGGGTAGCCTCAATCTTTCGAATAGTAGAGAATACATACATATATATATATATATATATATATATATATATATATATATATATATATATATATATATATATATATATATATATATATATACATTCGCGTCTAAAGAGGAACGCTGAAAAGTGTAAACAAACTGCCAAATACTGTAATACAGTAATTCAATTAATTTCTGAGGAAGGACCGAGGTGGTCTGAAATATTAAATATATATATATTAAAACATAGAAATAAATACTTTCGCAAAAACAACAACCAAAATTTTTTTCAGTTATTTTATCCATATATTACATATCAAGAAAGTATACGTGGCTTCTCATTATGCTATATATATATATATATATATATATATATATATATATATATATATATGTAAATATATATATATATGTGTAAATGTATATATATATATATGTATGTATATATATATATGTATGTATATATATATATATGTATGTATGTATTTATATATATATATATATATATGTATGTATATATATATATATGTATATATATATATATATGTATGGTTGTAAATTATGATTCTGCTTCTTTTGTTTCTATGCTTTTCATATTCCATTTCTATATAAGTTAATTTTGGGCTGTTGTAGCCACTGTTGTTTAGAGCTTTATTATAGAAATTAATATGGTCGTAGAAAATCTTCACATTTGCTGAATTTGTACTTATTCTTTTTCCGATAGATAAAGGTCTATGCTTAATGGAGGATGATTAGATTTAGGGTGTATATATAAAGGATTAATATAGGGATTTTATAATTTATGTATACATTTTTCATTAAATCTAATTTTATTTCAAGAAAGTTACCTTTTTTAATTTAGTGTTTACGCTGATTTTTAATTTCAGGCATTTAAATTCTTTATATAATATCTTTCTAATTTCATATATATATATATATATATATATATATATATATATAAAATGTATAAAAATGTATAAAATATATATATATATATATATATATATATATATATATATATATATATATATATATAATGTATAAAAAGAAAGAACAGTAAGATATAAAATCTTAATCGGTGTTCTTATAGATATTTTTATTTTTACACAATAGTGCTCAATGT
>OZ038514.1:48861201-48878701 GCA_964036315.1 Acanthosepion esculentum | reverse complement strand
AATTCTCCTTTAGGGCTTAAGGACCATAGTTTGGAACCAGCTCTATTGGATAAACAGCTGTAAATATAACATACACAAAAATTATGGGAGTTAGAAAAACAAATCATGAAAGTTGTCCAGAAGATCGTCTTAGTAGGAACATCCTATATACAAAGAAAAGTGCTATCAATTAAATGACAATTCTCCTTTAGGGCTTAAGGACCATAGTTTGGAACCAGCTCTATTGGATAAACAGCTGTAAATATAACATACACAAAAATTATGGGAGTTAGAAAAACAAATCATGAAAGTTGTCCAGAAGATCGTCTTAGTAGGAACATCCTATATACAAAGAAAAGTGCTATCAATTAAATGACAATTCTCCTTTAGGGCTTAAGGACCATAGTTGGGAGCAAGCTCTCCTGGATAAAAAGCAGGAAATCTAACAAATATAATATATATTACAGACAAGAAGATTGGAACAAATAGACCGGACATAATTCTTAAAAACTTGTCTACTAATTCATATGGCTTGTCCAACAGACAGCAACCAATGAATTTGAAAATCTATTGAAGAATAAAGACCTGGAAGTAGAAAAAGACAAAAAAAAGAACGTGGAAATTGAAAACAAGAATAGTACCAGTCATAGAAGGTGCGCTTGGAATGATAAAAAAGGAATACAACAATACATTGAAAAAAATCCATGCAAATCCCAGCTTAAGAGAAATACAAAAAATTATCTTGATAAGTCTAGCCCACACTAAGAAGTTATGGGAGAAACAAAGCATGAAATGTAGCCATAAGAACACACTACTACTATCCTTAGGTCACCCACTTGGTAGGTAGTGTGACCATAGAAGAAATCGACATAATAATAACTAAGTGATCTGGCATCTCGTCTGCAGTCGCTCTCTGACAGACGTGCCGTCGCCTCTCTCTGTCTTTTTTACAAATACTTTCATGGTAATTGCTCCGATGAGCTGCTTTCGCTGGCTCCCAGACTTCATGAATTTAAGCGTTCAGCTCGGCGGGCATCTCGCTCTCACACTTTCACTGTTGAAACTGTTAAACGTAGCCGTCTCTTCTACTCCAATAGCTTCATGTCTCGCACCTATCGCCTGTGGAACTCCGTCCCCTTTTCCTGTTTCCCTGATAGCTATAATCTCCAACTATTCAAATGTAATGGCAATCGACATCTCCAGTTGCCTTCATCTATCCACTGTCCTTCTCCTCATCCTTTCCGCTATCACTTCTATCTGCTATCGCTCCAAATCCTCCGTAACCCCTTGCGGGCTATTCGCTCCCCATCTTGCTTGGGGTGAAATGCTTAAAAAAAAAAAAACTCTCTCCCGAAAAGCTTAAATATGAATAGTGAGTCGAAAATTATCATGCGATTGAAATAAGACTATTTTTTTTTTTTAATTTATTTATTGCATCCGAATATTGAAAACTTTCGCGAAGATATGGATTTCATTTAATTGAAATATTTCGAAAGGTTTCACAAAATAAATTTCAAATACTTATATATTTTTACGATAAATCTATCCGTCTCACCGTTTTTTTCTGCAATAACCATAACAAAGACATTTTTAGTGAGAACATATACGTAAACAATATTTACCGGCTTGAATATTCGAGAAATGTCAGAAAATATGCGTCCTCCGACAGAAATCGAATCTGTATTCTACACGGAACCATCATATAGTCTGACGTGCTATACCCGTTAGCTACAGAGAAAACGTCCGGTTAGCAAGGTCGAATAAATGCAGTAATTAGACCTTAAAAGCAGTAATTTGACTACGATATCAAGACGCTTCCTCTGTAGCTAAATGGTATAGCACGTAAGGATATATGACGGCTCCGTGGAGCATGCAGGTTCGATTTCTGTCGGAGGATACATATTTTCTATGAAATTTCTCGGACATTCAAGCCAGTAAATGTTGTAAATATGGTTTATTATAAACAGAGTATTTACTTAAACATTTGTATCTATAAAAATAACGTATAAACGATACAAACACACATATATATATATATATATATATATATATATATATATATATATATGTGTGTGTGTGTGGATATATATACTGGTGGAACAACTAAGAAGAGAGTAGGTTAAAATTCTTTTGGATCTGACCCACTGTCTTCCCAACTGAGCCATGGTGAGAGGAAAATGCCATTCAGTCCGACAGTGTTATAAAAACTTCGGAGAATTCCAGTAAGATATCTTTAATCATTTCTAAGATACAACGATTTAAAGCTTATTTAATAATTGGACAATTTTACTGTTACATGCTCTAGACAATGTTACTGTGACAACGGTATATATATATATATATATATATATATATATATATATATATATATATATATATATATATGTGTGTGTGTGTGTGTGTGTGTGTGTGGAGGGGGTGTTTTTCATCTGTCTACCTAGTAGTCGAACTTGGCCTGTTCACTTCGGTATGTCCATCGTAGTTTATTCATATCTATCTATTCATCTATCTATTTTTGAATTTCTAAGAATCAGGCATTTTTTACTTCTTCTGTATGTGCTTCAGGATATGGCTGATCATGGCTCTCCACAGTTTCTTATCTTTTGTAGTTCTTAATAAATTTCGACTTCTTATTTCTTGTAAACCCATCTCCGTCATCCATTTACTCACGATTGTTAAATATGTGTTGTCCCTCTTGCCCTAAATCTGTCTTGTGAGTTTCAGATTTCCCAAGACCTACTTCCTCAGCAATTTCAACTGTCTGTTCTTAAAGTTGCTTGGCTGTTGCCTGTCTCCTTCGCGCTCGGGAAACGTCTGAAATATGACGTCGTCTGCCCAGTAAAAAGCCTGAACAAAACGTTTTTTCTCATCTAATTCATATATGCAGAAGTTTCTTCATTTCTTGGCTTCAACAGATCGCGTTGTGGCGTGTGAGGGAATGATAGCGCTGCCCGAATACTAACGCTGCCGGAAATTGTTGGAGACCTAGCTGAGGAACACTCACGGTGTCAGACGTGGAGCAACCGTGGTCAGACGGCCATACATACAAATTCGCGAACGTGATGATTTTCCAAGCGTAAATTAGATGTGGCATGAATCCCAAATTATGGGGCACCCCGTAAAGATCGAACTCACACACACGCACACACACACACACACACACACACACACACACATATATATATATATATATATATATATATATATATATATATATATATATACATCAAAAGACTGTCTGACTGTATCATCAATGTGAGGGCTCATCAATGTGACTAGACAGGCGGTTGTCGGGATCGAAACATGACCGATTTGAAATAAGCGTTAGTCTCTCACCTTTAGGCTATCATCGGACACAGCGGAGTAAGGGGATCTTTAACACATTATATACGAGATATAAGCATTACCAGCTACCAGAGTGCCCAAACCATATCAAAGAGCTTTTACCGTTAATTAGCAGCAACCGACAAATTCTCTTTCTTTCAAAGTGCTCAAACAAAGAGAGGGGTCGTATATATATATATATATATATATATATATATATATATATATATATATATATATATATATATATATATATAATATCACATCAGTTTTAATGTGATATTGTTTGGTCTGATGAGACTAAATCGCTTTGATCTCGCGAAATAAAGTATTACCATGGATTTTCTAAAGTATACGTTTTCATCTTTATATATATATATATATATATATATATATATATATATATATATATGTACAGGGTGTCCATAAAGTTCGTGTGCACTTTAAAAAATTTATAACTTTATTTGTATTTGCGATAGAAATAATTTGTAAAAAGTATTAGAAAGAAGTAAATCTATATTTTCTCCAGGTTTTATTGAAATTTTATTTAAGTTTCCACATGTCCTCCATCATTAGCAATACAAAGGGCAATACGATTTTGCAGTTCAGGGAAAACATTTGCCAACTGATTTACAGTAATGCCTGAAATCCTATCAGTTATTTTAGCTATAATTAAAACTAGGTACATTAAACTTTATAACATTTTTTACAGATTATGTGTATTTACATGTGTCTTAATCGAGCTATGATTAGTGAGATGTAACGCGAGTCTCCTTGATAGGCGTGTTGTAGTATATCCAATATAATTATTTACAAATTTGGATTAGTCAGGAATATTAAATAATAAATAGGCAAAACCTCAATATATCTATATCTTTATCTCTCTCTTCCTCTCCCTCTCTCTCTCTCTCTCTCTCTATATATATATATATATATATATATATATATATAATATGCAGGATGGCAGTAGAGTCATTATACTTTATAATTAAAAAGCAAAGGATTGAAGCAAGGGGCTTGCAGGTCGAATAGCATCGATGAGGCTATTATATTTGTATTATCAACACGTATGCTGCGGATGGAGATTTGTTTTGTCACCATGTATATTTAAAAGAGACTTAATCGAACTATGGTCAGTCAGATGTAACGCGATTCTTCTTGATATGCGTGTTGTAGTATATCCAACGTTATTATTTATAAATTAGTGTTGGTCAAGAACACAGATTAACGAACATGTAAATTGGTAAATAATATTGGTTTTCTGTAAGGTAGATCTTGCAGATGAATTATTATATTTGGCGATGAGCTTAGCGGTTTTAAAGAAATTAAATAAATAATTTTATTATTTTTTTCGGCTGTGTATTCCTTTGTGATGTTTGATGAAGTGAAGAGTCATCTTCCTTATAGTTACTATGCATTTGATATATGGAGAAAATATTAAGGTTATTGTTTTCTTTTAATACCATTAACATTATCGACAAATATCAAATGCTTAGCAGCAATAAGGAAGACGGATTTCCGTTTCAACCTTTTCCTTTGTCTCCGTCTTTTTTTATTTCACACTTTCATTTATTTCTCGCCCCCAAAGTGTATTTCTATTTGCAAAAGAGTTGACCTCACCCCCAAGCTCAGAACCGAAGCTGAAGTTTGAATAAATTACAACTGAACTTCGAGAAATGTCAATTTTTTAAGGGAAATTAAATACGTGAACAGAATTTAATCTACGAATCGAAAACACAAAAGTAAGGCTAAGGACTCGAAAATATAGGAAGGAAGAATTCAGGTTATTAGATAGATAGATAGATAGATAGATAGATAGATAGATAGATAGATGTGAATAGACTAATACATCAAAGGATGAGATAAATACATAAATAGACAGATATGGATAGACTAAGGCATGAAAATAAAGTAAGAGATAGATAGATAGATAGATAGATAGATAGATATGAAATGACTAAGATAGATAGATAGATAGATAGAATTAACAGACTGAAATAGAACGATAGGTAGATCTACAGATAGATAGATAGATAGATAGATAGATAGATAGATAGATAGATAGATAGAATTTTAAAAGACTGTGATAGATAGATAGATAGATAGATAGATAGATAGATAGATAGATAGATAGATAGATAGATAGATAGATAGATATGAAAAGACCATGATAAATATTTTGAGAGAGATAAATAAGACGGATGGAACATGATAAGACTGAGAAAGAAATCAACGAAAAATATTTGTGATCAGAAGCACATTTTTTATTCATTCACCCCAAGCAAGTCGACGACTGGCAGTTTTACACAACGAGTTACATGAAGTGAAAGAGATGAAAACGGAGTCAAAACGTATAAAGAAACAATTTTTCAGGAAGACAGGAAATGCTGTTGACGTTGCATTTGACTTTTTGAAGCTTGGCTTTAACAAACAAGAAATCGGTAGGTATTTCCCACAAGGGAGGAGTGTGAGAAAATAGCTAGAATAGAATATACTGTTTAATCTGCCTAACCCAATTGTAAATTGGTGAAACGTAATTGCCAATCTAGTAGCACTCTTCAATTCATGTCGTCGGGGCACCAAGGTGAAATAGCTCCTCAGTGCCATGAAAATATTTATAGCAATGACAGATGGAAGCGCCCTTCACGTCGGTAAGAAAGTAAATAAAATCGAGATGCCAGGTTAGGAACGATTATGTTACAGAGTCTTCTTTGAATTTTGTCACAAATGTGAAGATATATACAGGGTGCGGCTGGTATTTGAGGACAGATTTTATGGATTAGTAAAAAACTTGCTGAACAAATGAATATAATTATATTTGATTACAGAAAAGTAAACATGAAATTTAGCTATTATTTAATTTTATTCAAATAAAACCACCACTAGCATCAATAACTACCTCTACACGAGGTCGAATTGCTCTGATTAATTGGTCTTTATTTATGCCAGACATTACTCGAACTATTGCAGCTTTAAGGGAGTCTTTGGCGTTATGAGGCTGTTTATTAGCCTCCTTCTCAACAACGCTCCACACATAATAGTCTAGTGGATTGAGATCTGGAGTGTTAGGAGGCCAAATGTTGACGTAATGTCGTCGTACAAATGGTCAGCCACCCATTCTTGCAACTCTGAGGAAACGTGCAATATCCAAATCGCTATGATCAGCCTTTAATGCCACAATCACAGCAGGCTTTTTCATTTCATTTGTTATCATAAGCTTTGCCATTCTTGATTTCTGAAAGCATTAGAAGTTAGTGGGAATCAGTATTAATCTTAAATCTGTATCAGTCGTCAAATACCAGCCGCACCCTGGGAAGTCCAGACGAGATATAGCAACAATATTCAATGCAGGGACGAATGCTAGATTTATAAATGGCAAGATGGATTCTGACATGTTAACTTGTGATGTAATGAATATGCATACACCTGGGTTCCCCCTCACAGTAATATGATTGGCTGGTGTCAGCCGTAAATACAGACTGATGTGGAGGTACATTGCCCACGCCTATTGCCTACGCCTGTTGCATAAGCCTAAGCCAAGCTTATTGTCTACGACGAGTACCAGTCCATTACGTCTACCTGCTAGATTGTCTTACCCGGTTACACTAGCCAAAACCACTTAGCTACCGCGAACAAATATATCCCTTTCTGGGACATATCAACTTGTCCGGCCCTACAGTTTGAATCAGATTTCGTAACAGTAGCCCGAACAATTAATTCAATATAACATCTCCACTTTATATCAGTAGAAAACGTGAACCCAATAAAACAAAGAGTGTTTCCCTATCAGGAGGTTAGCATCGGCCATATTGATGGTAGGGAGGAAAGGTATAGTGATTATATGAAAGCAGTTCTGTGCTGGACGCGTTAAAATTAACATACCATTCCTTGATTGAAGGTCGCTTTCGAGAGAAGTTTTCAGTTCTGCATTGTATAAAAACAGGAGTAAATACTTAGATGAGAAATGATGGCATCTGAAATGTCGTTGATTTTATTTTATCGATAATGGTGAATGTGTTAAATTATTCAACTTTTTAACATGAAAAATCTCCAGTTAATATTACAAAACATTGTTGATTTAAGATCGTTGGACGACTTTGTTTAGCGGCATATCAACATCCCTATGGGTTATTTAATGCCGAAATCTAAATATTTTTTACGTATCTGTCTATATTTCCGAGATGAGGTATTACGTACACTATTTACATTATTCGGACTATTGTCCTCATCTTTGTCGCCATATTTATTACAATGTTTCGGCCTTTCAGTATTTGTGTATATTTCCGAGATGAGGTATTATGTACACTATTTACATTATTCGGACTATTGTCCTCATCTTTGTCGCCATATTTATTACAACGTTTCGGCCCTTCAGTATTTGTCTATATTTCCGAGATGAGGTATTACGTACACTATTTACATTATTCGGACTATTGTCCACATCTTTGTCGCCATATTTATTACAATGTTTCGGCCCTTCAGTATCTGTCTATATTGCCGAGATGAGGTATTATGTACACTATTTACATTATTCGGACTATTGTCCACATCTTTGTCGCCATATTTATTACAACGTTTCAGCCCTTCAGTATCTGTCTATATTTCTGAGATGAGGTATTATGTACATTATTTACATTATTCGGACTAATGTCCTCATCTTTGTCGCCATATTTATTACAACGTTTCAGCCCTTCAGTATCTGTCTATATTTCTGAGATGAGGTATTATGTACACAATTTACATTATTCGGACTATTGTCCTCATCTTTGTCGTCATATTTATTACAACGTTTCGGCACTTCAGTATCTGTCTATATTTCTGAGATGAGGTATTATGTACACTATTTACATTATTCGGACTAATGTCCTCATCTTTGTCGCCATATTTATTACAAACAAATACATGAAGTAATAAACAAATTAAAAACTGTTCCCGCCAAAATAATAGTTAGAACAAACTATAACAATCAAACCCAAAATTGAATAAATAGCTTTAATTATCTTAAAATAAATAAATAAGATAAGATAAGATAAGAAATAAAAATAAAAAATAAAAAGTATTGACCGGTTCACCGTGTTGTCCCGGTCACACTCGTTATTTCACCTTTAGGTGCTGGAGGCACTTTACATCGTTTCCCGCAAGCCATCCTTGTGCAAACAACGTGAGTGTTTGTTGGGGCTCGCTGTCATTTGCCTCTAGCTCCTTTTGCTCATAATTTTTTCCCTCCTCCTCCACATTTCCTTTTCATTGTACATTTTCTGTGTTTTTTTTAAATTTAAATTAAATCTCCCGTTGGAAGCCTGATGAACGGGAGCGAAACCGGTTGCTTCGCCCGTCTTTAATATGTCTAGTAATATCAATCCTCATACATTTATTGCTGTGATATATATATATATATATATATATATATATATATATATATATATATATATATATATATATATATATTTAGTAGTTTTTTCATTTTTCGTTTCAAACTTTGGAAGTAAAGTCTGATGATCCGCGGTCCTTTAAAAGGGCTCTGGTGAAATAATTTATTACATGGAACCTTTAAGTGGTCTGTTTTTATTTTTATTTAAATTATTAGCTCTGATTTACATCTGGATTTTATCCTCCTGGGGTCTACTGATACGGATTACCTAGTTTTTCGTAAACTAAATATATATATATATATATATATATATATATATATATATATATATATATATATATATATATATATATATATATATTGCTGACTTCGGAATATTCTGAAAATTTTCTGGACGGTCCCCTTGTTTTATTTTGGTGAATGCTGCCATAATCCTTGCCTTCGGTTCATCTTTTGTATTAAAAGGAGTTTTTTTTGGTCTCTTACTCAATTCCGCCCCCCACGTAATAATAAAGGGTTTTGCTGTCTGGGGAGTTAGGTGAGCAGATGTGATCACAAAACTGTCTGACAGACATTAATGTGTTATCTTGCTTGTGTGGATTGACACACAGTCCTGTTGCAAGACATAAAGTCTTCCAGCAGTCAACATGTTGACCCAGTGCAGTACTAACACTGCAGGCAATTGATGTAGGCCTCCTTGTTGAGTCTGAGGCACTCATCAACGAATTCGGGAGATTTTTCTTATTTAAACGATCAGAGTGAGTTTTCCGGGTTGCCGTATCTTCGTAATCACCATTATACTTACCCAACACTTTCGGAATTGTTTTTTTTTCTTTCAAACACTCTCGAATGTTCGTATTGGAGTTTCGGCGCGAATACCAAGAAGTACAGAAGGTCGTACCTGGCGGCTGTAATTTGCGACAAGGTGCGCATTGTTTTCTGACAGACGATGCTCAAATGACCCAAAGTGTAAGGACCCAGTTTACGACAGTCTTGAATTAGGACGATTCATAATAACAAGGCAATGAATATATTGCAAAGCGTAGGAATAGATCGCCATACGGAGCTAGAGTGAGGAAGGAGTTATGTGTCAGATAGATAGATATGAATAGATTGAGATAGATAGATAGATATAGACTATTATTCAAGGAGAAACTACTTTATATCTATCTATCCATTTTGTCATTCATGTATGTATATATGAATCAATCCATCTATCTATCTATCTATCTCGTTTTATGTAACTTAATATTTCTATCTATCTCAGGATATTCTATCTATCTATCTATCTATCTATCTATCTATCTATCTATCTATCTATCTATCTATCTATCTATCTATCTCAGTATATTCTATCTCAATCTATCTATCTTTCTATCTATATATATATCTTCATTATATACATATATTTCTCTCTCTCTCTATCTATCTATCTATCAATCAATCTCTCTATCTATCTCAGTATATTCTCAATCTATATATATCTTCATTATATATATATATATTTCTCTCTATCTATCTATCTATCTATCTATCTATCTCAGTATATTCTATCTATCTATCTATCTATCTATCTATCTATCTCAGTATATTCTAGGTAGCTATCCCAGTATATTCTATCCATCTATCTATCTCGTTTTATGTAACTTAATATTTCTATCTATCTCAGGATATTCTATCTATCTATCTATCTATCTATCTATCTATCTATCTATCTATCTATCTATCGATCTATCTATCTAACTCAGTATATTCTATCTATCTATCTATCTATCTATCTATCTATCTATCTATATATATATATATATATATATATATATATATATCTTCATTATATACATATATTTATCTCTCTCTCTATCTATCTATCAATCAATCTCTCTATCTATCTCAGTATATTCTCAATTTATGTATATATATATATATCTTCATTATATATATATATATATTTCTCTCTATCTATCTATCTATCTATCTATCTATCTATCTATCTATCTATGTATATATATATATATATATATGTATGTATATGGTTCTTCATTATATCTATCTATCTATCTATCTATCTATCTATCTATCTATCTATCTATCTATCTATCTATCTATCTATCTATCTCTTCATTATCTATCTCTCTCTCTCTATCTATCTATCTTTCTATCTATGTATCTCAGCCTATACTATATATATATCTGTCACTCTTTTGTTTTGAATTTTTCTTTCGTCATTCAATTGTCATCATTTTTCAGGTTTTTTTTTTTTACATTGCTTTCTATTTTTTTTAAATTCATATTCGTAATTAGACAATTTGCCTCGACCATATAAAAGAAAAAAAGATCCCTTCTACGTTTGTGTTTCCACCGACCTATGTCGTGAGTTGGGGAAGGCGAGTTCAAGCCTTTCGGGCGGGTATTAGTTGGATTTGAAATCAACCTCGTCTTCAGTTTAAACTCGGCCAGCCAATTTCATTTTTTTTCATATCTTTTTCACCTGATATGCGCAGTATTTTTCCTTGACACGTGACCTTTCTCCAACGAGATTGTCTGCACACCCTTGCAATCTGGTCTTTGATTCTTCGACTCATACATGAATAAAAGCGATAGAATTGCAGTAATGAATCTTTTCTACATGACAAGCCTTTGTAAAGTATGTGTGGTGTTCTTCGAGAAGAAGCGAGCTCTGCTAAAAACAAAATCAAAAAGGGTTTTTCCTCTCCTCGTCATTTTCCTTCTCTTGACTCTCAGCAGGTGTCACACATTCCCAAAAGGAACGTAAAGTTACCATTTTTAAAAGAAGAATTAAACAAATGCGATTATTCAGCGTTTCAAATAGGGATTCTTTGGCCCTATTTCTTCCACTCTGGCTTTCACTCACTGTCATTTTCGAATACTCCCTGTCTATTTCTCTATAAGCCTCTATCAAAGAATCGCAATCACTATTATCACCGTTTTCCGCAGACCCCACACACCAGGATGAAGCCCGGGTTTTATAATGAATGACTTCACGCAAACAGAATTGAATTATGCAAAAGAAATTTTCAGAAGCGAATTTAAACGTGAAGTTTTTGTTATTCTTCCATTCAAAAGAAATTCCTCGTTAATTTACAAGGGAATTAGATAATATCTATCTATCTATCTATCTATCTATCTATCTATCTATCTATCTATCTATCTATCCCAGTTTCTTCTTATCTATCTATCTATCTATCTATCTATGGTATTCTGTTTATATCTATCTTCTCTTCATATCTATCTATCTATCTATCTATCTATCTATCTATCATATTCTGTTTATATTTATCTTCTCCTTAATATCTATCTATCTATCTATCTCAATCTCTTTTTATGTATCTATCTATCTATCTATCTATCTATCTATCTATCTATCTATCTATCTATCATATTCTGTTTAAATCTATCTTCTCTTCAATCTATCTATCTATCTATCTATCTATCTATCTATCTATCTATCTATCTATCCCAATCTCTTCAATCTATCTAGCTAGCTATCTATCTGTCTGTGTCAATATGATCATATCTACTTATGTATGTATTTATCTATCAGATCGATCTATTTCCTTTCTAACACTTTTGTGCAGGCACATTGATTGATTCCTCTATTTGTATTTCAACCGCTTAAGATATTAAATGTCTCCTATCTATCTATCTATCTATCTATCTATCTATCTATCTATCTATCTATCTCACTATGTATTTTTGTATCCCTCTGTCTGTCTGTCTGTCTGTCTGTCTGTCTCTCTCTCTCTCTCTCTCTCTCTCTATATATATATATATATATATATATATATATATTCATATGTAAGCAACTCATTATTTATTTTCACATACACACACACACACACACACACATATATATATATATACATATATATATATATATATATATATATATATATACATATACATATATATATATATATATATATATATATATATATATATATATATATATATATATGCTGGACTTAAAAGACCTGTTTTCCTGAATAATTAGAAAAATTACACGAATTCCTACAAGTTACTTTGTTTGTATTTCAGCTAAATTTGTATGCATATACATATATATATATATATATATATATATATATATATATATATATCAGTTTCTGTCGGTCCCAATAAGGGATGCACATTTCATTAAAATGTTAATTGTCTTTTGCTTTCCTATTAAATCTCACGGGGCTGAGCGGATGAAAACACACTTTGCATGAAGGTGGTTTTTCCAATGTATGAGTTACAGACATTTTACTCCCCAGGAAAAGCACGTTAAATTTATTTAGGATTTTCCATTGCCTGGCCCGGTTGACGTCAATTACACTATTTAAAAAAAAGAATAATTTACAAATTTAAGCAAACTACTAGATTAGCAGTTAGCTCGCATCGTTTTACACTTAAAATGGCCAGATATTACCGGAAATTCTGTTCTTACAATTTCTTTACTCGTAGTTCTTCTTCCGGCTTCTTGCTTTCCAATAAAATTTGATCTTCATAAACTTAAATACAATGTCTATCGTTACCTAATGCCTTTTTGGTTAGTTTTACGTCATTATCGCTCGCCAATAATGATTCTTTTTTAAATACTTTCACACCTAATAATCCTTTGTGCATTGAAAGACTCGACCGCTGTCGGGATCATCGAGTCAATATAGACGATACTTTCCTTAATCTCATAGTATGTGATCCGCCATGGCTACATGCAATTTTTGATTTCAGAGTGTTCCTTCTAGTCCGGTTGTCACCCAAATCTACAGAATTCAGCCTGTTAATGAATCGACCCCAGTCAGGTTCATCAAGTCAGGGCGAACGATCTAGGGTTACATACAGATTTAAATTCAACCTTCTTTCTCCTAAACCGGCTGCCACCCAAGTCTATAGAACCCAGTCTGTTAAGCAGTCGACCCTAGTCAGGTTCATTGTGTGAATGCGAAAGATCCTTTCCTTAACTTCATAATATGTGATTCTCCAGGGCCACATACAGTTTTAAATTCAGCCTTCCTTCTCCTAGAACTGTTGCCAACCAAGGCTATAGAACCCAGTCTGTTATGGTGTCGACCCTAGTCGGGTTCATCGTCAGTGCGAAGGATCCTTTCCTTAACCTCATAGTATGCGATTCTCCAGGGTTACATTCAGTTTTAAATTCCACCTTCCTTCTCCTAAACCGGTTTCCACCCAAGGCTATAGAACCCAGCCTCTTACGGAGTTGACCGTCGTCAGGGTCATCGAGTCAATGCCAATGTTCCTTTTCTTAGCTGTATTGTATGTGCTACGTCAGGGTTATATACAGTTTTGAAATCAGAGTTTTCCTTCTCCTAGACCTGTTGCTACCCAAGGCTATAGAACCCCGTCCGTTAAGGATCGACACTAGTCAGGTTAATTGTGTCAATACGAAAGATCTTTTCCATAACTCCATAGTATGTGATTCTCCAGCGGTACATCCAGTTTTAAATTCGGCTTCCTTCGCCTAAACTGGTTGCCACCCAAGGCTATAGAACCCAATCTGTTGTGGAGTCAACCCTAGTCAAGTTCATCAAGTCAGTGCGAAAGATCTTTTCCTTAACTCCATAGTATGTGATTCTCCAGCGGTACATCCAGTTTTAAATTCGTCTTCCTTCGCCTAAACTGGTTGCCACCCAAGGCTATAGAACCCAATCTGTTGTGGAGTCAACCCTAGTCAAGTTCATCAAGTCAGTGCGAAAGATCTTTTCCTTAACTCCATAGTATGTGATTCTCCAGCGGTACATCCAGTTTTAAATTCGGCTTCCTTCGCCTAAACTGGTTGCCACCCAAGGCTATAGAACCCAATCTGTTAAGGAGTCAACCCTTATCAATGCGAGAGATCTTTTCCTTAGCTTTATACAATATCATTCGACAGGGCTGCGTACAGTTCAGAGATTTCCTTTTCGTAAACCGTTTTCCATTCCAAAATTATAGGAATCAGATTATCCTAGTATTCATCCATAGCCCTTGTGCGAATAAAGGCTTTGCTTGACAAAGATAATCTTTTATTGAAAAATGTTCATTGCCGCTACAGAATCAAGAACGAGATAACCAAAAATAAATGACTACCAACAGGAACAACTAAAATGGAATAGCATATATCACACAAGGAGGAAACAATGACATAATCCAGATGTTGACATTCCACACTACTAGAAACAAAAGGTTAGGAAGGAAAGCTGCATCGATACTGGAAAAAGCGATAACATCTATAGGACTTGAGGGACCTGCTTTCCTGAATAATTGTTTTAAGAGAAAGATTTTATAAATTTCACCCGAAAGAAGTATTGGTTGCTCAGTCAATGAATGTCAAATATTTCCTTGTAGGGAAAAGGCTAATATCAATACTGCAAAAAAAGATAAAATCTACATGAGATGAGAGAGATATATTCCTGAATAAATGTTTTTGAAGAGAAAGATTTTATAAATTTCAGACGAAAGCAATACTAGGTGTTCGGTCAAATAATGCCAAAATGTTTCCTTGTAGGGAAAAGGCTAATATCAATACTGGAAAGAGCGATAACATCTCCTTGACTTGAAAGACCTGTTTCCCTAAATTATTGTTTTTTAGAGAAAGATTTTATAAATATCAGACGAAAGCAGTACTGGCTGCTCGGTCAATGAATGCCAAATGTTTCCTTGTAGGGAAAAGGCTAATATCAATACTGGAAAGAGCGATAACATCTACTGGACTTGAGAGACCTGTTTTCCTGAATAATTGTTTTAAGAGAAAGATTTTATAAATTTCAAACGAATGCAGTACTGGCTGCTCAGTCAATGAATGCCAAAAGTTTCCTTGTAGGGAAAAGGCTAATATCAATACTGGAAAGAGCGATAACATCTACTGGACTTGAGAGACCTGTTTTCCTGAATAATTGTTTTAAGAGAAAGATTTTATAAATTTCAAACGAATGCAGTACTGGCTGCTCGGTCAATGAATGCCAAATGTTTCCTTGTAGGGAAAAGGCTAATATCAATACTGGAAAGAGCGATAACATCTACTGGACTTGAGAGACCTGTTTTCCTGAGTAATTGTTTTAAGAGAAAGATTATATAAATTTCACCCGTAAGCAGTACTGGCTGCTCGGTCAATGAATGCCAAATGTTTCCTTGTAGGGAAGAGGCTATTGTCAATACTGGACTAGGGAAATCTGTTTTCCTGAAAAAATTATTTATGATAATGATTTTCTAACTTTAAAAACATATAACATTTGTTAAGCTCAGATATTTAATGTTGCAAGAGGTGGATTTCTACATATACTGCGCTGTTCGATAAAAGTGTCTCATATGATGTTTTTTTATTTATAAATTTTTTAACCAATTTTTTGGGGGTCAAACTAATTTTTAATCTTACTAATATAAAGACCTATTCCGGACCACCTAGTAAAAAAGTTTACTCACTCTAAGATATTCTATTGATAATTATAATTTTGGATATAAATGAGATTTAGGGGAAAACTCCGTGCAAAAAAAGTGACTCACTTATTTCCTGCAACTAGTAATCAATAGAAACATAACCGAACAGCTTTAAATAAAGAATAATAGAGGTATAATTTATTTATAATAGGTAATATAGTTCGAAATATTTAATAATCTGTGGGTCCTCCTTTATTTTGAATAACCTTTTCAATCCTTTTTGGCATTGACTTGATTAGGTTCTGGCAAGTCTCATCTCCAAGCATTGAATTCCATTCGGATATGAAATTCACAATCAAATCCTCTTTGTTGCTCAACTGCTTTCTCGAGAGCCTGTACTTTATAATGCTCCATAAGTTTTCTATGGGGTTGAGGTCAGGAGATTGGGGCGGCCATGTCATAACACTCACCTGCTTCTCATCAAAGTATTCCTTCATCAATTTTAATTTGTGAAAGCAAGCATTATCTAGCATAAAAATGAGCTTGGTGGGGTCGATTTGCACCCTTTCTGCAGAAGGGAGCAGTCAAGACTCTAAAATTCTCTTGTACTGCTCGCTCCTGAGGGTCTTTTCAATAGGTTTTAAGAAACCAGTTCCATGAAAAGTAAAGTATCCCCAGAACATTATACTGACGGGATGCATGACAGTACTTACTGCTAAATTCAAAGAGCTTTCAAAGCTTTTCCTTCTTCGGATTTTAGATTGCTTATCCTTTGAATTTAGCTCAACTATCGTTTCATCGGAGAAGAGAACATTTAGTAAAAAAAATCAGGTGAGTCACTTTTATCGAACAGGCCTGTATATACATTTCCTTGTACACTGCCCCTTTCTTAGTCTTTGTAGGTAACATTCAGGGAATTTCTAACTGAAATATTTATTTAAATTTAAGATTTGTCTGTTCTTGTTCCTTTGACCATTTTCCAGTATCTAGTGATCTCTCGTTTAGTTCTTATTTTTTTAAAAATACAATAAATCCTAAGTTTAATATTAATTCTAAATAAACCTTGCACTATATGAACAAAGATTTCTTGAACATAATCTGAAGTCATCGGATTTATTATGCAGAGGATTTGATGCTGTAAATGTTTATTTTTATTTCTATTTATAGAATATTTGCGATTAACTGAAGCTAGCAAAACCCGTGTTAATTTCACGCTTGTCTTAATCAATTTTAATCCTTCAGTTAATGATTGGAAAATCTCATGGCGAGTTCTACGACAATAAATTATTCGTCAAAATATCCCAATCACTTCGTTAAATCTTTGAACTAACGTTATTACATTATTTACATCATCTTCATTGCCATATCCATAATATTTCGGCCGTTGTACGCACCTGCCTTCTTCAGTATCTGTCTACATCTCTGAGATGAGGTATTATGATTACTTGCATTTTT
>OZ038514.1:48693701-48858701 GCA_964036315.1 Acanthosepion esculentum | reverse complement strand
TGTACATATCTATCTATTTATCTATGTCAATATCTATCTATCTACACACACTATATATATACCTATATATATATGTATATATATATATATATATATATATATATATATATATATATATGCATACATACATACATTTACAAACATATGGTGATATATATATATATATTTATATATATTTATATATATATATATATCATTCTGTTCATATTTATCTATTTATTAATATCAATATCTCACGCACACTATCTATCTATCTGTCTATTTGCCTTTCGATAATTGCCGATATATAACGTCTAAAAATCAATATACATTTTTGTAAACATTTTATCGCATTTTTTAAAAATATTTCATTAACGATGTTCTTGCAATTAACGGCTGTTCTAATTATATCCTTTATTATGGATTTTGCATCAAGGCAGGTTTAAACTTCATTTAAATAATTATGCAGATTTTTAATTGCTCCTGTCAAAAGTATTACAGTTCGCTGTAATTTATTTCACGTTTTTCATTTTCCCCAACAAATTAAAACCTGACATTGTTACCATGGTTCCGTTTGTGTGGAAGAAAGAAATCGTTCGGCTCAGGTTCAGGAAAACTTACCATTTCTGCAGTTGCTGGAAACACTGTGAGTATAATGGTAGGAATATCCAACGAGGGTTAGTAATGGGGTATGCTCCAAAATTGGGAAAAATGCACTTGATAATGCAGAATCGCTGTCCATCAATTTGCAGCTATTAGCACCGTGATTATTCGTGATTTTCTTTTTATGCATTTCACCCCAAGCAAGGCGGGAAGAATGACTGCTAGAAGGAGGGAGAACTAACGAAAGGACACCATTTATAAAGAGGCTCAGAGGACAGGAAATTGTGGAGAGCCGTGATCATCAACGTCCTGAAGGGACACGGCACATAGAAGAAGATTGATATATAATTATTCGGGGGCACAAAATTCGTACTAAATGTGAAATTAAAATCTTTCCCCAATTTCTGGCTAGAACCAGAGGAAATTGTGGAGAGCGGCAACGGCCATATTTCAAGTTCTCTCTAAAGACAATTGTGTCGAAGTAATTGTCGGCCAAAATGAGTTTATTTGTATCGGTTGTCTTGTACGGTTTGCTAACTTTACCATATTTCTTCTTCTTCTTCTTCTTCTTCTTCTTCTTCTTCTTCTTCTTCTTCTTCTTCTTCTTCTCCTCCTCTTTTTCTTCTTCTTCTTCTTCTTCTTCTTCTTCTTCTTCTTCTTATTATTATTATTATTATTATTATTATTATTATTATTCATCTTCTCACACTTCATTTATCTCGTCTTCTTCTTATTTAGTAGTATAAGTAGTAGTAGTAGTATTATATATCGTGTTATTATTATTATTATATATTACCTTATTATTATTATTAGTAGTAGTAGTATTATATATTATGTTATTATTATTATTATTAGTTGTAGTAGTATTATATAATATGATATTATTATTATTATCAGTAGTAGTAACAGTATCATATATTATGTTATTATTATTATTAGTAGTAGTATGAGTATATAATGTTATTATTATTATTAGTAGTAGTAGTATTATATATTATATTATTATTAGTAGTAGTAGTAGTATTATATATTATGTTATCATTACTATTGTTTTTGTTATTAGTAGTAGTATTATATATTATGTTATTATTATTATTAGTAGTAGTAGTAGTATTTATTATTGATTACCTCCGCTTTTTTCTTTTGAATGTTGGTTATTTTATTTGTTCAATATATATATATATATATATATATATATATATATATATATATATATACATACATACGGGATGACTGAACATTGAAGTCAATGCCAAGAGACAACATTCTGTTTCATGTTTTAAACCAACTGCCTAGCCGGCCTGGCGATTAGTTTTAAACATAAAAAAGACTGGCGCCTTTGTTTGTATCTCCCCCCCTCTCTCTCTCTCACACACACACACACACACATATATATATATATATTTATATTTATATATATATATATATATATGTATATATATATATATATATATGAATAGACTCTCTCGACGCGGAAGACAAATAAATGAGGTTGCAGTAAAATAAAGAGGTGATTATCTTTTATGGGCTCGTATCTGTCCCCCGAGGCGTGATGATGATGAAAAAAAAAGGAACAACTAGATAACACAACACTCCCTCCCAAAAAAACACACACGCTAAGCTCATAAGGGAATATACTTACATACATATATATATCACCAAATACTAAGAAAATAAAACAGCTTGCACACAGGCACGAACACATATGCATAAACACAAGCAAAACACATGAACATGACCTAAAAATAATTAAAAAAAACAAATTCACCAAATGCCAAATACACTGACAAGGCAAAAAAGGTCAGCTCAGCATGGTAAAAAGACGTCAACCCTACGTAAGTCAATTTAGCCAGCATATATCCATAGACACGGTCAAAAGTGGTCAGCAGAATACAAAGCAAATAATCACCAAGAAACACCTATTATGTGAAAAAATCACACAATCACACAACGATATATTACACCAAATGATACATAAATACGAAAAGGTTGAGAACTAGCAGCAGAGAAGTCAATATCCCTGAAGAGTGAAGGAATTTCTACAATGCGTTAACGAAACCTCGAAGTCGAATTTATTTCAGTGACAAGTTTCTCCACATCAATTCCATTAACGCCCTACCCTTTAATTTTGATATCGAGCACATTAAGACAAAAATCCGCCAGCCTCAAATGCCTTTCCACCCGTAAACCCCGAAAAATAAGCAGCAATTCTGGCACCTAACTAATCTAATATTATCCAAGCTCCATAAGAAACTCCCAGTTAAGCACGTTCCCTGAGACTTGTCTTTATACAACCGCTTTCTGACAACGACCAACCCTGCTGCAACCTCAAAATACCAATCTCACACCAACATGGAACAAATATATTTCAATTATTCACTAGAAACTTTCCAACTTCAAACATATACGACTATAAAAAGAACAATAGAACATTTCATAAAATGCATAAGTTGGAAAGTACAGTGCTGTTCGATAAACGTGACTCACCTGATTTTTACTAAATGTTTTCTTCTCCGATGAAACGAAAGTTGAGCTAAATTCAAAGGATAAGCGATCTAAAATCCGAAGAAGCTTTGAAAGCTCTTTGAATTTAGCAGTAAGTACTGTCAAGCATCCGTTCAGTATAATGTTCTGGGGATGCTTTTCATTTCATGGAACTGGTTTCTTAAAACCTATTGAAAAGACCCTCAGGAGCGAGCAGTACAAAAGAATTTTAGAGTCTTGTCTGCTCCCTTCTGCTGAAAGGGTCCAAATCGACCCCACCAAGCTCATTTTTATGCAGGATAATGTTCCCTGTCACAAATCAAAATTGATGAAGGAATACTTTGATGTGAGTGTAAATGACATGTCCGCCCCAATCTCGTGACCTCAACCCCATAGAAAACTTATGGAGCCTTATAAAGTACAGGCTCTCGAGAAAGCAGTTGAGCAACAACGAGGATTTGATTGTGAATTTCATATCCGAATGGAATTCAATGCTTGGAGATGAGATTTGTCAGAACTTAAGCAAGTCAATGCCAAAAAGGGTTGAAAAGGTTATTCAAAATAAAGGAGGACCCATAGATTATTAAATATTTCGAACTATATTACCTATTATAAATAAATTATATCTCTATTATTCTTTATTTAATTCTGTTCGGTTATGTTACTATTGATTACTAGTTGCAGGAAATAAGTGAGTCACTTTTTTTTGCACATATTTTTTTTTTCTTAAATCTCATTTACATCCAAAATTATAATAGAATAATCTTAGGGTGCGTAGACTTTTTTTTAGTAGGTGGTCGGGAAGGGGTATTTATATTAGTAAGATTAAAAATTAGTTTGACCCCAAAATGAAAAGGCGAAAAAAATTTTAAGTGAAAAAAAAAACCAGGTGAGTCACTTTTATCGAACATCGCTGTATTTTACTTCCTTAGCAAAAACAAAACAACAGCCAAAATAACTTTAGATTTTCATCAACAAAGTGCCACCACTGCTGAGCGATCTTATTGCATTTTAAAATGATGTAATTAACAAAATAAACAAAGTAGAAACAAGAAAAACAAACAGGAAATTCCATAAGCAATTGGACAAATATAAAAAAACGCTAACCATATATATATATATATATATATATATATATATATACAAGCCGACAAATCTAGAAACACCTACAAAATGGACACCAACGACTGTAAAAATAGTTGAAATTGAAAAAGAAATGGTCAAGTTCCAAAACAACCAACACAAATATGGACATTAACGTAAACATGGAAGCCAAATTATTGCCGCCAAACTAAAACTAGACAGCAGGATCAAACAAATACCAAAAGTAGAACCTTTAATTAAATTCAAAGAACATAACGGCAACTTACTAAACAGACCAACAAGTAGATTTATAAACCCTACAAAAAACCAACATCAGAAAAATAAGTAAATAAATAGTAAAGGAAATTCAGTTTCGGCCAAAATGTTCAGAACGGCATTGTTTTCGTCAGAAAAGTAGGTATAAGTTTTTATCAAAGTTGTTTTATATTCTATAATTTTCGCAGACAATAAATACGATATTAATTGTTATTGTCTCAGATTCTGGTGTAATTTGAGAGGATAATACAAAAGTCTGTGAAAATTATAGAAGATAAAACAACTTTGATAAAAACTTATACCGATTTTTCTGACGAAAACAATGCCGTTCTGAACATTTTGGCCGCAATTGTATTCGTTCCAGCCCAGATGATTCTTTTTTCTTTCTCTAATATTATGAGCGTTCCGTCTTTGGATTGGCGTCCCTTCTTTTTTTTTTTTTTTTTTAGTTCGCTTATTTTTTTATAAAAATCTCCTATGCCGTTCTGAACATTTTGACCGCAACTGTATGTTCAAAACTATGGAGGAAACTAAAAAATAAACCAATGGAAAACTACAAAATAATCAATTAAATCGTTTAACAACATCAACAACAAAGAGGAATTCTCCTTTGTACAACTGGGCATAAAAAAACTTCTACCCACACATCAACGAAAAAACACTGAACAACGCACGAGATCTAGCAAAATAACTCATCTCAGATGAAGACCTAAACATCATCATACACTGTAGAAGGTCTATGGTATACCACAAGAACAAAATATAACCGAAAAATCAACAATAATAATATCGACTACAAATGTGATGTAATAATAGGCATCTAATATCAGATATAGAGCGTAAATATAAAAGTGAACATAGAAGTCAACACTTAGAGGCGACAGTCTGTTTCATGCTAGATGCAATCGTCAGGCCACGAGTACTGTTATTTTTCTCGGCTATTTATATATACGGGTCAGTGGTGCATTGTGGGTAATCTGTTTTGGCGGTTATTTTAGCGGAAGTCGTTTATTTGTTTATTTATTTATTTGTGTCAAATTATTTTGCTTGTTTTTATTTAATTTGATTTTTGATTTGTATCCTTTATATTTATTTTATTTCTATTTTATTTATTTTTAAATATAAAGGATGAAAAACAAAAATAAAATTAAAAATAAATAAAAACAAGCAAAATAATTTGACACAGATAAATAAATAAACAAATAAACGACTTCCGGTACAATATCTCCAAAATAGACTACCCACAAAGCACGACTGACCAGTATATATAAATAGCCGAGAAAAATAACAGTACTCGTGGCCTGACGATTGCTTCTAACATGAAACAGACTGTCGCCTCTAAGTGTTGACTTCTATGTTCACTTTTATATATATATATATATATATATATATATATATATATATATATATATCTGTGTGTGTGTGTATTGTTTATTTCTTTTTCTACGAAAGTACCTGTTCAATTTCAACAGGAGATATATATTTTTCAGCATGGCTGATGCAAGACTCGTGGGGAACAACACACTGCGACTTCTTGGCCTCACGTTTTCAATTGGCTTGAAGTGGAACGACTACAATGAATCAATAGCTGCATCTACTGCAAGGAAGGTTGGGACACTGTGTCGTGCCAAAAGGTTTTCCTCGTCAGAGTCCTTGTTGCACATTTACAAATCTACCATTAACCCGTTGCATCGAATACAGTTGCCATATCTGGTCGGATGTTCCTGCTACTCATCTCGAGGTTATTGACAAAATCCAAAAAAGGATCTGTAATGTAATCGATTTTGACTTCAGTTTCTTTCTTGCCGACTTCACGCGGTTTCCCTGTTTTTTTTTCTACAAATAATTTCAAGGGTACTGATCTGACGTGCTTTTTCCCTGGTGCCCGGATTATAAGTGTTTAAGTGTGCAACTAGATTGGCAGCTAGCTCCCACCTATTTATGTTGAATTCGTTAAATGTAAGCGCCACTTCTGCTCCAACAGTTTCTTTTCTAGCACTTATCTCCTATGAAACTCCTTTTCGTTTCCCTGCATTCTGTTAACTACTCCCTTCAAAAATTTAAATGCAACGTCAATCGCCATCTTCTATCTTCTTGTACTACGTTCCGCTTTTATACTCTCCTCGGTCTCCCATAATCATTTTTTCCCAGCTTCACTCTCTGTAACCCTCCGCGTTGCTTTTGGAATGCGTCTTTAGCCCTCGCAATACGTCTTTGGATTTCAGCGTCGCATTTACTGTCCTCCGCTAAAAGAATTCTACGATATTTAAACTCTGTAAATCGCATTTCGGGCTCATCCTTTTACTGGTGACCATGCATTCTGTATTCTTGTAATTTGTGCTTAGTCCCTTCTTCTTGCTCTCCTTCGATACCTTATGTAGGAGGTTTTGTAATTTCTTTTCCGGGTCTGCTATCAGTACTGTGTCATCTGCGTATCTTGTATTGCTAAGATTGAGTCTCTTCTTTAACTTTGAGGAGACTTTCCATCATTCGCTGCCGTAAATGAGGACAGATGTCACGCAGCAGCCCGGTACTCCTGTCTGTGTTATCAACGAAATGCTCCTGTCTCGTAATACTCTGCCCAGCTTTTGGGATGCTTCCTTGGCCATTGCGATACATCTTCGGATTTAAGCGTCGCTCTTACGTCGCCCGTCAAACCACTTTCCAGGTATTTAAACTTCCGCACCTGCAAATCGCATTTTGGTCTCATTCTTTTACTGATGAGCATTCATCCCGTCTTCTTGTAGTTTATGCTTAGTCCCTTCTTCTAGCTCTCCTTCGATACCTTCTGTAGGAGGTTTTGTAATTTCTCTTCCGTGTCTGCTATCAGCACTGTGTCATCTGCGTATCTTATGTTGTTAAGACTGTGGCCCCCAGTGACAAATACCAGTAATAAATCCCGGTAGGACTTCCACTTCTCTCAGTATTGCCTCGCTGTATAAGTTGAATAGGTCCGGTGAGACGATACATCCTTGCCTTACTCTCCTTTCTATTTTTGCATATCTGCTGAACTCATTATCTATACTCATGTATGTTGTTTGCTGCCAGTATTAACCGTGAACAAATAAGTTCTCCAAACATTAAATTAAAAAGAAAAGCGAACACAAAGCTAAACTAGCTCGTTGACCCCTACACCACACTACCATTATACTCAGCTTAGTGTAGTTTGACACAAGGACAGGAATATGGTGCACCTATGTGGATAGAGCTAAGTAAGTAGCAGTAATATCCAATAGTATTGAACTCACACTATTTAGTTCCTGTGACTGGATCTAACCAATGCCTTTATCCACTCTGGCACTGGTTAAGGCAGTGGAGAACTTGGAGAGGGGAATTAACAGGAGATAACTGATAACTGACATCCATTAGACATGGAACGTGGAACTAGAACAGTCTATCCCAGCGAGCGAAACAAAGGGTTCAGTTCAACAGTCCAACCACCTGAAGAATGCCGGAGCGTACAACAGCTGAAACGTCAGGATAAATATGGCAACAAAGAATTCGGACAATAGTCTGAATAATGCAAATAGTGTACATAATACCGTATCTCAGAAATATAGAGAGATACAAAACAGGCAGTGGAGAACTTGGAGAGGTGAATCACTGACATCCATTAGACATGGCACGTGGAACTAGAACAGTCTACCCCAGCAAGCGAAATAAAGTGATCAAAAGAAGGCCGGAGCGTACAACGGCCGAAAAGTTGTGATAAATATGGCAACAAAGATGAGAACAGTAGCCAGAATAATATAAACAGTGTACATAATACCTCATCTCAGAAATATAGCCAAATAAAAATACAATACTTAATTGTCTTAACAAGCTGAGCTTATTTCATCCCGTCTTCTTGTAGTTTATGCTTAGACCCTTCTTCTCGCTCTCCTTCGATACCTTCGATGTCAAAATATAGAGCACCCAGTGAAGATCGAACTCACTAATCAATAATAATATTGAACGAGGGAACATAGTTAACCGCTAGTACTAAACCGAGCTGGCCTTGTACCAGACACTTCTTTCTTAAAAGGCTTAATGGTGTTTGGGAAAAAATGCCACCAAAATGAGACATCAAAATGACTAATTTGTAGCAATTTCTAATGAAACTTCCTCGTTAACCACTACAACACACTGAAGCTAACTAGTAACAGGGACTAATTCTTGACTAAGCAAATCTTACTTTAGCGAAATGCCATAAGTATGGCCTACCCAGTGAGAATCGAACTCGCTAATCAATATTATCAGATATAGCTCGTTTTCCATTACACCACACTGACATGACCCATAAATAAAATAAAACTTGATCTTGACGAATCATGAAGTAGTTCGTTAAAATTACACAAATATCGTGTATCTAGTGAGGATCGAACCCAATAATTTCCAACGGAACTTGCTCGTAAACCACCACACCACAATGAAGCTATTAAGTATAAGAAACTTTTTTTTGACTAAGAAAAACATAGTTTGGCAAAATGTCAACCACATGGCGCACACGGTAAGGATCGAACTTAGTAATCATTATTATCAGAAATAGCTCGTTTTCCATTACACCACACCGACACGAGCTAGAAATTAAAAAAAAAATTAATCTTGACGAAGTTCGTCAAAATTATATAAGCATCGGACACCCAGTGAATAACGAACTCACTAATCTGCAGTAGTTCACAACCAAGCTGCCTCGTTAACCACTATACCACACTGAAACGATTTATTAATAAACACTTGTTCTTGACTAAGCAAAATTTGCTTGGCAAAATGCCAACAATAGATCGAACCCAGTACGGATCGAACTCACTAATTATTATATAAATAGATATATAAATAGAAACTTGTTCTTGACTAAGCATCCTTCTGTAGAATTATCAACTGCCTCTTCCTGATGTTAAGTATAAGTTTCCTTTTTGTTTCCATTTTCTCTAAAACCTCGTCGTTGCTCACATGTTCGACCCATGGTATCCTCAGCATCCTTCTGTAGAAATTTCAATTGCCTCTTCCTGATGTTAAGTATAAGTTTCCTTTTTGTTTCCATTTTCTCTAAAACCTCGTCGTTGCTCACATGTTCGGCCCATGGTATCCTCAGCATCCTTCTGTAGAAATTTCAATTGCCTCTTCCTGATGTTACGTATAAGTTTCCTTTTTGTTTCCATTTTCTCTAAAACCTCGTCGTTGCTCACATGTTCGGCCCATGGTATCCTCAGCATCCTTCTGTAGAAATTTCAACTCACTCTTCCTGATGTTAAGTATAAGTTTCCTTTTTGTTTCCATTTTCTCTAAAACCTCGTCGTTGCTCACCTGTTCGGTCCATGGTATCCTCAGCATCCTTCTGTAGAAATTTCAACTGCCTCTTCCTGATGTTAAGTATAAGTTTCCTTTTTGTTTCCATTTTCTCTAAAACCTCGTCGTTGCTCACATGTTCGGCCCATGGTATCCTCAGCATCCTTCTGTAGAAATTTCAATTGCCTCTTCCTGATGTTAAGTATAAGTTTCCTTTTTGTTTCCATTTTCTCTAAAACCTCGTCGTTGCTCACATGTTCGGTCCATGGTATCCTCATCATCCTTCTGTAGAAATTTCAACTGCCTCTTCCTGATGTTAAGTATAAGTTTCCTTTTTGTTTCCATTTTCTCTAAAACCTCGTCGTTGCTCACATGTTCGGTCCATGGTATCCTCAGCATCCTTCTGTAGAAATTTCAATTGTCTCTTCCTGATGTTAAGTATAAGTTTCCTTTTTGTTTCC
Organism: Acanthosepion esculentum; assembly: GCA_964036315.1. Classification (NCBI taxonomy): domain Eukaryota; kingdom Metazoa; phylum Mollusca; class Cephalopoda; order Sepiida; family Sepiidae; genus Acanthosepion; species Acanthosepion esculentum. The sequence goes on along the minus strand of OZ038514.1, from coordinate 48,848,547 downwards.
ATTTTCTCTAAAACCTCGTCGTTGCTCACATGTTCGGTCCATGGTATCCTCAGCATCCTTCTGTAGAAATTTCAATTGTCTCTTCCTGATGTTAAGTATAAGTTTCCTTTTTGTTTCCATTTTCTCTAAAACCTCGTCGTTGCTCACATGTTCGGTCCATGGTATCCTCAGCATCCTTCTGTAGAAATTTCAATTGTCTCTTCCTGATGTTAAGTATAAGTTTCCTTTTTGTTTCCATTTTCTCTAAAACCTCGTCGTTGCTCACATGTTCGGCCCATGGTATCCTCAGCATTCTTCTGTAGAAATTTCAATTGTCTCTTCCTGATGTTAAGTATAAGTTTCCTTTTTGTTTCCATTTTCTCTAAAACCTCGTCGTTGCTCACATGTTCGGTCCATGGTATCCTCATCATCCTTCTGTAGAAATTTCAACTGCCTCTTCCTGATGTTAAGTATAAGTTTCCTTTTTGTTTCCATTTTCTCTAAAACCTCGTCGTTGCTCACATGTTCGGTCCATGGTATCCTCAGCATCCTTCTGTAGAAATTTCAATTGTCTCTTCCTGATGTTAAGTATAAGTTTCCTTTTTGTTTCCATTTTCTCTAAAACCTCGTCGTTGCTCACATGTTCGGTCCATGGTATCCTCAGCATCCTTCTGTAGAAATTTCAACTGCCTCTTCCTGATGTTAAGTATAAGTTTCCTTTTTGTTTCCATTTTCTCTAAAACCTCGTCGTTGCTCACATGTTCGGCCCATGGTATCCTCAGCATCCTTCTGTAGAAATTTCAATTGTCTCTTCCTGATGTTAAGTATAAGTTTCCTTTTTGTTTCCATTTTCTCTAAAACCTCGTCGTTGCTCACATGTTCGGTCCATGGTATCCTCATCATCCTTCTGTAGAAATTTCAATTGTCTCTTCCTGATGTTAAGTATAAGTTTCCTTTTTGTTTCCATTTTCTCTAAAACCTCGTCGTTGCTCACATGTTCGGCCCATGGTATCCTCAGCATCCTTCTGTAGAAATTTCAATTGTCTCTTCCTGATGTTAAGTATAAGTTTCCTTTTTGTTTCCATTTTCTCTAAAACCTCGTCGTTGCTCACATGTTCGGTCCATGGTATCCTCAGCATCCTTCTGTAGAAATTTCAATTGTCTCTTCCTGATGTTAAGTATAAGTTTCCTTTTTGTTTCCATTTTCTCTAAAACCTCGTCGTTGCTCACATGTTCGGTCCATGGTATCCTCAGCATCCTTCTGTAGAAATTTCAATTGTCTCTTCCTGATGTTAAGTATAAGTTTCCTTTTTGTTTCCATTTTCTCTAAAACCTCGTCGTTGCTCACATGTTCGGTCCATGGTATCCTCAGCATCCTTCTGTAGAAATTTCAACTGCCTCTTCCTGATGTTAAGTATAAGTTTCCTTTTTGTTTCCATTTTCTCTAAAACCTCGTCGTTGCTCACATGTTCGGCCCATGGTATCCTCAGCATCCTTCTGTAGAAATTTCAATTGTCTCTTCCTGATGTTAAGTATAAGTTTCCTTTTTGTTTCCATTTTCTCTAAAACCTCGTCGTTGCTCACATGTTCGGTCCATGGTATCCTCATCATCCTTCTGTAGAAATTTCAACTGCCTCTTCCTGATGTTAAGTATAAGTTTCCTTTTTGTTTCCATTTTCTCTAAAACCTCGTCGTTGCTCACATGTTCGGTCCATGGTATCCTCAGCATCCTTCTGTAGAAATTTCAATTGTCTCTTCCTGATGTTAAGTATAAGTTTCCTTTTTGTTTCCATTTTCTCTAAAACCTCGTCGTTGCTCACATGTTCGGTCCATGGTATCCTCAGCATCCTTCTGTAGAAATTTCAACTGCCTCTTCCTGATGTTAAGTATAAGTTTCCTTTTTGTTTCCATTTTCTCTAAAACCTCGTCGTTGCTCACATGTTCGGTCCATGGTATCCTCAGCATCCTTCTGTAGAAATTTCAATTGTCTCTTCCTGATGTTAAGTATAAGTTTCCTTTTTGTTTCCATTTTCTCTAAAACCTCGTCGTTGCTCACATGTTCGGTCCATGGTATCCTCAGCATCCTTCTGTAGAAATTTCAATTGTCTCTTCCTGATGTTAAGTATAAGTTTCCTTTTTGTTTCCATTTTCTCTAAAACCTCGTCGTTGCTCACATGTTCGGCCCATGGTATCCTCAGCATCCTTCTGTAGAAATTTCAATTGTCTCTTCCTGATGTTAAGTATAAGTTTCCTTTTTGTTTCCATTTTCTCTAAAACCTCGTCGTTGCTCACATGTTCGGTCCATGGTATCCTCATCATCCTTCTGTAGAAATTTCAACTGCCTCTTCCTGATGTTAAGTATAAGTTTCCTTTTTGTTTCCATTTTCTCTAAAACCTCGTCGTTGCTCACATGTTCGGTCCATGGTATCCTCAGCATCCTTCTGTAGAAATTTCAATTGTCTCTTCCTGATGTTAAGTATAAGTTTCCTTTTTGTTTCCATTTTCTCTAAAACCTCGTCGTTGCTCACATGTTCGGTCCATGGTATCCTCAGCATCCTTCTGTAGAAATTTCAATTGTCTCTTCCTGATGTTAAGTATAAGTTTCCTTTTCGTTTCCATTTTCTCTAAAACCTCATCGTTGCTCACATATTCGGTCCATGGTATCCTCAGCATCCTTCTGTAGAAATTTCAACTGTCTCTTCCTGATGTTAAGTATAAGTTTCCTTTTTGTTTCCATTTTCTCTAAAACCTCGTCGTTGCTCACATGTTCGGCCCATGGTATCCTCATCATCCTTCTGTAGAAATTTCAACTGTCTCTTCCTGATGTTAAGTATAAGTTTCCTTTTTGTTTCCATTTTCTCTAAAACCTCGTCGTTGCTCACATGTTCGGCCCATGGTATCCTCAGCATCCTTCTGTAGAAATTTCAACTGTCTCATCCTGATGTTAAGTATAAGTTTCCTTTTTGTTTCCATTTTCTCTAAAACCTCGTCGTTGCTCACATGTTCGGCCCATGGTATCCTCAGCATCCTTCTGTAGAAATTTCAACTGCCTCTTCCTGATGTTAAGTATAAGTTTCCTATATGTTTCCATTTTCTCTAAAACCTCGTCGTTGCTCACATGTTCGGCCCATGGTATCCTCATCATCCTTCTGTAGAAATTTCAACTGTCTCTTCCTGATGTTAAGTATAAGTTTCCTTTTTGTTTCCATTTTCTCTAAAACCTCGTCGTTGCTCACATGTTCGGCCCATGGTATCCTCAGCATCCTTCTGTAGAAATTTCAACTGCCTCTTCCTGATGTTAAGTATAAGTTTCCTTTTTGTTTCCATTTTCTCTAAAACCTCGTCGTTGCTCACATGTTCGGCCCATGGTATCCTCATCATCCTTCTGTAGAAATTTCAACTGTCTCTTCCTGATGTTAAGTATAAGTTTCCTTTTTGTTTCCATTTTCTCTAAAACCTCGTCGTTGCTCACATGTTCGGCCCATGGTATCCTCATCATCCTTCTGTAGAAATTTCAACTGTCTCATCCTGATGTTAAGTATAAGTTTCCTTTTTGTTTCCATTTTCTCTAAAACCTCGTCGTTGCTCACATGTTCGGCCCATGGTATCCTCAGCATCCTTCTGTAGAAATTTCAACTGCCTCTTCCTGATGTTAAGTATAAGTTTCCTTTTTGTTTCCATTTTCTCTAAAACCTCGTCGTTGCTCACATGTTCGGCCCATGGTATCCTCAGCATCCTTCTGTAGAAATTTCAACTGCCTCTTCCTGATGTTAAGTATAAGTTTCCTTTTTGTTTCCATGTTCTCTAAAACCTCGTCGTTGCTCACATGTTCGGTCCATGGTATCCTCATCATCCTTCTGTAGAAATTTCAATTGTCTCTTCCTGATGTTAAGTATAAGTTTCCTTTTTGTTTCCATTTTCTCTAAAACCTCGTCGTTGCTCACATGTTCGGTCCATGGTATCCTCATCATCCTTCTGTAGAAATTTCAACTCACTCTTCCTGATGTTAAGTATAAGTTTCCTTTTTGTTTCCATTTTCTCTAAAACCTCGTCGTTGCTCAACTGTTCGGTCCATGGTATCCTCAGCATCCTTCTGTAGAAATTTCAATTGTCTCTTCCTGATGTTAAGTTTAAATTTCCTTTTGTTTCCATTTTCTCTAAAACCTCGTCGTTGCTCACATGTTCGGTCCATGGTATCCTCAGCATCCTTCTGTAGAAATTTCAACTGCCTCTTCCTGATGTTAAGTATAAGTTTCCTTTTTGTTTCCATGTTCTCTAAAACCTCGTCGTTGCTCACATGTTCGGTCCATGGTATCCTCATCATCCTTCTGTAGAAATTTCAATTGTCTCTTCCTGATGTTAAGTATAAGTTTCCTTTTTGTTTCCATTTTCTCTAAAACCTCGTCGTTGCTCACATGTTCGGTCCATGGTATCCTCATCATCCTTCTGTAGAAATTTCAACTCACTCTTCCTGATGTTAAGTATAAGTTTCCTTTTTGTTTCCATTTTCTCTAAAACCTCGTCGTTGCTCACCTGTTCGGTCCATGGTATCCTCAGCATCCTTCTGTAGAAATTTCAATTGTCTCTTCCTGATGTTAAGTTTAAATTTCCTTTTGTTTCCATTTTCTCTAAAACCTCGTCGTTGCTCACATGTTCGGTCCATGGTATCCTCATCATCCTTCTGTAGAAATTTCAATTGCCTCTTCCTGATGTTAAGTATAAGTTTCCTTTTTGTTTCCATTTTCTCTAAAACCTCGTCGTTGCTCACATGTTCGGTCCATGGTATCCTCATCATCCTTCTGTAGAAATTTCAATTGCCTCTTCCTGATGTTAAGTATAAGTTTCCTTTTTGTTTCCATTTTCTCTAAAACCTCGTCGTTGCTCACATGTTCGGTCCATGGTATCCTCATCATCCTTCTGTAGAAATTTCAACTCACTCTTCCTGATGTTAAGTATAAGTTTCCTTTTTGTTTCCATTTTCTCTAAAACCTCGTCGTTGCTCACCTGTTCGGTCCATGGTATCCTCAGCATCCTTCTGTAGAAATTTCAATTGTCTCTTCCTGATGTTAAGTTTAAATTTCCTTTTCGTTTCCATTTTCTCTAAAACCTCGTCGTTGCTCACATGTTCGGTCCATGGTATCCTCATCATCCTTCTGTAGAAATTTCAACTCACTCTTCCTGATGTTAAGTATAAGTTTCCTTTTTGTTTCCATTTTCTCTAAAACCTCGTCGTTGCTCACATGTTCGGTCCATGGTATCCTCATCATCCTTCTGTAGAAATTTCAACTCACTCTTCCTGATGTTAAGTATAAGTTTCCTTTTTGTTTCCATTTTCTCTAAAACCTCGTCGTTGCTCACCTGTTCGGCCCATGGTATCCTCATCATCCTTCTGTAGAAATTTCAACTGTCTCTTCCTGATGTTAAGTATAAGTTTCCTTTTTGTTTCCATTTTCTCTAAAACCTCGTCGTTGCTCACATGTTCGGTCCATGGTATCCTCATCATCCTTCTGTAGAAATTTCAACTGCCTCTTCCTGATGTTAATTATAAGTTTCCTTTTCGTTTCCATTTTCTCTAAAACCTCGTCGTTGCTCACCTGTTCGGCCCATGGTATCCTCATCATCCTTCTGTAGAAATTTCAACTCACTCTTCCTGATGTTAAGTATAAGTTTCCTTTTTGTTTCCATTTTCTCTAAAACCTCGTCGTTGCTCACATGTTCGGTCCATGGTATCCTCATCATCCTTCTGTAGAAATTTCAACTCACTCTTCCTGATGTTAAGTATAAGTTTCCTTTTTGTTTCCATTTTCTCTAAAACCTCGTCGTTGCTCACCTGTTCGGCCCATGGTATCCTCATCATCCTTCTGTAGAAATTTCAACTGTCTCTTCCTGATGTTAAGTATAAGTTTCCTTTTTGTTTCCATTTTCTCTAAAACCTCGTCGTTGCTCACATGTTCGGTCCATGGTATCCTCATCATCCTTCTGTAGAAATTTCAACTCACTCTTCCTGATGTTAAGTATAAGTTTCCTTTTCGTTTCCATTTTCTCTAAAACCTCATCGTTGCTCGCATGTTCGGTCCATGGTATCCTCATCATCCTTCTGTAGAAATTTCAACTCACTCTTCCTGATGTTAAGTATAAGTTTCCTTTTCGTTTCCATTTTCTCTAAAACCTCATCGTTGCTCGCATGTTCGGTCCATGGTATCCTCATCATCCTTCTGTAGAAATTTCAACTCACTCTTCCTGATGTTAGGTATAAGTTTCCTTTTTGTTTCCATTTTCTCTAAAACCTCGTCGTTGCTCACATGTTCGGTCAATGGTATCCTCATCATCCTTCTGTAGAAATTTCAACTGCCTCTTCCTGATGTTAAGTATAAGTTTCCTTTTCGTTTCCATTTTCTCTAAAACCTCGTCGTTGCTCACATGTTCGGCCCATGGTATCCTCATCATCCTTCTGTAGAAATTTCAATTGCCTCTTCCTGATGTTAAGTATAAGTTTCCTTTTTGTTTCCATTTTCTCTAAAACCTCGTCGTTGCTCACCTGTTCGGTCCATGGTATCCTCATCATCCTTCTGTAGAAATTTCAACTCACTCTTCCTGATGTTAAGTATAAGTTTCCTTTTCGTTTCCATTTTCTCTAAAACCTCATCGTTGCTCGCATGTTCGGTCCATGGTATCCTCATCATCCTTCTGTAGAAATTTCAACTCACTCTTCCTGATGTTAGGTATAAGTTTCCTTTTTGTTTCCATTTTCTCTAAAACCTCGTCGTTGCTCACATGTTCGGTCAATGGTATCCTCATCATCCTTCTGTAGAAATTTCAACTGCCTCTTCCTGATGTTAAGTATAAGTTTCCTTTTCGTTTCCATTTTCTCTAAAACCTCGTCGTTGCTCACATGTTCGGCCCATGGTATCCTCATCATCCTTCTGTAGAAATTTCAACTCACTCTTCCTGATGTTAAGTATAAGTTTCCTTTTCGTTTCCATTTTCTCTAAAACCTCGTCGTTGCTCACATGTTCGGTCCATGGTATCCTCATCATCCTTCTGTAGAAATTTCAACTCACTCTTCCTGATGTTAAGTATAAGTTTCCTTTTCGTTTCCATTTTCTCTAAAACCTCGTCGTTGCTCACATGTTCGGCCCATGGTATCCTCATCATCCTTCTGTAGAAATTTCAACTCACTCTTCCTGATGTTAAGTATAAGTTTCCTTTTCGTTTCCATTTTCTCTAAAACCTCATCGTTGCTCGCATGTTCGGACCATGGTATCCTCATCATCCTTCTGTAGAAATTTCAACTCACTCTTCCTGATGTTAAGTATAAGTTTCCTTTTCGTTTCCATTTTCTCTAAAACCTCATCGTTGCTCGCATGTTCGGTCCATGGTATCCTCATCATCCTTCTGTAGAAATTTCAACTCACTCTTCCTGATGTTAGGTATAAGTTTCCTTTTTGTTTCCATTTTCTCTAAAACCTCGTCGTTGCTCACATGTTCGGTCAATGGTATCCTCATCATCCTTCTGTAGAAATTTCAACTCACTCTTCCTGATGTTAAGTATAAGTTTCCTTTTCGTTTCCATTTTCTCTAAAACCTCATCGTTGCTCGCATGTTCGGTCCATGGTATCCTCATCATCCTTCTGTAGAAATTTCAACTCACTCTTCCTGATGTTAAGTATAAGTTTCCTTTTCGTTTCCATTTTCTCTAAAACCTCATCGTTGCTCACATGTTCGGTCCATGGTATCCTCAGCATCCTTCTGTAAAAATTTCAATTGCCTCTTCCTGATGTTAAGTATAAGTTTCCTTTTTGTTTCCATTTTCTCTAAAACCTCGTCGTTGCTCACATGTTCGGTCCATGGCATCCTCATCATCCTTCTGTAGAAATTTCAATTGCCTCTTCCTGATGTTAAGTATAAGTTTCCTTTTTGTTTCCATTTTCTCTAAAACCTCGTCGTTGCTCACATGTTCGGACCATGGTATCCTCATCATCCTTCTGTAGAAATTTCAACTCACTCTTCCTGATGTTAAGTATAAGTTTCCTTTTCGTTTCCATTTTCTCTAAAACCTCATCGTTGCTCGCATGTTCGGTCCATGGTATCCTCAGCATCCTTCTGTAGAAATTTCAATTGTCTCTTCCTGATGTTAAGTTTAAATTTCCTTTTGTTTCCATTTTCTCTAAAACCTCGTCGTTGCTCACATGTTCGGTCCATGGTATCCTCATCATCCTTCTGTAGAAATTTCAATTGCCTCTTCCTGATGTTAAGTATAAGTTTCCTTTTTGTTTCCATTTTCTCTAAAACCTCGTCGTTGCTCACATGTTCGGTCCATGGTATCCTCATCATCCTTCTGTAGAAATTTCAATTGCCTCTTCCTGATGTTAAGCATAAGTTTCCTTTTTGTTTCCATTTTCTCTAAAACCTCGTCGTTGCTCACATGTTCGGTCCATGGTATCCTCATCATCCTTCTGTAGAAATTTCAACTCACTCTTCCTGATGTTAAGTATAAGTTTCCTTTTTGTTTCCATTTTCTCTAAAACCTCGTCGTTGCTCACCTGTTCGGTCCATGGTATCCTCAGCATCCTTCTGTAGAAATTTCAATTGTCTCTTCCTGATGTTAAGTTTAAATTTCCTTTTGTTTCCATTTTCTCTAAAACCTCGTCGTTGCTCACATGTTCGGTCCATGGTATCCTCATCATCCTTCTGTAGAAATTTCAATTGCCTCTTCCTGATGTTAAGTATAAGTTTCCTTTTTGTTTCCATTTTCTCTAAAACCTCGTCGTTGCTCACATGTTCGGTCCATGGTATCCTCATCATCCTTCTGTAGAAATTTCAATTGCCTCTTCCTGATGTTAAGTATAAGTTTCCTTTTTGTTTCCATTTTCTCTAAAACCTCGTCGTTGCTCACATGTTCGGTCCATGGTATCCTCATCATCCTTCTGTAGAAATTTCAACTCACTCTTCCTGATGTTAAGTATAAGTTTCCTTTTTGTTTCCATTTTCTCTAAAACCTCGTCGTTGCTCACATGTTCGGTCCATGGTATCCTCATCATCCTTCTGTAGAAATTTCAACTGCCTCTTCCTGATGTTAAGTATAAGTTTCCTTTTTGTTTCCATTTTCTCTAAAACCTCGTCGTTGCTCACATGTTCGGTCCATGGTATCCTCATCATCCTTCTGTAGAAATTTCAACTGTCTCTTCCTGATGTTAAGTATAAGTTTCCTTTTTGTTTCCATTTTCTCTAAAACCTCGTCGTTGCTCACATGTTCGGTCCATGGTATCCTCATCATCCTTCTGTAGAAATTTCAACTGCCTCTTCCTGATGTTAAGTATAAGTTTCCTTTTTGTTTCCATTTTCTCTAAAACCTCGTCGTTGCTCACATGTTCGGTCCATGGTATCCTCATCATCCTTCTGTAGAAATTTCAACTGTCTCTTCCTGATGTTAAGTATAAGTTTCCTTTTTGTTTCCATTTTCTCTAAAACCTCGTCGTTGCTCACATGTTCGGTCCATGGTATCCTCATCATCCTTCTGTAGAAATTTCAACTGCCTCTTCCTGATGTTAAGTATAAGTTTCCTTTTTGTTTCCATTTTCTCTAAAACCTCGTCGTTGCTCACATGTTCGGTCCATGGTATCCTCATCATCCTTCTGTAGAAATTTCAACTGTCTCTTCCTGATGTTAAGTATAAGTTTCCTTTTTGTTTCCATTTTCTCTAAAACCTCGTCGTTGCTCACATGTTCGGTCCATGGTATCCTCATCATCCTTCTGTAGAAATTTCAACTGCCTCTTCCTGATGTTAAGTATAAGTTTCCTTTTTGTTTCCATTTTCTCTAAAACCTCGTCGTTGCTCACATGTTCGGTCCATGGTATCCTCATCATCCTTCTGTAGAAATTTCAACTGCCTCTTCCTGATGTTAAGTATAAGTTTCCTTTTTGTTTCCATTTTCTCTAAAACCTCGTCGTTGCTCACATGTTCGGTCCATGGTATCCTCATCATCCTTCTGTAGAAATTTCAACTGCCTCTTCCTGATGTTAAGTATAAGTTTCCTTTTTGTTTCCATTTTCTCTAAAACCTCGTCATTGCTCACATGTTCGGCCCATGGTATCCTCAGCATCCTTCTGTAGAAATTTCAACTGTCTCTTCCTGATGTTAAGTATAAGTTTCCTTTTTGTTTCCATTTTCTCTAAAACCTCGTCGTTGCTCACATGTTCGGTCCATGGTATCCTCATCATCCTTCTGTAGAAATTTCAACTGTCTCTTCCTGATGTTAAGTATAAGTTTCCTTTTTGTTTCCATTTTCTCTAAAACCTCGTCGTTGCTCACATGTTCGGTCCATGGTATCCTCATCATCCTTCTGTAGAAATTTCAACTGCCTCTTCCTGATGTTAAGTATAAGTTTCCTTTTTGTTTCCATTTTCTCTAAAACCTCGTCGTTGCTCACATGTTCGGTCCATGGTATCCTCATCATCCTTCTGTAGAAATTTCAACTGCCTCTTCCTGATGTTAAGTATAAGTTTCCTTTTTGTTTCCATTTTCTCTAAAACCTCGTCGTTGCTCACATGTTCGGTCCATGGTATCCTCATCATCCTTCTGTAGAAATTTCAACTGTCTCTTCCTGATGTTAAGTATAAGTTTCCTTTTTGTTTCCATTTTCTCTAAAACCTCGTCATTGCTCACATGTTCGGCCCATGGTATCCTCAGCATCCTTCTGTAGAAATTTCAACTGTCTCTTCCTGATGTTAAGTATAAGTTTCCTTTTTGTTTCCATTTTCTCTAAAACCTCGTCGTTGCTCACATGTTCGGTCCATGGTATCCTCATCATCCTTCTGTAGAAATTTCAACTGCCTCTTCCTGATGTTAAGTATAAGTTTCCTTTTTGTTTCCATTTTCTCTAAAACCTCGTCATTGCTCACATGTTCGGCCCATGGTATCCTCAGCATCCTTCTGTAGAAATTTCAACTGTCTCTTCCTGATGTTAAGTATAAGTTTCCTTTTTGTTTCCATTTTCTCTAAAACCTCGTCGTTGCTCACATGTTCGGTCCATGGTATCCTCATCATCCTTCTGTAGAAATTTCAACTGTCTCTTCCTGATGTTAAGTATAAGTTTCCTTTTTGTTTCCATTTTCTCTAAAACCTCGTCGTTGCTCACATGTTCGGTCCATGGTATCCTCATCATCCTTCTGTAGAAATTTCAACTGCCTCTTCCTGATGTTAAGTATAAGTTTCCTTTTTGTTTCCATTTTCTCTAAAACCTCGTCGTTGCTCACATGTTCGGTCCATGGTATCCTCATCATCCTTCTGTAGAAATTTCAACTGCCTCTTCCTGATGTTAAGTATAAGTTTCCTTTTTGTTTCCATTTTCTCTAAAACCTCGTCGTTGCTCACATGTTCGGTCCATGGTATCCTCATCATCCTTCTGTAGAAATTTCAACTGTCTCTTCCTGATGTTAAGTATAAGTTTCCTTTTTGTTTCCATTTTCTCTAAAACCTCGTCGTTGCTCACATGTTCGGTCCATGGTATCCTCATCATCCTTCTGTAGAAATTTCAACTGCCTCTTCCTGATGTTAAGTATAAGTTTCCTTTTTGTTTCCATTTTCTCTAAAACCTCGTCGTTGCTCACATGTTCGGTCCATGGTATCCTCATCATCCTTCTGTAGAAATTTCAACTGTCTCTTCCTGATGTTAAGTATAAGTTTCCTTTTTGTTTCCATTTTCTCTAAAACCTCGTCGTTGCTCACATGTTCGGTCCATGGTATCCTCATCATCCTTCTGTAGAAATTTCAACTGCCTCTTCCTGATGTTAAGTATAAGTTTCCTTTTTGTTTCCATTTTCTCTAAAACCTCGTCGTTGCTCACATGTTCGGTCCATGGTATCCTCATCATCCTTCTGTAGAAATTTCAACTGCCTCTTCCTGATGTTAAGTATAAGTTTCCTTTTTGTTTCCATTTTCTCTAAAACCTCGTCGTTGCTCACATGTTCGGTCCATGGTATCCTCATCATCCTTCTGTAGAAATTTCAACTGCCTCTTCCTGATGTTAAGTATAAGTTTCCTTTTTGTTTCCATTTTCTCTAAAACCTCGTCGTTGCTCACATGTTCGGTCCATGGTATCCTCATCATCCTTCTGTAGAAATTTCAACTGTCTCTTCCTGATGTTAAGTATAAGTTTCCTTTTTGTTTCCATTTTCTCTAAAACCTCGTCGTTGCTCACATGTTCGGTCCATGGTATCCTCATCATCCTTCTGTAGAAATTTCAACTGCCTCTTCCTGATGTTAAGTATAAGTTTCCTTTTTGTTTCCATTTTCTCTAAAACCTCGTCGTTGCTCACATGTTCGGTCCATGGTATCCTCATCATCCTTCTGTAGAAATTTCAATTGCCTCTTCCTGATGTTAAGTATAAGTTTCCTTTTTGTTTCCATTTTCTCTAAAACCTCGTCGTTGCTCACATGTTCGGTCCATGGTATCCTCATCATCCTTCTGTAGAAATTTCAACTCACTCTTCCTGATGTTAAGTATAAGTTTCCTTTTTGTTTCCATTTTCTCTAAAACCTCGTCATTGCTCACATGTTCGGCCCATGGTATCCTCAGCATCCTTCTGTAGAAATTTCAACTGCCTCTTCCTGATGTTAAGTATAAGTTTCCTTTTTGTTTCCATTTTCTCTAAAACCTCGTCGTTGCTCACATGTTCGGTCCATGGTATCCTCAGCATCCTTCTGTAGAAATTTCAACGGCCTCTTCCTGATGTTAAGTATAAGTTTCCTTTTTGTTTCCATTTTCTCTAAAACCTCGTCGTTGCTCACATGTTCGGTCCATGGTATCCTCAGCATCCTTCTGTAGAAATTTCAACTGCCTCTTCCTGATGTTAAGTATAAGTTTCCTTTTTGTTTCCATTTTCTCTAAAACCTCGTCGTTGCTCACCTGTTCGGCCCATGGTATCCTCATCATCCTTCTGTAGAAATTTCAACTGTCTCTTCCTGATGTTAAGTATAAGTTTCCTTTTTGTTTCCATTTTCTCTAAAACCTCGTCGTTGCTCACATGTTCGGTCCATGGTATCCTCATCATCCTTCTGTAGAAATTTCAACTCACTCTTCCTGATGTTAATTATAAGTTTCCTTTTCGTTTCCATTTTCTCTAAAACCTCATCGTTGCTCGCATGTTCGGTCCATGGTATCCTCATCATCCTTCTGTAGAAATTTCAACTCACTCTTCCTGATGTTAAGTATAAGTTTCCTTTTTGTTTCCATTTTCTCTAAAACCTCGTCGTTGCTCACCTGTTCGGCCCATGGTATCCTCATCATCCTTCTGTAGAAATTTCAACTCACTCTTCCTGATGTTAAGTATAAGTTTCCTTTTTGTTTCCATTTTCTCTAAAACCTCGTCGTTGCTCACATGTTCGGTCCATGGTATCCTCATCATCCTTCTGTAGAAATTTCAACTCACTCTTCCTGATGTTAAGTATAAGTTTCCTTTTTGTTTCCATTTTCTCTAAAACCTCGTCGTTGCTCACCTGTTCGGCCCATGGTATCCTCATCATCCTTCTGTAGAAATTTCAACTCACTCTTCCTGATGTTAAGTATAAGTTTCCTTTTTGTTTCCATTTTCTCTAAAACCTCGTCGTTGCTCACCTGTTCGGCCCATGGTATCCTCATCATCCTTCTGTAGAAATTTCAACTCACTCTTCCTGATGTTAATTATAAGTTTCCTTTTTGTTTCCATTTTCTCTAAAACCTCGTCGTTGCTCGCATGTTCGGTCCATGGTATCCTCATCATCCTTCTGTAGAAATTTCAACTCACTCTTCCTGATGTTAAGTATAAGTTTCCTTTTTGTTTCCATTTTCTCTAAAACCTCGTCGTTGCTCACCTGTTCGGCCCATGGTATCCTCATCATCCTTCTGTAGAAATTTCAACTCACTCTTCCTGATGTTAAGTATAAGTTTCCTTTTTGTTTCCATTTTCTCTAAAACCTCGTCGTTGCTCACCTGTTCGGCCCATGGTATCCTCATCATCCTTCTGTAGAAATTTCAACTGCCTCTTCCTGATGTTAAGTATAAGTTTCCTTTTTGTTTCCATTTTCTCTAAAACCTCGTCGTTGCTCACATGTTCGGTCCATGGTATCCTCATCATCCTTCTGTAGAAATTTCAACTCACTCTTCCTGATGTTAAGTATAAGTTTCCTTTTCGTTTCCATTTTCTCTAAAACCTCATCGTTGCTCGCATGTTCGGTCCATGGTATCCTCATCATCCTTCTGTAGAAATTTCAACTCACTCTTCCTGATGTTAAGTATAAGTTTCCTTTTTGTTTCCATTTTCTCTAAAACCTCGCCGTTGCTCACATGTTCGGTCCATGGTATCCTCATCATCCTTCTGTAGAAATTTCAACTCACTCTTCCTGATGTTAAGTATAAGTTTCCTTTTCGTTTCCATTTTCTCTAAAACCTCATCGTTGCTCGCATGTTCGGTCCATGGTATCCTCATCATCCTTCTGTAGAAATTTCAACTCACTCTTCCTGATGTTAAGTATAAGTTTCCTTTTTGTTTCCATTTTCTCTAAAACCTCGTCGTTGCTCACATGTTCGGTCAATGGTATCCTCATCATCCTTCTGTAGAAATTTCAACTCACTCTTCCTGATGTTAAGTATAAGTTTCCTTTTCGATTCCATTTTCTCTAAAACCTCATCGTTGCTCGCATGTTCGGTCCATGGTATCCTCATCATCCTTCTGTAGAAATTTCAACTCACTCTTCCTGATGTTAAGTATAAGTTTCCTTTTCGTTTCCATTTTCTCTAAAACCTCATCGTTGCTCACATGTTCGGTCCATGGTATCCTCAGCATCCTTCTGTAAAAATTTCAATTGCCTCTTCCTGATGTTAAGTATAAGTTTCCTTTTTGTTTCCATTTTCTCTAAAACCTCGTCGTCGCTCACATGTTCGGTCCATGGCGTCCTCATCATCCTTCTGTAGAAATTTCAATTGCCTCTTCCTGATGTTAAGTATAAGTTTCCTTTTTGTTTCCATTTTCTCTAAAACCTCGTCGTTGCTCACATGTTCGGACCATGGTATCCTCATCATCCTTCTGTAGAAATTTCAACTCACTCTTCCTGATGTTAAGTATAAGTTTCCTTTTCGTTTCCATTTTCTCTAAAACCTCATCGTTGCTCGCATGTTCGGTCCATGGTATCCTCATCATCCTTCTGTAGAAATTTCAACTGTCTCTTCCTGATGTTAAGTATAAGTTTCCTTTTTGTTTCCATTTTCTCTAAAACCTCGTCGTTGCTCACATGTTCGGTCCATGGTATCCTCAGCATCCTTCTGTAGAAATTTCAACGGCCTCTTCCTGATGTTAAGTATAAGTTTCCTTTTTGTTTCCATTTTCTCTAAAACCTCGTCGTTGCTCACATGTTCGGTCCATGGTATCCTCAGCATCCTTCTGTAGAAATTTCAACTGCCTCTTCCTGATGTTAAGTATAAGTTTCCTTTTTGTTTCCATTTTCTCTAAAACCTCGTCGTTGCTCACCTGTTCGGCCCATGGTATCCTCATCATCCTTCTGTAGAAATTTCAACTGTCTCTTCCTGATGTTAAGTATAAGTTTCCTTTTTGTTTCCATTTTCTCTAAAACCTCGTCGTTGCTCACATGTTCGGTCCATGGTATCCTCATCATCCTTCTGTAGAAATTTCAACTCACTCTTCCTGATGTTAATTATAAGTTTCCTTTTCGTTTCCATTTTCTCTAAAACCTCATCGTTGCTCGCATGTTCGGTCCATGGTATCCTCATCATCCTTCTGTAGAAATTTCAACTCACTCTTCCTGATGTTAAGTATAAGTTTCCTTTTTGTTTCCATTTTCTCTAAAACCTCGTCGTTGCTCACCTGTTCGGCCCATGGTATCCTCATCATCCTTCTGTAGAAATTTCAACTGTCTCTTCCTGATGTTAAGTATAAGTTTCCTTTTTGTTTCCATTTTCTCTAAAACCTCGTCGTTGCTCACATGTTCGGTCCATGGTATCCTCATCATCCTTCTGTAGAAATTTCAACTCACTCTTCCTGATGTTAAGTATAAGTTTCCTTTTCGTTTCCATTTTCTCTAAAACCTCATCGTTGCTCGCATGTTCGGTCCATGGTATCCTCATCATCCTTCTGTAGAAATTTCAACTCACTCTTCCTGATGTTAAGTATAAGTTTCCTTTTTGTTTCCATTTTCTCTAAAACCTCGCCGTTGCTCACATGTTCGGTCCATGGTATCCTCATCATCCTTCTGTAGAAATTTCAACTCACTCTTCCTGATGTTAAGTATAAGTTTCCTTTTCGTTTCCATTTTCTCTAAAACCTCATCGTTGCTCGCATGTTCGGTCCATGGTATCCTCATCATCCTTCTGTAGAAATTTCAACTCACTCTTCCTGATGTTAAGTATAAGTTTCCTTTTTGTTTCCATTTTCTCTAAAACCTCGTCGTTGCTCGCATGTTCGGTCCATGGTATCCTCATCATCCTTCTGTAGAAATTTCAACTCACTCTTCCTGATGTTAAGTATAAGTTTCCTTTTCGTTTCCATTTTCTCTAAAACCTCATCGTTGCTCACATGTTCGGTCCATGGTATCCTCAGCATCCTTCTGTAAAAATTTCAATTGCCTCTTCCTGATGTTAAGTATAAGTTTCCTTTTTGTTTCCATTTTCTCTAAAACCTCGTCGTCGCTCACATGTTCGGTCCATGGCGTCCTCATCATCCTTCTGTAGAAATTTCAATTGCCTCTTCCTGATGTTAAGTATAAGTTTCCTTTTTGTTTCCATTTTCTCTAAAACCTCGTCGTTGCTCACATGTTCGGACCATGGTATCCTCATCATCCTTCTGTAGAAATTTCAACTCACTCTTCCTGATGTTAAGTATAAGTTTCCTTTTCGTTTCCATTTTCTCTAAAACCTCATCGTTGCTCGCATGTTCGGTCCATGGTATCCTCATCATCCTTCTGTAGAAATTTCAACTGTCTCTTCCTGATGTTAAGTATAAGTTTCCTTTTTGTTTCCATTTTCTCTAAAACCTCGTCGTTGCTCACATGTTCGGTCCATGGTATCCTCATCATCCTTCTGTAGAAATTTCAACTCACTCTTCCTGATGTTAAGTATAAGTTTCCTTTTCGTTTCCATTTTCTCTAAAACCTCATCGTTGCTCGCATGTTCGGTCCATGGTATCCTCATCATCCTTCTGTAGAAATTTCAACTCACTCTTCCTGATGTTAAGTATAAGTTTCCTTTTCGTTTCCATTTTCTCTAAAACCTCATCGTTGCTCGCATGTTCGGTCCATGGTATCCTCATCATCCTTCTGTAGAAATTTCAACTCACTCTTCCTGATGTTAAGTATAAGTTTCCTTTTCGTTTCCATTTTCTCTAAAACCTCATCGTTGCTCGCATGTTCGGTCCATGGTATCCTCATCATCCTTCTGTAGAAATTTCAACTCACTCTTCCTGGTGTTAAGTATAAGTTTCCTTTTCGTTTCCATTTTCTCTAAAACCTCATCGTTGCTCGCATGTTCGGCCCATGGTATCCTCAGCATCCTTCTGTAGAAATTTCAACGGCCTCTTCCTGATGTTAAGTATAAGTTTCCTTTTTGTTTCCATTTTCTCTAAAACCTCGTCGTTGCTCACTTTTCGGTCCATGGTATCCTCAGCATCCTTCTGTAGAAATTTCAACTGTCTCTCCCTGATGTTAAGTATAAGTTTCCTTTTTGTTTCCATTTTCTCTAAAACCTCGTCATTGCTCACATGTTCCGTCCATGGTATCCTCATCATCCTTCTGTAGAAATTTCAACTCACTCTTCCTGATGTTAAGTATAAGTTTCCTTTTCGTTTCCATTTTCTCTAAAACCTCATCGTTGCTCGCATGTTCGGTCCATGGTATCCTCATCATCCTTCTGTAGAAATTTCAACTCACTCTTCCTGATGTTAAGTATAAGTTTCCTTTTCGTTTCCATTTTCTCTAAAACCTCATCGTTGCTCGCATGTTCGGACCATGGTATCCTCATCATCCTTCTGTAGAAATTTCAACTCACTCTTCCTGATGTTAAGTATAAGTTTCCTTTTCGTTTCCATTTTCTCTAAAACCTCATCGTTGCTCGCATGTTCGGTCCATGGTATCCTCATCATCCTTCTGTAGAAATTTCAACTCACTCTTCCTGATGTTAAGTATAAGTTTCCTTTTCGTTTCCATTTTCTCTAAAACCTCATCGTTGCTCGCATGTTCGGTCCATGGTATCCTCATCATCCTTCTGTAGAAATTTCAACTCACTCTTCCTGATGTTAAGTATAAGTTTCCTTTTTGTTTCCATTTTCTCTAAAACCTCATCGTTGCTCGCATGTTCGGACCATGGTATCCTCATCATCCTTCTGTAGAAATTTCAACTGCCTCTTCCTGATGTTAAGTATAAGTTTCCTTTTCGTTTCCATTTTCTCTAAAACCTCATCGTTGCTCGCATGTTCGGTCCATGGTATCCTCATCATCCTTCTGTAGAAATTTCAACTCACTCTTCCTGATGTTAAGTATAAGTTTCCTTTTCGTTTCCATTTTCTCTAAAACATCATCGTTGCTCGCATGTTCGGACCATGGTATCCTCATCATCCTTCTGTAGAAATTTCAACTCACTCTTCCTGATGTTAAGTATAAGTTTCCTTTTCGTTTCCATTTTCTCTAAAACCTCATCGTTGCTCGCATGTTCGGTCCATGGTATCCTCATCATCCTTCTGTAGAAATTTCAACTCACTCTTCCTGATGTTAAGTATAAGTTTCCTTTTCGTTTCCATTTTCTCTAAAACCTCATCGTTGCTCGCATGTTCGGTCCATGGTATCCTCATCATCCTTCTGTAGAAATTTCAACTCACTCTTCCTGATGTTAAGTATAAGTTTCCTTTTTGTTTCCATTTTCTCTAAAACCTCATCGTTGCTCGCATGTTCGGACCATGGTATCCTCATCATCCTTCTGTAGAAATTTCAACTGCCTCTTC
Source organism: Acanthosepion esculentum (assembly GCA_964036315.1). Taxonomy (NCBI): domain Eukaryota; kingdom Metazoa; phylum Mollusca; class Cephalopoda; order Sepiida; family Sepiidae; genus Acanthosepion; species Acanthosepion esculentum. Next base: position 48,829,587 of record OZ038514.1, on the reverse strand, counting down.
CTGATGTTAAGTATAAGTTTCCTTTTCGTTTCCATTTTCTCTAAAACCTCATCGTTGCTCGCATGTTCGGTCCATGGTATCCTCATCATCCTTCTGTAGAAATTTCAACTCACTCTTCCTGATGTTAAGTATAAGTTTCCTTTTCGTTTCCATTTTCTCTAAAACATCATCGTTGCTCGCATGTTCGGTCCATGGTATCCTCATCATCCTTCTGTAGAAATTTCAACTCACTCTTCCTGATGTTAAGTATAAGTTTCCTTTTCGTTTCCATTTTCTCTAAAACCTCATCGTTGCTCGCATGTTCGGTCCATGGTATCCTCATCATCCTTCTGTAGAAATTTCAACTCACTCTTCCTGATGTTAAGTATAAGTTTCCTTTTCGTTTCCATTTTCTCTAAAACCTCATCGTTGCTCGCATGTTCGGACCATGGTATCCTCATCATCCTTCTGTAGAAATTTCAACTCACTCTTCCTGATGTTAAGTATAAGTTTCCTTTTCGTTTCCATTTTCTCTAAAACCTCATCGTTGCTCGCATGTTCGGACCATGGTATCCTCATCATCCTTCTGTAGAAATTTCAACTCACTCTTCCTGATGTTAAGTATAAGTTTCCTTTTCGTTTCCATTTTCTCTAAAACCTCGTCATTGCTCGCATGTTCGGACCATGGTATCCTCATCATCCTTCTGTAGAAATTTCAACTCACTCTTCCTGATGTTAAGTATAAGTTTCCTTTTCGTTTCCATTTTCTCTAAAACCTCATCGTTGCTCGCATGTTCGGTCCATGGTATCCTCATCATCCTTCTGTAGAAATTTCAACTCACTCTTCCTGATGTTAAGTATAAGTTTCCTTTTCGTTTCCATTTTCTCTAAAACCTCATCGTTGCTCGCATGTTCGGACCATGGTATCCTCATCATCCTTCTGTAGAAATTTCAACTCACTCTTCCTGATGTTAAGTATAAGTTTCCTTTTCGTTTCCATTTTCTCTAAAACCTCGTCGTTGCTCACATGTTCGGTCAATGGTATCCTCATCATCCTTCTGTAGAAATTTCAACTCACTCTTCCTGATGTTAAGTATAAGTTTCCTTTTCGTTTCCATTTTCTCTAAAACCTCATCGTTGCTCGCATGTTCGGTCCATGGTATCCTCATCATCCTTCTGTAGAAATTTCAACTCACTCTTCCTGATGTTAAGTATAAGTTTCCTTTTCGTTTCCATTTTCTCTAAAACCTCATCGTTGCTCGCATGTTCGGTCCATGGTATCCTCATCATCCTTCTGTAGAAATTTCAACTCACTCTTCCTGATGTTAAGTATAAGTTTCCTTTTCGTTTCCATTTTCTCTAAAACCTCATCGTTGCTCGCATGTTCGGACCATGGTATCCTCATCATCCTTCTGTAGAAATTTCAACTCACTCTTCCTGATGTTAAGTATAAGTTTCCTTTTCGTTTCCATTTTCTCTAAAACCTCATCGTTGCTCGCATGTTCGGACCATGGTATCCTCATCATCCTTCTGTAGAAATTTCAACTCACTCTTCCTGATGTTAAGTATAAGTTTCCTTTTCGTTTCCATTTTCTCTAAAACCTCATCGTTGCTCGCATGTTCGGACCATGGTATCCTCATCATCCTTCTGTAGAAATTTCAACTCACTCTTCCTGATGTTAAGTATAAGTTTCCTTTTTGTTTCCATTTTCTCTAAAACCTCATCGTTGCTCGCATGTTCGGTCCATGGTATCCTCATCATCCTTCTGTAGAAATTTCAACTCACTCTTCCTGATGTTAAGTATAAGTTTCCTTTTCGTTTCCATTTTCTCTAAAACCTCATCGTTGCTCGCATGTTCGGACCATGGTATCCTCATCATCCTTCTGTAGAAATTTCAACTCACTCTTCCTGATGTTAAGTATAAGTTTCCTTTTCGTTTCCATTTTCTCTAAAACCTCGTCGTTGCTCACATGTTCGGTCAATGGTATCCTCATCATCCTTCTGTAGAAATTTCAACTCACTCTTCCTGATGTTAAGTATAAGTTTCCTTTTCGTTTCCATTTTCTCTAAAACCTCATCGTTGCTCGCATGTTCGGTCCATGGTATCCTCATCATCCTTCTGTAGAAATTTCAACTCACTCTTCCTGATGTTAAGTATAAGTTTCCTTTTCGTTTCCATTTTCTCTAAAACCTCATCGTTGCTCGCATGTTCGGTCCATGGTATCCTCATCATCCTTCTGTAGAAATTTCAACTCACTCTTCCTGATGTTAAGTATAAGTTTCCTTTTCGTTTCCATTTTCTCTAAAACCTCATCGTTGCTCGCATGTTCGGTCCATGGTATCCTCATCATCCTTCTGTAGAAATTTCAACTCACTCTTCCTGATGTTAAGTATAAGTTTCCTTTTCGTTTCCATTTTCTCTAAAACCTCATCGTTGCTCGCATGTTCGGACCATGGTATCCTCATCATCCTTCTGTAGAAATTTCAACTCACTCTTCCTGATGTTAAGTATAAGTTTCCTTTTCGTTTCCATTTTCTCTAAAACCTCATCGTTGCTCGCATGTTCGGTCCATGGTATCCTCATCATCCTTCTGTAGAAATTTCAACTCACTCTTCCTGATGTTAAGTATAAGTTTCCTTTTCGTTTCCATTTTCTCTAAAACCTCATCGTTGCTCGCATGTTCGGACCATGGTATCCTCATCATCCTTCTGTAGAAATTTCAACTCACTCTTCCTGATGTTAAGTATAAGTTTCCTTTTCGTTTCCATTTTCTCTAAAACCTCATCGTTGCTCGCATGTTCGGACCATGGTATCCTCATCATCCTTCTGTAGAAATTTCAACTCACTCTTCCTGATGTTAAGTATAAGTTTCCTTTTCGTTTCCATTTTCTCTAAAACCTCGTCGTTGCTCACATGTTCGGTCAATGGTATCCTCATCATCCTTCTGTAGAAATTTCAACTGTCTCTTCCTGATGTTAAGTATAAGTTTCCTTTTTGTTTCCATTTTCTCTAAAACCTCGTCGTTGCTCACATGTTCGGTCCATGGTATCCTCATCATCCTTCTGTAGAAATTTCAACTCACTCTTCCTGATGTTAAGTATAAGTTTCCTTTTCGTTTCCATTTTCTCTAAAACCTCATCGTTGCTCGCATGTTCGGTCCATGGTATCCTCATCATCCTTCTGTAGAAATTTCAACTCACTCTTCCTGATGTTAAGTATAAGTTTCCTTTTCGTTTCCATTTTCTCTAAAACCTCATCGTTGCTCGCATGTTCGGTCCATGGTATCCTCATCATCCTTCTGTAGAAATTTCAACTCACTCTTCCTGATGTTAAGTATAAGTTTCCTTTTCGTTTCCATTTTCTCTAAAACCTCATCGTTGCTCGCATGTTCGGTCCATGGTATCCTCATCATCCTTCTGTAGAAATTTCAACTCACTCTTCCTGATGTTAAGTATAAGTTTCCTTTTCGTTTCCATTTTCTCTAAAACCTCATCGTTGCTCGCATGTTCGGTCCATGGTATCCTCATCATCCTTCTGTAGAAATTTCAACTCACTCTTCCTGATGTTAAGTATAAGTTTCCTTTTCGTTTCCATTTTCTCTAAAACCTCGTCGTTGCTCACATGTTCGGTCAATGGTATCCTCATCATCCTTCTGTAGAAATTTCAACTCACTCTTCCTGATGTTAAGTATAAGTTTCCTTTTCGTTTCCATTTTCTCTAAAACCTCATCGTTGCTCGCATGTTCGGTCCATGGTATCCTCATCATCCTTCTGTAGAAATTTCAACTCACTCTTCCTGATGTTAAGTATAAGTTTCCTTTTTGTTTCCATTTTCTCTAAAACCTCGTCGTTGCTCGCATGTTCGGACCATGGTATCCTCATCATCCTTCTGTAGAAATTTCAACTCACTCTTCCTGATGTTAAGTATAAGTTTCCTTTTTGTTTCCATTTTCTCTAAAACCTCGTCGTTGCTCGCATGTTCGGACCATGGTATCCTCATCATCCTTCTGTAGAAATTTCAACTGCCTCTTCCTGATGTTAAGTATAAGTTTCCTTTTTGTTTCCATTTTCTCTAAAACCTCATCGTTGCTCACATGTTCGGTCAATGGTATCCTCATCATCCTTCTGTAGAAATTTCAACTCACTCTTCCTGATGTTAAGTATAAGTTTCCTTTTCGTTTCCATTTTCTCTAAAACCTCATCGTTGCTCGCATGTTCGGTCCATGGTATCCTCATCATCCTTCTGTAGAAATTTCAACTCACTCTTCCTGATGTTAAGTATAAGTTTCCTTTTCGTTTCCATTTTCTCTAAAACCTCGTCGTTGCTCACATGTTCGGTCAATGGTATCCTCATCATCCTTCTGTAGAAATTTCAACTCACTCTTCCTGATGTTAAGTATAAGTTTCCTTTTCGTTTCCATTTTCTCTAAAACCTCATCGTTGCTCGCATGTTCGGTCCATGGTATCCTCATCATCCTTCTGTAGAAATTTCAACTCACTCTTCCTGATGTTAAGTATAAGTTTCCTTTTCGTTTCCATTTTCTCTAAAACCTCATCGTTGCTCGCATGTTCGGTCCATGGTATCCTCATCATCCTTCTGTAGAAATTTCAACTCACTCTTCCTGATGTTAAGTATAAGTTTCCTTTTTGTTTCCATTTTCTCTAAAACCTCGTCGTTGCTCGCATGTTCGGACCATGGTATCCTCATCATCCTTCTGTAGAAATTTCAACTGCCTCTTCCTGATGTTAAGTATAAGTTTCCTTTTTGTTTCCATTTTCTCTAAAACCTCATCGTTGCTCACATGTTCGGTCAATGGTATCCTCATCATCCTTCTGTAGAAATTTCAACTCACTCTTCCTGATGTTAAGTATAAGTTTCCTTTTCGTTTCCATTTTCTCTAAAACCTCATCGTTGCTCGCATGTTCGGTCCATGGTATCCTCATCATCCTTCTGTAGAAATTTCAACTCACTCTTCCTGATGTTAAGTATAAGTTTCCTTTTCGTTTCCATTTTCTCTAAAACCTCGTCGTTGCTCACATGTTCGGTCAATGGTATCCTCATCATCCTTCTGTAGAAATTTCAACTCACTCTTCCTGATGTTAAGTATAAGTTTCCTTTTCGTTTCCATTTTCTCTAAAACCTCATCGTTGCTCGCATGTTCGGTCCATGGTATCCTCATCATCCTTCTGTAGAAATTTCAACTCACTCTTCCTGATGTTAAGTATAAGTTTCCTTTTCGTTTCCATTTTCTCTAAAACCTCATCGTTGCTCGCATGTTCGGTCCATGGTATCCTCATCATCCTTCTGTAGAAATTTCAACTCACTCTTCCTGATGTTAAGTATAAGTTTCCTTTTCGTTTCCATTTTCTCTAAAACCTCATCGTTGCTCGCATGTTCGGTCCATGGTATCCTCATCATCCTTCTGTAGAAATTTCAACTCACTCTTCCTGATGTTAAGTATAAGTTTCCTTTTCGTTTCCATTTTCTCTAAAACCTCATCGTTGCTCGCATGTTCGGTCCATGGTATCCTCATCATCCTTCTGTAGAAATTTCAACTCACTCTTCCTGATGTTAAGTATAAGTTTCCTTTTCGTTTCCATTTTCTCTAAAACCTCGTCGTTGCTCACATGTTCGGTCAATGGTATCCTCATCATCCTTCTGTAGAAATTTCAACTCACTCTTCCTGATGTTAAGTATAAGTTTCCTTTTCGTTTCCATTTTCTCTAAAACCTCATCGTTGCTCGCATGTTCGGTCCATGGTATCCTCATCATCCTTCTGTAGAAATTTCAACTCACTCTTCCTGATGTTAAGTATAAGTTTCCTTTTTGTTTCCATTTTCTCTAAAACCTCGTCGTTGCTCGCATGTTCGGACCATGGTATCCTCATCATCCTTCTGTAGAAATTTCAACTCACTCTTCCTGATGTTAAGTATAAGTTTCCTTTTTGTTTCCATTTTCTCTAAAACCTCGTCGTTGCTCGCATGTTCGGACCATGGTATCCTCATCATCCTTCTGTAGAAATTTCAACTGCCTCTTCCTGATGTTAAGTATAAGTTTCCTTTTTGTTTCCATTTTCTCTAAAACCTCATCGTTGCTCACATGTTCGGTCCATGGTATCCTCATCATCCTTCTGTAGAAATTTCAACTCACTCTTCCTGATGTTAAGTATAAGTTTCCTTTTCGTTTCCATTTTCTCTAAAACCTCGTCGTTGCTCACATGTTCGGTCAATGGTATCCTCATCATCCTTCTGTAGAAATTTCAACTCACTCTTCCTGATGTTAAGTATAAGTTTCCTTTTCGTTTCCATTTTCTCTAAAACCTCATCGTTGCTCGCATGTTCGGTCCATGGTATCCTCATCATCCTTCTGTAGAAATTTCAACTCACTCTTCCTGATGTTAAGTATAAGTTTCCTTTTTGTTTCCATTTTCTCTAAAACCTCGTCGTTGCTCGCATGTTCGGACCATGGTATCCTCATCATCCTTCTGTAGAAATTTCAACTCACTCTTCCTGATGTTAAGTATAAGTTTCCTTTTCGTTTCCATTTTCTCTAAAACCTCGTCGTTGCTCGCATGTTCGGTCAATGGTATCCTCATCATCCTTCTGTAGAAATTTCAACTCACTCTTCCTGATGTTAAGTATAAGTTTCCTTTTCGTTTCCATTTTCTCTAAAACCTCGTCGTTGCTCACATGTTCGGTCAATGGTATCCTCATCATCCTTCTGTAGAAATTTCAACTCACTCTTCCTGATGTTAAGTATAAGTTTCCTTTTCGTTTCCATTTTCTCTAAAACCTCATCGTTGCTCGCATGTTCGGTCCATGGTATCCTCATCATCCTTCTGTAGAAATTTCAACTCACTCTTCCTGATGTTAAGTATAAGTTTCCTTTTCGTTTCCATTTTCTCTAAAACCTCGTCGTTGCTCGCATGTTCGGTCAATGGTATCCTCATCATCCTTCTGTAGAAATTTCAACTCACTCTTCCTGATGTTAAGTATAAGTTTCCTTTTCGTTTCCATTTTCTCTAAAACCTCATCGTTGCTCGCATGTTCGGTCCATGGTATCCTCATCATCCTTCTGTAGAAATTTCAACTCACTCTTCCTGATGTTAAGTATAAGTTTCCTTTTTGTTTCCATTTTCTCTAAAACCTCGTCGTTGCTCGCATGTTCGGACCATGGTATCCTCATCATCCTTCTGTAGAAATTTCAACTCACTCTTCCTGATGTTAAGTATAAGTTTCCTTTTCGTTTCCATTTTCTCTAAAACCTCGTCGTTGCTCACATGTTCGGTCAATGGTATCCTCATCATCCTTCTGTAGAAATTTCAACTCACTCTTCCTGATGTTAAGTATAAGTTTCCTTTTCGTTTCCATTTTCTCTAAAACCTCATCGTTGCTCGCATGTTCGGTCCATGGTATCCTCATCATCCTTCTGTAGAAATTTCAACTCACTCTTCCTGATGTTAAGTATAAGTTTCCTTTTTGTTTCCATTTTCTCTAAAACCTCGTCGTTGCTCACATGTTCGGTCAATGGTATCCTCATCATCCTTCTGTAGAAATTTCAACTCACTCTTCCTGATGTTAAGTATAAGTTTCCTTTTCGATTCCATTTTCTCTAAAACCTCATCGTTGCTCGCATGTTCGGTCCATGGTATCCTCATCATCCTTCTGTAGAAATTTCAACTCACTCTTCCTGATGTTAAGTATAAGTTTCCTTTTCGTTTCCATTTTCTCTAAAACCTCATCGTTGCTCACATGTTCGGTCCATGGTATCCTCAGCATCCTTCTGTAAAAATTTCAATTGCCTCTTCCTGATGTTAAGTATAAGTTTCCTTTTTGTTTCCATTTTCTCTAAAACCTCGTCGTCGCTCACATGTTCGGTCCATGGCGTCCTCATCATCCTTCTGTAGAAATTTCAATTGCCTCTTCCTGATGTTAAGTATAAGTTTCCTTTTTGTTTCCATTTTCTCTAAAACCTCGTCGTTGCTCACATGTTCGGACCATGGTATCCTCATCATCCTTCTGTAGAAATTTCAACTCACTCTTCCTGATGTTAAGTATAAGTTTCCTTTTCGTTTCCATTTTCTCTAAAACCTCATCGTTGCTCGCATGTTCGGTCCATGGTATCCTCATCATCCTTCTGTAGAAATTTCAACTGTCTCTTCCTGATGTTAAGTATAAGTTTCCTTTTTGTTTCCATTTTCTCTAAAACCTCGTCGTTGCTCACATGTTCGGTCCATGGTATCCTCATCATCCTTCTGTAGAAATTTCAACTCACTCTTCCTGATGTTAAGTATAAGTTTCCTTTTCGTTTCCATTTTCTCTAAAACCTCATCGTTGCTCGCATGTTCGGTCCATGGTATCCTCATCATCCTTCTGTAGAAATTTCAACTCACTCTTCCTGATGTTAAGTATAAGTTTCCTTTTCGTTTCCATTTTCTCTAAAACCTCATCGTTGCTCGCATGTTCGGTCCATGGTATCCTCATCATCCTTCTGTAGAAATTTCAACTCACTCTTCCTGATGTTAAGTATAAGTTTCCTTTTCGTTTCCATTTTCTCTAAAACCTCATCGTTGCTCGCATGTTCGGTCCATGGTATCCTCATCATCCTTCTGTAGAAATTTCAACTCACTCTTCCTGATGTTAAGTATAAGTTTCCTTTTCGTTTCCATTTTCTCTAAAACCTCATCGTTGCTCGCATGTTCGGCCCATGGTATCCTCAGCATCCTTCTGTAGAAATTTCAACGGCCTCTTCCTGATGTTAAGTATAAGTTTCCTTTTTGTTTCCATTTTCTCTAAAACCTCGTCGTTGCTCACTTTTCGGTCCATGGTATCCTCAGCATCCTTCTGTAGAAATTTCAACTGTCTCTCCCTGATGTTAAGTATAAGTTTCCTTTTTGTTTCCATTTTCTCTAAAACCTCATCGTTGCTCGCATGTTCGGTCCATGGTATCCTCATCATCCTTCTGTAGAAATTTCAACTCACTCTTCCTGATGTTAAGTATAAGTTTCCTTTTCGTTTCCATTTTCTCTAAAACCTCATCGTTGCTCGCATGTTCGGTCCATGGTATCCTCATCATCCTTCTGTAGAAATTTCAACTCACTCTTCCTGATGTTAAGTATAAGTTTCCTTTTCGTTTCCATTTTCTCTAAAACCTCATCGTTGCTCGCATGTTCGGACCATGGTATCCTCATCATCCTTCTGTAGAAATTTCAACTCACTCTTCCTGATGTTAAGTATAAGTTTCCTTTTCGTTTCCATTTTCTCTAAAACCTCATCGTTGCTCGCATGTTCGGTCCATGGTATCCTCATCATCCTTCTGTAGAAATTTCAACTCACTCTTCCTGATGTTAAGTATAAGTTTCCTTTTCGTTTCCATTTTCTCTAAAACCTCATCGTTGCTCGCATGTTCGGACCATGGTATCCTCATCATCCTTCTGTAGAAATTTCAACTCACTCTTCCTGATGTTAAGTATAAGTTTCCTTTTCGTTTCCATTTTCTCTAAAACCTCGTCGTTGCTCACATGTTCGGTCAATGGTATCCTCATCATCCTTCTGTAGAAATTTCAACTCACTCTTCCTGATGTTAAGTATAAGTTTCCTTTTCGTTTCCATTTTCTCTAAAACCTCATCGTTGCTCGCATGTTCGGTCCATGGTATCCTCATCATCCTTCTGTAGAAATTTCAACTCACTCTTCCTGATGTTAAGTATAAGTTTCCTTTTCGTTTCCATTTTCTCTAAAACCTCATCGTTGCTCGCATGTTCGGTCCATGGTATCCTCATCATCCTTCTGTAGAAATTTCAACTCACTCTTCCTGATGTTAAGTATAAGTTTCCTTTTCGTTTCCATTTTCTCTAAAACCTCATCGTTGCTCGCATGTTCGGTCCATGGTATCCTCATCATCCTTCTGTAGAAATTTCAACTCACTCTTCCTGATGTTAAGTATAAGTTTCCTTTTTGTTTCCATTTTCTCTAAAACCTCGTCGTTGCTCGCATGTTCGGACCATGGTATCCTCATCATCCTTCTGTAGAAATTTCAACTCCCTCTTCCTGATGTTAAGTATAAGTTTCCTTTTCGTTTCCATTTTCTCTAAAACCTCGTCGTTGCTCACATGTTCGGTCAATGGTATCCTCATCATCCTTCTGTAGAAATTTCAACTCACTCTTCCTGATGTTAAGTATAAGTTTCCTTTTCGTTTCCATTTTCTCTAAAACCTCATCGTTGCTCGCATGTTCGGTCCATGGTATCCTCATCATCCTTCTGTAGAAATTTCAACTGCCTCTTCCTGATGTTAAGTATAAGTTTCCTTTTTGTTTCCATATTCTCTAAAACCTCGTCGTTGCTCACATGTTCGGTCCATGGTATCCTCATCATCCTTCTGTAGAAATTTCAACTCACTCTTCCTGATGTTAAGTATAAGTTTCCTTTTTGTTTCCATATTCTCTAAAACCTCGTCGTTGCTCACATGTTCGGTCCATGGTATCCTCATCATCCTTCTGTAGAAATTTCAACTCACTCTTCCTGATGTTAAGTATAAGTTTCCTTTTTGTTTCCATATTCTCTAAAACCTCGTCGTTGCTCACATGTTCGGTCCATGGTATCCTCATCATCCTTCTGTAGAAATTTCAACTCACTCTTCCTGATGTTAAGTATAAGTTTCCTTTTTGTTTCCATTTTCTCTAAAACCTCGTCGTTGCTCGCATTTTCGGCCCATGGTATCCTCATCATCCTTCTGTAGAAATTTCAACTCACTCTTCCTGATGTTAAGTATAAGTTTCCTTTTCGTTTCCATTTTCTCTAAAACCTCGTCGTTGCTCACATGTTCGGCCCATGGTATCCTCATCATCCTTCTGTAGAAATTTCAATTGTCTCTTCCTGATGTTAAGTATAAGTTTCCTTTTCGTTTCCATTTTCTCTAAAACCTCATCGTTGCTCACATGTTCGGTCCATGGTATCCTCATCATCCTTCTGTAGAAATTTCAACTCACTCTTCCTGATGTTAAGTATAAGTTTCCTTTTTGTTTCCATATTCTCTAAAACCTCGTCGTTGCTCACATGTTCGGTCCATGGTATCCTCATCATCCTTCTGTAGAAATTTCAACTCACTCTTCCTGATGTTAAGTATAAGTTTCCTTTTTGTTTCCATTTTCTCTAAAACCTCGTCGTTGCTCGCATTTTCGGCCCATGGTATCCTCATCATCCTTCTGTAGAAATTTCAACTCACTCTTCCTGATGTTAAGTATAAGTTTCCTTTTCGTTTCCATTTTCTCTAAAACCTCGTCGTTGCTCACATGTTCGGCCCATGGTATCCTCATCATCCTTCTGTAGAAATTTCAATTGTCTCTTCCTGATGTTAAGTATAAGTTTCCTTTTCGTTTCCATTTTCTCTAAAACCTCATCGTTGCTCGCATGTTCGGTCCATGGTATCCTCATCATCCTTCTGTAGAAATTTCAACTCACTCTTCCTGATGTTAAGTATAAGTTTCCTTTTTGTTTCCATATTCTCTAAAACCTCGTCGTTGCTCACATGTTCGGTCCATGGTATCATCATCCTTCTGTAGAAATTTCAACTCACTCTTCCTGATGTTAAGTATAAGTTTCCTTTTCGTTTCCATTTTCTCTAAAAGCTCGTCGTTGCTCACATGTTCGGCCCATGGTATCCTCAGCATCCTTCTGTAGAAATTTCAACTCACTCTTCCTGATGTTAAGTATAAGTTTCCTTTTTGTTTCCATTTTCTCTAAAACCTCGTCGTTGCTCGCATGTTCGGCCCATGGTATCCTCATCATCCTTCTGTAGAAATTTCAACTCACTCTTCCTGATGTTAAGTATAAGTTTCCTTTTCGTTTCCATTTTCTCTAAAACCTCATCGTTGCTCGCATGTTCGGACCATGGTATCCTCATCATCCTTCTGTAGAAATTTCAACTCACTCTTCCTGATGTTAAGTATAAGTTTCCTTTTCGTTTCCATTTTCTCTAAAACCTCATCGTTGCTCGCATGTTCGGTCCATGGTATCCTCATCATCCTTCTGTAGAAATTTCAACTCACTCTTCCTGATGTTAAGTATAAGTTTCCTTTTTGTTTCCATTTTCTCTAAAACCTCGTCGTTGCTCACATGTTCGGCCCATGGTATCCTCATCATCCTTCTGTAGAAATTTCAACTCACTCTTCCTGATGTTAAGTATAAGTTTCCTTTTTGTTTCCATTTTCTCTAAAACCTCGTCGTTGCTCACATGTTCGGCCCATGGTATCCTCATCATCCTTCTGTAGAAATTTCAACTCACTCTTCCTGATGTTAAGTATAAGTTTCCTTTTCGTTTCCATTTTCTCTAAAACCTCATCGTTGCTCGCATGTTCGGTCCATGGTATCCTCATCATCCTTCTGTAGAAATTTCAACTCACTCTTCCTGATGTTAAGTATAAGTTTCCTTTTCGTTTCCATTTTCTCTAAAACCTCATCGTTGCTCGCATGTTCGGTCCATGGTATCCTCATCATCCTTCTGTAGAAATTTCAACTCACTCTTCCTGATGTTAAGTATAAGTTTCCTTTTCGTTTCCATTTTCTCTAAAACCTCATCGTTGCTCGCATGTTCGGTCCATGGTATCCTCATCATCCTTCTGTAGAAATTTCAACTCACTCTTCCTGATGTTAAGTATAAGTTTCCTTTTTGTTTCCATTTTCTCTAAAACCTCGTCGTTGCTCACATGTTCGGCCCATGGTATCCTCATCATCCTTCTGTAGAAATTTCAACTCACTCTTCCTGATGTTAAGTATAAGTTTCCTTTTTGTTTCCATTTTCTCTAAAACCTCGTCGTTGCTCACATGTTCGGCCCATGGTATCCTCATCATCCTTCTGTAGAAATTTCAACTCACTCTTCCTGATGTTAAGTATAAGTTTCCTTTTCGTTTCCATTTTCTCTAAAACCTCATCGTTGCTCGCATGTTCGGTCCATGGTATCCTCATCATCCTTCTGTAGAAATTTCAACTCACTCTTCCTGATGTTAAGTATAAGTTTCCTTTTCGTTTCCATTTTCTCTAAAACCTCATCGTTGCTCGCATGTTCGGTCCATGGTATCCTCATCATCCTTCTGTAGAAATTTCAACTCACTCTTCCTGATGTTAAGTATAAGTTTCCTTTTTGTTTCCATATTCTCTAAAACCTCGTCGTTGCTCACATGTTCGGTCCATGGTATCCTCATCATCCTTCTGTAGAAATTTCAACTCCCTCTTCCTGATGTTAAGTATAAGTTTCCTTTTCGTTTCCATTTTCTCTAAAACCTCATCGTTGCTCGCATGTTCGGTCCATGGTATCCTCATCATCCTTCTGTAGAAATTTCAACTCCCTCTTCCTGATGTTAAGTATAAGTTTCCTTTTCGTTTCCATTTTCTCTAAAACCTCATCGTTGCTCGCATGTTCGGTCCATGGTATCCTCATCATCCTTCTGTAGAAATTTCAACTCACTCTTCCTGATGTTAAGTATAAGTTTCCTTTTCGTTTCCATTTTCTCTAAAACCTCGTCGTTGCTCGCATGTTCGGTCCATGGTATCCTCATCATCCTTCTGTAGAAATTTCAACTCACTCTTCCTGATGTTAAGTATAAGTTTCCTTTTCGTTTCCATTTTCTCTAAAACCTCATCGTTGCTCGCATGTTCGGTCCATGGTATCCTCATCATCCTTCTGTAGAAATTTCAACTCCCTCTTCCTGATGTTAAGTATAAGTTTCCTTTTCGTTTCCATTTTCTCTAAAACCTCATCGTTGCTCGCATGTTCGGTCCATGGTATCCTCATCATCCTTCTGTAGAAATTTCAACTCACTCTTCCTGATGTTAAGTATAAGTTTCCTTTTTGTTTCCATATTCTCTAAAACCTCGTCGTTGCTCACATGTTCGGTCCATGGTATCCTCATCATCCTTCTGTAGAAATTTCAACTCACTCTTCCTGATGTTAAGTATAAGTTTCCTTTTCGTTTGCATTTTCTCTAAAACCTCATCGTTGCTCGCATGTTCGGTCCATGGTATCCTCATCATCCTTCTGTAGAAATTTCAACTCCCTCTTCCTGATGTTAAGTATAAGTTTCCTTTTCGTTTCCATTTTCTCTAAAACCTCATCGTTGCTCGCATGTTCGGTCCATGGTATCCTCATCATCCTTCTGTAGAAATTTCAACTCCCTCTTCCTGATGTTAAGTATAAGTTTCCTTTTTGTTTCCATTTTCTCTAAAACCTCGTCGTTGCTCACATGTTCGGCCCATGGTATCCTCATCATCCTTCTGTAGAAATTTCAACTCACTCTTCCTGATGTTAAGTATAAGTTTCCTTTTCGTTTCCATTTTCTCTAAAACCTCATCGTTGCTCACATGTTCGGTCCATGGTATCCTCATCATCCTTCTGTAGAAAATTCAACTCGCTCTTCCTGATGTTAAGTATAAGTTTCCTTTTCGTTTCCATTTTCTCTAAAACCTCATCGTTGCTCGCATGTTCGGTCCATGGTATCCTCATCATCCTTCTGTAGAAAATTCAACTCGCTCTTCCTGATGTTAAGTATAAGTTTCCTTTTCGTTTCCATTTTCTCTAAAACCTCATCGTTGCTCGCATGTTCGGTCCATGGTATCCTCATCATCCTTCTGTAGAAATTTCAACACACTCTTCCTGATGTTAAGTATAAGTTTCCTTTTTGTTTCCATTTTCTCTAAAACCTCGTCGTTGCTCACATGTTCGGTCCATGGTATCCTCATCATCCTTCTGTAGAAATTTCAACTCACTCTTCCTGATGTTAAGTATAAGTTTCCTTTTCGTTTCCATTTTCTCTAAAACCTCATCGTTGCTCGCATGTTCGGTCCATGGTATCCTCATCATCCTTCTGTAGAAATTTCAACTCACTCTTCCTGATGTTAAGTATAAGTTTCCTTTTCGTTTCCATTTTCTCTAAAACCTCATCGTTGCTCGCATGTTCGGTCAATGGTATCCTCATCATCCTTCTGTAGAAATTTCAGCTGTCTCTTCCTGATGTTAAGTATATGTTTCCTTTTCGTTTCCATTTTCTCTAAAACCTCATCGTTGCTCACATGTTCGGTCCATGGTATCCTCATCATCCTTCTGTAGAAATTTCAACTCACTCTTCCTGATGTTAAGTATAAGTTTCCTTTTCGTTTCCATTTTCTCTAAAACCTCATCGTTGCTCGCATGTTCGGCCCATGGTATCCTCAGCATCCTTCTGTAGAAATTTCAACGGCCTCTTCCTGATGTTAAGTATAAGTTTCCTTTTTGTTTCCATTTTCTCTAAAACCTCGTCGTTGCTCACTTTTCGGTCCATGTTATCCTCAGCATCCTTCTGTAGAAATTTCAACTGTCTCTCCCTGATGTTAAGTATAAGTTTCCTTTTTGTTTCCATTTTCTCTAAAACCTCGTCGTTGCTCACATGTTCGGCCCATGGTATCCTCATCATCCTTCTGTAGAAATTTCAACTCACTCTTCCTGATGTTAAGTATAAGTTTCCTTTTCGTTTCCATTTTCTCTAAAACCTCATCGTTGCTCACATGTTCGGTCAATGGTATCCTCATCATCCTTCTGTAGAAATTTCAACTCACTCTTCCTGATGTTAAGTATAAGTTTCCTTTTCGTTTCCATTTTCTCTAAAACCTCATCGTTGCTCGCATGTTCGGTCAATGGTATCCTCATCATCCTTCTGTAGAAATTTCAGCTGTCTCTTCCTGATGTTAAGTATATGTTTCCTTTTCGTTTCCATTTTCTCTAAAACCTCATCGTTGCTCACATGTTCGGTCAATGGTATCCTCATCATCCTTCTGTAGAAATTTCAACTCACTCTTCCTGATGTTAAGTATAAGTTTCCTTTTCGTTTCCATTTTCTCTAAAACCTCATCGTTGCTCGCATGTTCGGACCATGGTATCCTCATCATCCTTCTGTAGAAATTTCAACTCACTCTTCCTGATGTTAAGTATAAGTTTCCTTTTCGTTTCCATTTTCTCTAAAACCTCGTCGTTGCTCACATGTTCGGTCAATGGTATCCTCATCATCCTTCTGTAGAAATTTCAACTCACTCTTCCTGATGTTAGGTATAAGTTTCCTTTTTCTTTCCATTTTCTCTAAAACCTCATCGTTGCTCGCATGTTCGGTCCATGGTATCCTCATCATCCTTCTGTAGAAATTTCAACTCACTCTTCCTGATGTTAAGTATAAGTTTCCTTTTCGTTTCCATTTTCTCTAAAACCTCATCGTTGCTCGCATGTTCGGACCATGGTATCCTCATCATCCTTCTGTAGAAATTTCAACTCACTCTTCCTGATGTTAAGTATAAGTTTCCTTTTCGTTTCCATTTTCTCTAAAACCTCATCGTTGCTCGCATGTTCGGTCCATGGTATCCTCATCATCCTTCTGTAGAAATTTCAACTCACTCTTCCTGATGTTAAGTATAAGTTTCCTTTTCGTTTCCATTTTCTCTAAAACCTCATCGTTGCTCGCATGTTCGGTCCATGGTATCCTCATCATCCTTCTGTAGAAATTTCAACTCACTCTTCCTGATGTTAAGTATAAGTTTCCTTTTCGTTTCCATTTTCTCTAAAACCTCATCGTTGCTCGCATGTTCGGTCCATGGTATCCTCATCATCCTTCTGTAGAAATTTCAACTCACTCTTCCTGATGTTAAGTATAAGTTTCCTTTTCGTTTCCATTTTCTCTAAAACCTCGTCGTTGCTCACATGTTCGGTCAATGGTATCCTCATCATCCTTCTGTAGAAATTTCAACTCACTCTTCCTGATGTTAAGTATAAGTTTCCTTTTCGTTTCCATTTTCTCTAAAACCTCATCGTTGCTCGCATGTTCGGTCAATGGTATCCTCATCATCCTTCTGTAGAAATTTCAACTCACTCTTCCTGATGTTAAGTATAAGTTTCCTTTTCGTTTCCATTTTCTCTAAAACCTCATCGTTGCTCGCATGTTCGGACCATGGTATCCTCATCATCCTTCTGTAGAAATTTCAACTCACTCTTCCTGATGTTAAGTATAAGTTTCCTTTTCGTTTCCATTTTCTCTAAAACATCATCGTTGCTCGCATGTTCGGTCCATGGTATCCTCATCATCCTTCTGTAGAAATTTCAACTCACTCTTCCTGATGTTAAGTATAAGTTTCCTTTTCGTTTCCATTTTCTCTAAAACCTCATCGTTGCTCGCATGTTCGGTCAATGGTATCCTCATCATCCTTCTGTAGAAATTTCAACTCACTCTTCCTGATGTTAAGTATAAGTTTCCTTTTCGTTTCCATTTTCTCTAAAACCTCATCGTTGCTCGCATGTTCGGACCATGGTATCCTCATCATCCTTCTGTAGAAATTTCAACTGCCTCTTCCTGATGTTAAGTATAAGTTTCCTTTTCGTTTCCATTTTCTCTAAAACCTCATCGTTGCTCGCATGTTCGGTCAATGGTATCCTCATCATCCTTCTGTAGAAATTTCAACTGCCTCCTCCTGATGTTAAGTATAAGTTTCCTTTTCGTTTCCATTTTCTCTAAAACCTCATCGTTGCTCGCATGTTCGGACCATGGTATCCTCATCATCCTTCTGTAGAAATTTCAACTCACTCTTCCTGATGTTAAGTATAAGTTTCCTTTTCGTTTCCATTTTCTCTAAAACCTCATCGTTGCTCGCATGTTCGGTCCATGGTATCCTCATCATCCTTCTGTAGAAATTTCAACTGCCTCTTCCTGATGTTAAGTATAAGTTTCCTTTTCGTTTCCATTTTCTCTAAAACCTCATCGTTGCTCGCATGTTCGGACCATGGTATCCTCATCATCCTTCTGTAGAAATTTCAACTCACTCTTCCTGATGTTAAGTATAAGTTTCCTTTTCGTTTCCATTTTCTCTAAAACCTCATCGTTGCTCGCATGTTCGGTCAATGGTATCCTCATCATCCTTCTGTAGAAATTTCAACTCACTCTTCCTGATGTTAAGTATAAGTTTCCTTTTCGTTTCCATTTTCTCTAAAACCTCATCGTTGCTCGCATGTTCGGTCAATGGTATCCTCATCATCCTTCTGTAGAAATTTCAACTCACTCTTCCTGATGTTAAGTATAAGTTTCCTTTTCGTTTCCATTTTCTCTAAAACCTCATCGTTGCTCGCATGTTCGGTCCATGGTATCCTCATCATCCTTCTGTAGAAATTTCAACTCACTCTTCCTGATGTTAAGTATAAGTTTCCTTTTCGTTTCCATTTTCTCTAAAACCTCATCGTTGCTCGCATGTTCGGTCCATGGTATCCTCATCATCCTTCTGTAGAAATTTCAACTCACTCTTCCTGATGTTAAGTATAAGTTTCCTTTTCGTTTCCATTTTCTCTAAAACCTCATCGTTGCTCGCATGTTCGGACCATGGTATCCTCATCATCCTTCTGTAGAAATTTCAACTCACTCTTCCTGATGTTAAGTATAAGTTTCCTTTTCGTTTCCATTTTCTCTAAAACCTCATCGTTGCTCGCATGTTCGGTCAATGGTATCCTCATCATCCTTCTGTAGAAATTTCAACTCACTCTTCCTGATGTTAAGTATAAGTTTCCTTTTCGTTTCCATTTTCTCTAAAACCTCATCGTTGCTCGCATGTTCGGACCATGGTATCCTCATCATCCTTCTGTAGAAATTTCAACTCACTCTTCCTGATGTTAAGTATAAGTTTCCTTTTCGTTTCCATTTTCTCTAAAACCTCATCGTTGCTCGCATGTTCGGTCCATGGTATCCTCATCATCCTTCTGTAGAAATTTCAACTCACTCTTCCTGATGTTAAGTATAAGTTTCCTTTTTGTTTCCATTTTCTCTAAAACCTCATCGTTGCTCGCATGTTCGGTCAATGGTATCCTCATCATCCTTCTGTAGAAATTTCAACTCACTCTTCCTGATGTTAGGTATAAGTTTCCTTTTTGTTTCCATTTTCTCTAAAACCTCATCGTTGCTCGCATGTTCGGTCCATGGTATCCTCATCATCCTTCTGTAGAAATTTCAACTCACTCTTCCTGATGTTAAGTATAAGTTTCCTTTTCGTTTCCATTTTCTCTAAAACCTCATCGTTGCTCGCATGTTCGGACCATGGTATCCTCATCATCCTTCTGTAGAAATTTCAACTCACTCTTCCTGATGTTAAGTATAAGTTTCCTTTTTGTTTCCATTTTCTCTAAAACCTCATCGTTGCTCGCATGTTCGGTCCATGGTATCCTCATCATCCTTCTGTAGAAATTTCAGCTGTCTCTTCCTGATGTTAAGTATAAGTTTCCTTTTTGTTTCCATTTTCTCTAAAACCTCATCGTTGCTCGCATGTTCGGTCAATGGTATCCTCATCATCCTTCTGTAGAAATTTCAGCTGTCTCTTCCTGATGTTAAGTATAAGTTTCCTTTTCGTTTCCATTTTCTCTAAAACCTCATCGTTGCTCGCATGTTCGGTCAATGGTATCCTCATCATCCTTCTGTAGAAATTTCAGCTGTCTCTTCCTGATGTTAAGTATAAGTTTCCTTTTCGTTTCCATTTTCTCTAAAACCTCATCGTTGCTCGCATGTTCGGTCCATGGTATCCTCATCATCCTTCTGTAGAAATTTCAGCTGTCTCTTCCTGATGTTAAGTATAAGTTTCCTTTTCGTTTCCATTTTCTCTAAAACCTCATCGTTGCTCACCTGTTCGGTCCATGGTATCCTCATCATCCTTCTGTAGAAATTTCAGCTGTCTCTTCCTGATGTTAAGTATAAGTTTCCTTTTCGTTTCCATTTTCTCTAAAACCTCATCGTTGCTCGCATGTTCGGTCCATGGTATCCTCATCATCCTTCTGTAGAAATTTCAACTCACTCTTCCTGATGTTAAGTATAAGTTTCCTTTTCGTTTCCATTTTCTCTAAAACCTCATCGTTGCTCGCATGTTCGGTCAATGGTATCCTCATCATCCTTCTGTAGAAATTTCAACTCACTCTTCCTGATGTTAGGTATAAGTTTCCTTTTTGTTTCCATTTTCTCTAAAACCTCATCGTTGCTCGCATGTTCGGTCCATGGTATCCTCATCATCCTTCTGTAGAAATTTCAACTCACTCTTCCTGATGTTAAGTATAAGTTTCCTTTTCGTTTCCATTTTCTCTAAAACCTCATCGTTGCTCGCATGTTCGGACCATGGTATCCTCATCATCCTTCTGTAGAAATTTCAACTCACTCTTCCTGATGTTAAGTATAAGTCTCCTTTTCGTTTCCATTTTCTCTAAAACCTCATCGTTGCTCGCATGTTCGGTCCATGGTATCCTCATCATCCTTCTGTAGAAATTTCAACTCACTCTTCCTGATGTTAAGTATAAGTTTCCTTTTCGTTTCCATTTTCTCTAAAACCTCATCGTTGCTCGCATGTTCGGTCAATGGTATCCTCATCATCCTTCTGTAGAAATTTCAACTCACTCTTCCTGATGTTAAGTATAAGTTTCCTTTTCGTTTCCATTTTCTCTAAAACCTCATCGTTGCTCGCATGTTCGGACCATGGTATCCTCATCATCCTTCTGTAGAAATTTCAACTCACTCTTCCTGATGTTAAGTATAAGTTTCCTTTTCGTTTCCATTTTCTCTAAAACCTCATCGTTGCTCGCATGTTCGGTCCATGGTATCCTCATCATCCTTCTGTAGAAATTTCAACTCACTCTTCCTGATGTTAAGTATAAGTTTCCTTTTCGTTTCCATTTTCTCTAAAACCTCATCGTTGCTCGCATGTTCGGTCAATGGTATCCTCATCATCCTTCTGTAGAAATTTCAACTCACTCTTCCTGATGTTAAGTATAAGTTTCCTTTTCGTTTCCATTTTCTCTAAAACCTCATCGTTGCTCGCATGTTCGGACCATGGTATCCTCATCATCCTTCTGTAGAAATTTCAACTCACTCTTCCTGATGTTAAGTATAAGTTTCCTTTTCGTTTCCATTTTCTCTAAAACCTCATCGTTGCTCGCATGTTCGGTCCATGGTATCCTCATCATCCTTCTGTAGAAATTTCAACTCACTCTTCCTGATGTTAAGTATAAGTCTCCTTTTCGTTTCCATTTTCTCTAAAACCTCATCGTTGCTCGCATGTTCGGTCAATGGTATCCTCATCATCCTTCTGTAGAAATTTCAGCTGTCTCTTCCTGATGTTAAGTATAAGTTTCCTTTTCGTTTCCATTTTCTCTAAAACCTCATCGTTGCTCGCATGTTCGGACCATGGTATCCTCATCATCCTTCTGTAGAAATTTCAACTCACTCTTCCTGATGTTAAGTATAAGTTTCCTTTTTGTTTCCATTTTCTCTAAAACCTCATCGTTGCTCGCATGTTCGGTCCATGGTATCCTCATCATCCTTCTGTAGAAATTTCAACTCACTCTTCCTGATGTTAAGTATAAGTTTCCTTTTCGTTTCCATTTTCTCTAAAACCTCATCGTTGCTCGCATGTTCGGTCAATGGTATCCTCATCATCCTTCTGTAGAAATTTCAACTCACTCTTCCTGATGTTAAGTATAAGTTTCCTTTTCGTTTCCATTTTCTCTAAAACCTCATCGTTGCTCACATGTTCGGCCCATGGTATCCTCATCATCCTTCTGTAGAAATTTCAACTCACTCTTCCTTATGTTAAGTATAAGTTTCCTTTTCGTTTCCATTTTCTCTAAAACATCATCGTTGCTCGCATGTTCGGACCATGGTATCCTCATCATCCTTCTGTAGAAATTTCAACTCACTCTTCCTGATGTTAAGTATAAGTTTCCTTTTCGTTTCCATTTTCTCTAAAACCTCATCGTTGCTCGCATGTTCGGTCCATGGTATCCTCATCATCCTTCTGTAGAAATTTCAACTCACTCTTCCTGATGTTAAGTATAAGTTTCCTTTTTGTTTCCATTTTCTCTAAAACCTCATCGTTGCTCGCATGTTCGGTCAATGGTATCCTCATCATCCTTCTGTAGAAATTTCAGCTGTCTCTTCCTGATGTTAAGTATATGTTTCCTTTTCGTTTCCATTTTCTCTAAAACCTCATCGTTGCTCGCATGTTCGGTCAATGGTATCCTCATCATCCTTCTGTAGAAATTTCAACTCACTCTTCCTGATGTTAAGTATAAGTCTCCTTTTCGTTTCCATTTTCTCTAAAACCTCATCGTTGCTCGCATGTTCGGTCCATGGTATCCTCATCATCCTTCTGTAGAAATTTCAACTCACTCTTCCTGTTGTTAAGTATAAGTTTCCTTTTCGTTTCCATTTTCTCTAAAACCTCATCGTTGCTCGCATGTTCGGTCAATGGTATCCTCATCATCCTTCTGTAGAAATTTCAACTCACTCTTCCTGATGTTAGGTATAAGTTTCCTTTTTGTTTCCATTTTCTCTAAAACCTCATCGTTGCTCGCATGTTCGGTCCATGGTATCCTCATCATCCTTCTGTAGAAATTTCAACTCACTCTTCCTGATGTTAAGTATAAGTCTCCTTTTCGTTTCCATTTTCTCTAAAACCTCATCGTTGCTCGCATGTTCGGTCCATGGTATCCTCATCATCCTTCTGTAGAAATTTCAACTCACTCTTCCTGATGTTAAGTATAAGTTTCCTTTTCGTTTCCATTTTCTCTAAAACCTCATCGTTGCTCGCATGTTCGGTCAATGGTATCCTCATCATCCTTCTGTAGAAATTTCAACTCACTCTTCCTGATGTTAGGTATAAGTTTCCTTTTTGTTTCCATTTTCTCTAAAACCTCATCGTTGCTCGCATGTTCGGTCCATGGTATCCTCATCATCCTTCTGTAGAAATTTCAACTCACTCTTCCTGATGTTAAGTATAAGTTTCCTTTTCGTTTCCATTTTCTCTAAAACCTCATCGTTGCTCGCATGTTCGGTCAATGGTATCCTCATCATCCTTCTGTAGAAATTTCAACTCACTCTTCCTGATGTTAAGTATAAGTTTCCTTTTCGTTTCCATTTTCTCTAAAACCTCATCGTTGCTCACATGTTCGGCCCATGGTATCCTCATCATCCTTCTGTAGAAATTTCAACTCACTCTTCCTTATGTTAAGTATAAGTTTCCTTTTCGTTTCCATTTTCTCTAAAACATCATCGTTGCTCGCATGTTCGGACCATGGTATCCTCATCATCCTTCTGTAGAAATTTCAACTCACTCTTCCTGATGTTAAGTATAAGTTTCCTTTTCGTTTCCATTTTCTCTAAAACCTCATCGTTGCTCGCATGTTCGGTCCATGGTATCCTCATCATCCTTCTGTAGAAATTTCAACTCACTCTTCCTGATGTTAAGTATAAGTCTCCTTTTCGTTTCCATTTTCTCTAAAACCTCATCGTTGCTCGCATGTTCGGTCCATGGTATCCTCATCATCCTTCTGTAGAAATTTCAACTCACTCTTCCTGATGTTAAGTATAAGTTTCCTTTTCGTTTCCATTTTCTCTAAAACCTCATCGTTGCTCGCATGTTCGGTCAATGGTATCCTCATCATCCTTCTGTAGAAATTTCAACTCACTCTTCCTGATGTTAAGTATAAGTTTCCTTTTCGTTTCCATTTTCTCTAAAACCTCATCGTTGCTCACATGTTCGGCCCATGGTATCCTCATCATCCTTCTGTAGAAATTTCAACTCACTCTTCCTTATGTTAAGTATAAGTTTCCTTTTCGTTTCCATTTTCTCTAAAACATCATCGTTGCTCGCATGTTCGGACCATGGTATCCTCATCATCCTTCTGTAGAAATTTCAACTCACTCTTCCTGATGTTAAGTATAAGTTTCCTTTTCGTTTCCATTTTCTCTAAAACCTCATCGTTGCTCGCATGTTCGGTCCATGGTATCCTCATCATCCTTCTGTAGAAATTTCAACTCACTCTTCCTGATGTTAAGTATAAGTCTCCTTTTCGTTTCCATTTTCTCTAAAACCTCATCGTTGCTCGCATGTTCGGTCCATGGTATCCTCATCATCCTTCTGTAGAAATTTCAACTCACTCTTCCTGATGTTAAGTATAAGTTTCCTTTTCGTTTCCATTTTCTCTAAAACCTCATCGTTGCTCGCATGTTCGGTCAATGGTATCCTCATCATCCTTCTGTAGAAATTTCAACTCACTCTTCCTGATGTTAGGTATAAGTTTCCTTTTTGTTTCCATTTTCTCTAAAACCTCATCGTTGCTCGCATGTTCGGTCCATGGTATCCTCATCATCCTTCTGTAGAAATTTCAACTCACTCTTCCTTATGTTAAGTATAAGTTTCCTTTTCGTTTCCATTTTCTCTAAAACATCATCGTTGCTCGCATGTTCGGACCATGGTATCCTCATCATCCTTCTGTAGAAATTTCAACTCACTCTTCCTGATGTTAAGTATAAGTTTCCTTTTCGTTTCCATTTTCTCTAAAACCTCATCGTTGCTCGCATGTTCGGTCCATGGTATCCTCATCATCCTTCTGTAGAAATTTCAACTCACTCTTCCTGATGTTAAGTATAAGTTTCCTTTTTGTTTCCATTTTCTCTAAAACCTCATCGTTGCTCGCATGTTCGGTCCATGGTATCCTCATCATCCTTCTGTAGAAATTTCAACTCACTCTTCCTTATGTTAAGTATAAGTTTCCTTTTCGTTTCCATTTTCTCTAAAACATCATCGTTGCTCGCATGTTCGGACCATGGTATCCTCATCATCCTTCTGTAGAAATTTCAACTCACTCTTCCTGATGTTAAGTATAAGTTTCCTTTTCGTTTCCATTTTCTCTAAAACCTCATCGTTGCTCGCATGTTCGGTCCATGGTATCCTCATCATCCTTCTGTAGAAATTTCAACTCACTCTTCCTTATGTTAAGTATAAGTTTCCTTTTCGTTTCCATTTTCTCTAAAACATCATCGTTGCTCGCATGTTCGGACCATGGTATCCTCATCATCCTTCTGTAGAAATTTCAACTCACTCTTCCTGATGTTAAGTATAAGTTTCCTTTTCGTTTCCATTTTCTCTAAAACCTCGTCGTTGCTCGCATGTTCGGACCATGGTATCCTCATCATCCTTCTGTAGAAATTTCAACTCACTCTTCCTGATGTTAAGTATAAGTTTCCTTTTCGTTTCCATTTTCTCTAAAACCTCATCGTTGCTCGCATGTTCGGTCCATGGTATCCTCATCATCCTTCTGTAGAAATTTCAACTCACTCTTCCTGATGTTAAGTATAAGTTTCCTTTTCGTTTCCATTTTCTCTAAAACCTCATCGTTGCTCGCATGTTCGGCCCATGGTATCCTCATCATCCTTCTGTAGAAATTTCAACTCACTCTTCCTGATGTTAAGTATAAGTTTCCTTTTCGTTTCCATTTTCTCTAAAACCTCATCGTTGCTCGCATGTTCGGACCATGGTATCCTCATCATCCTTCTGTAGAAATTTCAACTCACTCTTCCTGATGTTAAGTATAAGTTTCCTTTTCGTTTCCATTTTCTCTAAAACCTCATCGTTGCTCGCATGTTCGGTCCATGGTATCCTCATCATCCTTCTGTAGAAATTTCAACTCACTCTTCCTGATGTTAAGTATAAGTTTCCTTTTCGTTTCCATTTTCTCTAAATCCTCGTCGTTGCTCGCATGTTCGGACCATGGTATCCTCATCATCCTTCTGTAGAAATTTCAACTCACTCTTCCTGATGTTAAGTATAAGTTTCCTTTTCGTTTCCATTTTCTCTAAAACCTCATCGTTGCTCGCATGTTCGGTCCATGGTATCCTCATCATCCTTCTGTAGAAATTTCAACTCACTCTTCCTGATGTTAAGTATAAGTTTCCTTTTCGTTTCCATTTTCTCTAAATCCTCGTCGTTGCTCGCATGTTCGGACCATGGTATCCTCATCATCCTTCTGTAGAAATTTCAACTCACTCTTCCTGATGTTAAGTATAAGTTTCCTTTTCGTTTCCATTTTCTCTAAAACCTCATCGTTGCTCGCATGTTCGGACCATGGTATCCTCATCATCCTTCTGTAGAAATTTCAACTGCCTCTTCCTGATGTTAAGTATAAGTTTCCTTTTCGTTTCCATTTTCTCTAAAACATCATCGTTGCTCGCATGTTCGGACCATGGTATCCTCATCATCCTTCTGTAGAAATTTCAACTCACTCTTCCTGATGTTAAGTATAAGTTTCCTTTTCGTTTCCATTTTCTCTAAAACCTCATCGTTGCTCGCATGTTCGGACCATGGTATCCTCATCATCCTTCTGTAGAAATTTCAACTGCCTCTTCCTGATGTTAAGTATAAGTTTCCTTTTCGTTTCCATTTTCTCTAAAACCTCATCGTTGCTCGCATGTTCGGACCATGGTATCCTCATCATCCTTCTGTAGAAATTTCAACTCACTCTTCCTGATGTTAAGTATAAGTTTCCTTTTCGTTTCCATTTTCTCTAAAACATCATCGTTGCTCGCATGTTCGGTCCATGGTATCCTCATCATCCTTCTGTAGAAATTTCAACTGCCTCTTCCTGATGTTAAGTATAAGTTTCCTTTTCGTTTCCATTTTCTCTAAAACCTCATCGTTGCTCACATGTTCGGTCCATGGTATCCTCATCATCCTTCTGTAGAAATTTCAACTCACTCTTCCTGATGTTAAGTATAAGTTTCCTTTTCGTTTCCATTTTCTCTAAAACCTCATCGTTGCTCGCATGTTCGGACCATGGTATCCTCATCATCCTTCTGTAGAAATTTCAACTCACTCTTCCTGATGTTAAGTATAAGTTTCCTTTTCGTTTCCATTTTCTCTAAAACCTCATCGTTGCTCGCATGTTCGGACCATGGTATCCTCATCATCCTTCTGTAGAAATTTCAACTCACTCTTCCTGATGTTAAGTATAAGTTTCCTTTTCGTTTCCATTTTCTCTAAAACCTCGTCGTTGCTCGCATGTTCGGACCATGGTATCCTCATCATCCTTCTGTAGAAATTTCAACTCACTCTTCCTGATGTTAAGTATAAGTTTCCTTTTCGTTTCCATTTTCTCTAAAACCTCGTCGTTGCTCGCATGTTCGGACCATGGTATCCTCATCATCCTTCTGTAGAAATTTCAACTCACTCTTCCTGATGTTAAGTATAAGTTTCCTTTTCGTTTCCATTTTCTCTAAAACCTCATCGTTGCTCGCATGTTCGGTCCATGGTATCCTCATCATCCTTCTGTAGAAATTTCAACTCACTCTTCCTGATGTTAAGTATAAGTTTCCTTTTCGTTTCCATTTTCTCTAAAACCTCATCGTTGCTCGCATGTTCGGACCATGGTATCCTCATCATCCTTCTGTAGAAATTTCAACTCACTCTTCCTGATGTTAAGTATAAGTTTCCTTTTCGTTTCCATTTTCTCTAAAACCTCGTCGTTGCTCGCATGTTCGGACCATGGTATCCTCATCATCCTTCTGTAGAAATTTCAACTCACTCTTCCTGATGTTAAGTATAAGTTTCCTTTTCGTTTCCATTTTCTCTAAAACCTCATCGTTGCTCACATGTTCGGTCCATGGTATCCTCATCATCCTTCTGTAGAAATTTCAACTCACTCTTCCTGATGTTAAGTATAAGTTTCCTTTTCGTTTCCATTTTCTCTAAAACCTCATCGTTGCTCGCATGTTCGGACCATGGTATCCTCATCATCCTTCTGTAGAAATTTCAACTCACTCTTCCTGATGTTAAGTATAAGTTTCCTTTTCGTTTCCATTTTCTCTAAAACCTCATCGTTGCTCGCATGTTCGGACCATGGTATCCTCATCATCCTTCTGTAGAAATTTCAACTCACTCTTCCTGATGTTAAGTATAAGTTTCCTTTTCGTTTCCATTTTCTCTAAAACCTCGTCGTTGCTCGCATGTTCGGACCATGGTATCCTCATCATCCTTCTGTAGAAATTTCAACTCACTCTTCCTGATGTTAAGTATAAGTTTCCTTTTCGTTTCCATTTTCTCTAAAACCTCGTCGTTGCTCGCATGTTCGGACCATGGTATCCTCATCATCCTTCTGTAGAAATTTCAACTCACTCTTCCTGATGTTAAGTATAAGTTTCCTTTTCGTTTCCATTTTCTCTAAAACCTCATCGTTGCTCGCATGTTCGGTCCATGGTATCCTCATCATCCTTCTGTAGAAATTTCAACTCACTCTTCCTGATGTTAAGTATAAGTTTCCTTTTCGTTTCCATTTTCTCTAAAACCTCATCGTTGCTCGCATGTTCGGACCATGGTATCCTCAGCATCCTTCTGTAGAAATTTCAACTCACTCTTCCTGATGTTAAGTATAAGTTTCCTTTTCGTTTCCATTTTCTCTAAAACATCATCGTTGCTCGCATGTTCGGTCCATGGTATCCTCATCATCCTTCTGTAGAAATTTCAACTGCCTCTTCCTGATGTTACGTATAAGTTTCCTTTTCGTTTCCATTTTCTCTAAAACCTCATCGTTGCTCGCATGTTCGGTCCATGGTATCCTCATCATCCTTCTGTAGAAATTTCAACTCACTCTTCCTGATGTTAAGTATAAGTTTCCTTTTCGTTTCCATTTTCTCTAAAACCTCATCGTTGCTCGCATGTTCGGACCATGGTATCCTCATCATCCTTCTGTAGAAATTTCAACTCACTCTTCCTGATGTTAAGTATAAGTTTCCTTTTCGTTTCCATTTTCTCTAAAACCTCATCGTTGCTCGCATGTTCGGACCATGGTATCCTCATCATCCTTCTGTAGAAATTTCAACTCACTCTTCCTGATGTTAAGTATAAGTTTCCTTTTCGTTTCCATTTTCTCTAAAACCTCGTCGTTGCTCGCATGTTCGGACCATGGTATCCTCATCATCCTTCTGTAGAAATTTCAACTCACTCTTCCTGATGTTAAGTATAAGTTTCCTTTTCGTTTCCATTTTCTCTAAAACCTCGTCGTTGCTCGCATGTTCGGACCATGGTATCCTCATCATCCTTCTGTAGAAATTTCAACTCACTCTTCCTGATGTTAAGTATAAGTTTCCTTTTCGTTTCCATTTTCTCTAAAACCTCATCGTTGCTCGCATGTTCGGTCCATGGTATCCTCATCATCCTTCTGTAGAAATTTCAACTCACTCTTCCTGATGTTAAGTATAAGTTTCCTTTTCGTTTCCATTTTCTCTAAAACCTCATCGTTGCTCGCATGTTCGGACCATGGTATCCTCATCATCCTTCTGTAGAAATTTCAACTCACTCTTCCTGATGTTAAGTATAAGTTTCCTTTTCGTTTCCATTTTCTCTAAAACCTCATCGTTGCTCGCATGTTCGGTCCATGGTATCCTCATCATCCTTCTGTAGAAATTTCAACTGCCTCTTCCTGATGTTACGTATAAGTTTCCTTTTCGTTTCCATTTTCTCTAAAACCTCATCGTTGCTCGCATGTTCGGTCCATGGTATCCTCATCATCCTTCTGTAGAAATTTCAACTCACTCTTCCTGATGTTAAGTATAAGTTTCCTTTTCGTTTCCATTTTCTCTAAAACCTCATCGTTGCTCGCATGTTCGGTCCATGGTATCCTCATCATCCTTCTGTAGAAATTTCAACTCACTCTTCCTGATGTTAAGTATAAGTTTCCTTTTCGTTTCCATTTTCTCTAAAACCTCATCGTTGCTCGCATGTTCGGACCATGGTATCCTCATCATCCTTCTGTAGAAATTTCAACTCACTCTTCCTGATGTTAAGTATAAGTTTCCTTTTCGTTTCCATTTTCTCTAAAACCTCATCGTTGCTCGCATGTTCGGACCATGGTATCCTCATCATCCTTCTGTAGAAATTTCAACTCACTCTTCCTGATGTTAAGTATAAGTTTCCTTTTCGTTTCCATTTTCTCTAAAACCTCGTCGTTGCTCGCATGTTCGGACCATGGTATCCTCATCATCCTTCTGTAGAAATTTCAACTCACTCTTCCTGATGTTAAGTATAAGTTTCCTTTTCGTTTCCATTTTCTCTAAAACCTCGTCGTTGCTCGCATGTTCGGACCATGGTATCCTCATCATCCTTCTGTAGAAATTTCAACTCACTCTTCCTGATGTTAAGTATAAGTTTCCTTTTCGTTTCCATTTTCTCTAAAACCTCATCGTTGCTCGCATGTTCGGTCCATGGTATCCTCATCATCCTTCTGTAGAAATTTCAACTCACTCTTCCTGATGTTAAGTATAAGTTTCCTTTTCGTTTCCATTTTCTCTAAAACCTCATCGTTGCTCGCATGTTCGGACCATGGTATCCTCATCATCCTTCTGTAGAAATTTCAACTCACTCTTCCTGATGTTAAGTATAAGTTTCCTTTTCGTTTCCATTTTCTCTAAAACCTCATCGTTGCTCGCATGTTCGGTCCATGGTATCCTCATCATCCTTCTGTAGAAATTTCAACTGCCTCTTCCTGATGTTACGTATAAGTTTCCTTTTCGTTTCCATTTTCTCTAAAACCTCATCGTTGCTCGCATGTTCGGTCCATGGTATCCTCATCATCCTTCTGTAGAAATTTCAACTCACTCTTCCTGATGTTAAGTATAAGTTTCCTTTTCGTTTCCATTTTCTCTAAAACCTCATCGTTGCTCGCATGTTCGGTCCATGGTATCCTCATCATCCTTCTGTAGAAATTTCAACTCACTCTTCCTGATGTTAAGTATAAGTTTCCTTTTCGTTTCCATTTTCTCTAAAACCTCATCGTTGCTCGCATGTTCGGACCATGGTATCCTCATCATCCTTCTGTAGAAATTTCAACTCACTCTTCCTGATGTTAAGTATAAGTTTCCTTTTCGTTTCCATTTTCTCTAAAACCTCATCGTTGCTCGCATGTTCGGACCATGGTATCCTCATCATCCTTCTGTAGAAATTTCAACTCACTCTTCCTGATGTTAAGTATAAGTTTCCTTTTCGTTTCCATTTTCTCTAAAACCTCGTCGTTGCTCGCATGTTCGGACCATGGTATCCTCATCATCCTTCTGTAGAAATTTCAACTCACTCTTCCTGATGTTACGTATAAGTTTCCTTTTCGTTTCCATTTTCTCTAAAACCTCGTCGTTGCTCGCATGTTCGGACCATGGTATCCTCATCATCCTTCTGTAGAAATTTCAACTCACTCTTCCTGATGTTAAGTATAAGTTTCCTTTTCGTTTCCATTTTCTCTAAAACCTCATCGTTGCTCGCATGTTCGGTCCATGGTATCCTCATCATCCTTCTGTAGAAATTTCAACTCACTCTTCCTGATGTTAAGTATAAGTTTCCTTTTCGTTTCCATTTTCTCTAAAACCTCATCGTTGCTCGCATGTTCGGACCATGGTATCCTCATCATC
Organism: Acanthosepion esculentum; assembly: GCA_964036315.1. Lineage (NCBI taxonomy): Eukaryota > Metazoa > Mollusca > Cephalopoda > Sepiida > Sepiidae > Acanthosepion > Acanthosepion esculentum. The sequence goes on along the minus strand of OZ038514.1, from coordinate 48,798,350 downwards.
CTTCTGTAGAAATTTCAACTCACTCTTCCTGATGTTAAGTATAAGTTTCCTTTTCGTTTCCATTTTCTCTAAAACCTCATCGTTGCTCGCATGTTCGGTCCATGGTATCCTCATCATCCTTCTGTAGAAATTTCAACTGCCTCTTCCTGATGTTACGTATAAGTTTCCTTTTCGTTTCCATTTTCTCTAAAACCTCATCGTTGCTCGCATGTTCGGTCCATGGTATCCTCATCATCCTTCTGTAGAAATTTCAACTCACTCTTCCTGATGTTAAGTATAAGTTTCCTTTTCGTTTCCATTTTCTCTAAAACCTCATCGTTGCTCGCATGTTCGGTCCATGGTATCCTCATCATCCTTCTGTAGAAATTTCAACTCACTCTTCCTGATGTTAAGTATAAGTTTCCTTTTCGTTTCCATTTTCTCTAAAACCTCATCGTTGCTCGCATGTTCGGACCATGGTATCCTCATCATCCTTCTGTAGAAATTTCAACTCACTCTTCCTGATGTTAAGTATAAGTTTCCTTTTCGTTTCCATTTTCTCTAAAACCTCATCGTTGCTCGCATGTTCGGACCATGGTATCCTCATCATCCTTCTGTAGAAATTTCAACTCACTCTTCCTGATGTTAAGTATAAGTTTCCTTTTCGTTTCCATTTTCTCTAAAACCTCGTCGTTGCTCGCATGTTCGGACCATGGTATCCTCATCATCCTTCTGTAGAAATTTCAACTCACTCTTCCTGATGTTAAGTATAAGTTTCCTTTTCGTTTCCATTTTCTCTAAAACCTCGTCGTTGCTCGCATGTTCGGACCATGGTATCCTCATCATCCTTCTGTAGAAATTTCAACTCACTCTTCCTGATGTTAAGTATAAGTTTCCTTTTCGTTTCCATTTTCTCTAAAACCTCATCGTTGCTCGCATGTTCGGTCCATGGTATCCTCATCATCCTTCTGTAGAAATTTCAACTCACTCTTCCTGATGTTAAGTATAAGTTTCCTTTTCGTTTCCATTTTCTCTAAAACCTCATCGTTGCTCGCATGTTCGGACCATGGTATCCTCATCATCCTTCTGTAGAAATTTCAACTCACTCTTCCTGATGTTAAGTATAAGTTTCCTTTTCGTTTCCATTTTCTCTAAAACCTCATCGTTGCTCGCATGTTCGGTCCATGGTATCCTCATCATCCTTCTGTAGAAATTTCAACTGCCTCTTCCTGATGTTACGTATAAGTTTCCTTTTCGTTTCCATTTTCTCTAAAACCTCATCGTTGCTCGCATGTTCGGTCCATGGTATCCTCATCATCCTTCTGTAGAAATTTCAACTCACTCTTCCTGATGTTAAGTATAAGTTTCCTTTTCGTTTCCATTTTCTCTAAAACCTCATCGTTGCTCGCATGTTCGGACCATGGTATCCTCATCATCCTTCTGTAGAAATTTCAACTCACTCTTCCTGATGTTAAGTATAAGTTTCCTTTTCGTTTCCATTTTCTCTAAAACCTCATCGTTGCTCGCATGTTCGGACCATGGTATCCTCATCATCCTTCTGTAGAAATTTCAACTCACTCTTCCTGATGTTAAGTATAAGTTTCCTTTTCGTTTCCATTTTCTCTAAAACCTCGTCGTTGCTCGCATGTTCGGACCATGGTATCCTCATCATCCTTCTGTAGAAATTTCAACTCACTCTTCCTGATGTTAAGTATAAGTTTCCTTTTCGTTTCCATTTTCTCTAAAACCTCATCGTTGCTCGCATGTTCGGTCAATGGTATCCTCATCATCCTTCTGTAGAAATTTCAACTGCCTCTTCCTGATGTTAAGTATAAGTTTCCTTTTCGTTTCCATTTTCTCTAAAACCTCGTCGTTGCTCACATGTTCGGTCCATGGTATCCTCATCATCCTTCTGTAGAAATTTCAATTGTCTCTTCCTGATGTTAAGTATAAGTTTCCTTTTCGTTTCCATTTTCTCTAAAACCTCATCGTTGCTCGCATGTTCGGTCCATGGTATCCTCATCATCCTTCTGTAGAAATTTCAACTCACTCTTCCTGATGTTAAGTATAAGTTTCCTTTTCGTTTCCATTTTCTCTAAAACCTCATCGTTGCTCGCATGTTCGGTCCATGGTATCCTCATCATCCTTCTGTAGAAATTTCAACTGCCTCTTCCTGATGTTACGTATAAGTTTCCTTTTCGTTTCCATTTTCTCTAAAACCTCATCGTTGCTCGCATGTTCGGTCCATGGTATCCTCATCATCCTTCTGTAGAAATTTCAACTCACTCTTCCTGATGTTAAGTATAAGTTTCCTTTTCGTTTCCATTTTCTCTAAAACCTCATCGTTGCTCGCATGTTCGGACCATGGTATCCTCATCATCCTTCTGTAGAAATTTCAACTCACTCTTCCTGATGTTAAGTATAAGTTTCCTTTTCGTTTCCATTTTCTCTAAAACCTCATCGTTGCTCGCATGTTCGGACCATGGTATCCTCATCATCCTTCTGTAGAAATTTCAACTCACTCTTCCTGATGTTAAGTATAAGTTTCCTTTTCGTTTCCATTTTCTCTAAAACCTCGTCGTTGCTCGCATGTTCGGACCATGGTATCCTCATCATCCTTCTGTAGAAATTTCAACTCACTCTTCCTGATGTTAAGTATAAGTTTCCTTTTCGTTTCCATTTTCTCTAAAACCTCATCGTTGCTCGCATGTTCGGTCAATGGTATCCTCATCATCCTTCTGTAGAAATTTCAACTGCCTCTTCCTGATGTTAAGTATAAGTTTCCTTTTCGTTTCCATTTTCTCTAAAACCTCGTCGTTGCTCACATGTTCGGTCCATGGTATCCTCATCATCCTTCTGTAGAAATTTCAATTGTCTCTTCCTGATGTTAAGTATAAGTTTCCTTTTCGTTTCCATTTTCTCTAAAACCTCATCGTTGCTCGCATGTTCGGTCCATGGTATCCTCATCATCCTTCTGTAGAAATTTCAACTCACTCTTCCTGATGTTAAGTATAAGTTTCCTTTTCGTTTCCATTTTCTCTAAAACCTCATCGTTGCTCGCATGTTCGGTCCATGGTATCCTCATCATCCTTCTGTAGAAATTTCAACTGCCTCTTCCTGATGTTAAGTATAAGTTTCCTTTTCGTTTCCATTTTCTCTAAAACCTCATCGTTGCTCACATGTTCGGTCCATGGTATCCTCATCATCCTTCTGTAGAAATTTCAACTCACTCTTCCTGATGTTAAGTATAAGTTTCCTTTTCGTTTCCATTTTCTCTAAAACCTCATCGTTGCTCGCATGTTCGGACCATGGTATCCTCATCATCCTTCTGTAGAAATTTCAACTCACTCTTCCTGATGTTAAGTATAAGTTTCCTTTTCGTTTCCATTTTCTCTAAAACCTCGTCGTTGCTCGCATGTTCGGACCATGGTATCCTCATCATCCTTCTGTAGAAATTTCAACTCACTCTTCCTGATGTTAAGTATAAGTTTCCTTTTCGTTTCCATTTTCTCTAAAACCTCATCGTTGCTCGCATGTTCGGTCCATGGTATCCTCATCATCCTTCTGTAGAAATTTCAACTCACTCTTCCTGATGTTAAGTATAAGTTTCCTTTTCGTTTCCATTTTCTCTAAAACCTCATCGTTGCTCGCATGTTCGGTCAATGGTATCCTCATCATCCTTCTGTAGAAATTTCAACTCACTCTTCCTGATGTTAGGTATAAGTTTCCTTTTTGTTTCCATTTTCTCTAAAACCTCATCGTTGCTCGCATGTTCGGTCCATGGTATCCTCATCATCCTTCTGTAGAAATTTCAACTCACTCTTCCTGATGTTAAGTATAAGTTTCCTTTTCGTTTCCATTTTCTCTAAAACCTCGTCGTTGCTCGCATGTTCGGACCATGGTATCCTCATCATCCTTCTGTAGAAATTTCAACTCACTCTTCCTGATGTTAAGTATAAGTTTCCTTTTCGTTTCCATTTTCTCTAAAACCTCGTCGTTGCTCGCATGTTCGGACCATGGTATCCTCATCATCCTTCTGTAGAAATTTCAACTCACTCTTCCTGATGTTAAGTATAAGTTTCCTTTTCGTTTCCATTTTCTCTAAAACCTCATCGTTGCTCGCATGTTCGGTCCATGGTATCCTCATCATCCTTCTGTAGAAATTTCAACTCACTCTTCCTGATGTTAAGTATAAGTTTCCTTTTCGTTTCCATTTTCTCTAAAACCTCATCGTTGCTCGCATGTTCGGTCCATGGTATCCTCATCATCCTTCTGTAGAAATTTCAACTCACTCTTCCTGATGTTAAGTATAAGTTTCCTTTTCGTTTCCATTTTCTCTAAAACCTCATCGTTGCTCGCATGTTCGGTCCATGGTATCCTCATCATCCTTCTGTAGAAATTTCAACTCACTCTTCCTGATGTTAAGTATAAGTTTCCTTTTCGTTTCCATTTTCTCTAAAACCTCATCGTTGCTCGCATGTTCGGTCCATGGTATCCTCATCATCCTTCTGTAGAAATTTCAACTCACTCTTCCTGATGTTAAGTATAAGTTTCCTTTTCGTTTCCATTTTCTCTAAAACCTCGTCGTTGCTCGCATGTTCGGACCATGGTATCCTCATCATCCTTCTGTAGAAATTTCAACTCACTCTTCCTGATGTTAAGTATAAGTTTCCTTTTCGTTTCCATTTTCTCTAAAACCTCGTCGTTGCTCACATGTTCGGTCAATGGTATCCTCATCATCCTTCTGTAGAAATTTCAACTCACTCTTCCTGATGTTAAGTATAAGTTTCCTTTTCGTTTCCATTTTCTCTAAAACCTCGTCGTTGCTCACATGTTCGGTCCATGGTATCCTCATCATCCTTCTGTAGAAATTTCAACTCACTCTTCCTGATGTTAAGTATAAGTTTCCTTTTCGTTTCCATTTTCTCTAAAACCTCATCGTTGCTCGCATGTTCGGTCCATGGTATCCTCATCATCCTTCTGTAGAAATTTCAACTCACTCTTCCTGATGTTAAGTATAAGTTTCCTTTTTGTTTCCATTTTCTCTAAAACATCATCGTTGCTCGCATGTTCGGTCCATGGTATCCTCATCATCCTTCTGTAGAAATTTCAACTCACTCTTCCTGATGTTAAGTATAAGTTTCCTTTTCGTTTCCATTTTCTCTAAAACCTCATCGTTGCTCACATGTTCGGTCCATGGTATCCTCATCATCCTTCTGTAGAAATTTCAACTCACTCTTCCTGATGTTAAGTATAAGTTTCCTTTTCGTTTCCATTTTCTCTAAAACCTCATCGTTGCTCGCATGTTCGGTCCATGGTATCCTCATCATCCTTCTGTAGAAATTTCAACTCACTCTTCCTGATGTTAAGTATAAGTTTCCTTTTCGTTTCCATTTTCTCTAAAACATCATCGTTGCTCGCATGTTCGGTCCATGGTATCCTCATCATCCTTCTGTAGAAATTTCAACTCACTCTTCCTGATGTTAAGTATAAGTTTCCTTTTTGTTTCCATTTTCTCTAAAACATCATCGTTGCTCGCATGTTCGGTCCATGGTATCCTCATCATCCTTCTGTAGAAATTTCAACTCACTCTTCCTGATGTTAAGTATAAGTTTCCTTTTCGTTTCCATTTTCTCTAAAACCTCATCGTTGCTCACATGTTCGGTCCATGGTATCCTCATCATCCTTCTGTAGAAATTTCAACTCACTCTTCCTGATGTTAAGTATAAGTTTCCTTTTCGTTTCCATTTTCTCTAAAACCTCATCGTTGCTCGCATGTTCGGTCCATGGTATCCTCATCATCCTTCTGTAGAAATTTCAACTCACTCTTCCTGATGTTAAGTATAAGTTTCCTTTTCGTTTCCATTTTCTCTAAAACCTCATCGTTGCTCGCATGTTCGGTCCATGGTTTCCTCATCATCCTTCTGTAGAAATTTCAACTCACTCTTCCTGATGTTAAGTATAAGTTTCCTTTTCGTTTCCATTTTCTCTAAAACCTCATCGTTGCTCACATGTTCGGTCCATGGTATCCTCATCATCCTTCTGTAGAAATTTCAACTCACTCTTCCTGATGTTAAGTATAAGTTTCCTTTTCGTTTCCATTTTCTCTAAAACCTCGTCGTTGCTCACATGTTCGGTCAATGGTATCCTCATCATCCTTCTGTAGAAATTTCAACTCACTCTTCCTGATGTTAAGTATAAGTTTCCTTTTCGTTTCCATTTTCTCTAAAACCTCATCGTTGCTCGCATGTTCGGTCCATGGTATCCTCATCATCCTTCTGTAGAAATTTCAACTCACTCTTCCTGATGTTAAGTATAAGTTTCCTTTTTGTTTCCATTTTCTCTAAAACATCATCGTTGCTCGCATGTTCGGTCCATGGTATCCTCATCATCCTTCTGTAGAAATTTCAACTCACTCTTCCTGATGTTAAGTATAAGTTTCCTTTTCGTTTCCATTTTCTCTAAAACCTCATCGTTGCTCGCATGTTCGGTCCATGGTATCCTCATCATCCTTCTGTAGAAATTTCAACTCACTCTTCCTGATGTTAAGTATAAGTTTCCTTTTCGTTTCCATTTTCTCTAAAACCTCATCGTTGCTCGCATGTTCGGTCCATGGTATCCTCATCATCCTTCTGTAGAAATTTCAACTCACTCTTCCTGATGTTAAGTATAAGTTTCCTTTTCGTTTCCATTTTCTCTAAAACCTCATCGTTGCTCACATGTTCGGTCCATGGTATCCTCATCATCCTTCTGTAGAAATTTCAACTCACTCTTCCTGATGTTAAGTATAAGTTTCCTTTTCGTTTCCATTTTCTCTAAAACCTCGTCGTTGCTCACATGTTCGGTCAATGGTATCCTCATCATCCTTCTGTAGAAATTTCAACTCACTCTTCCTGATGTTAAGTATAAGTTTCCTTTTCGTTTCCATTTTCTCTAAAACCTCATCGTTGCTCGCATGTTCGGTCAATGGTATCCTCATCATCCTTCTGTAGAAATTTCAGCTGTCTCTTCCTGATGTTAAGTATATGTTTCCTTTTCGTTTCCATTTTCTCTAAAACCTCATCGTTGCTCGCATGTTCGGTCAATGGTATCCTCATCATCCTTCTGTAGAAATTTCAGCTGTCTCTTCCTGATGTTAAGTATAAGTTTCCTTTTCGTTTCCATTTTCTCTAAAACCTCATCGTTGCTCGCATGTTCGGTCCATGGTATCCTCATCATCCTTCTGTAGAAATTTCAACTCACTCTTCCTGATGTTAAGTATAAGTTTCCTTTTTGTTTCCATTTTCTCTAAAACATCATCGTTGCTCGCATGTTCGGTCCATGGTATCCTCATCATCCTTCTGTAGAAATTTCAACTCACTCTTCCTGATGTTAAGTATAAGTTTCCTTTTTGTTTCCATTTTCTCTAAAACCTCGTCGTTGCTCACATGTTCGGTCCATGGTATCCTCATCATCCTTCTGTAGAAATTTCAACTCACTCTTCCTGATGTTAAGTATAAGTTTCCTTTTCGTTTCCATTTTCTCTAAAACATCATCGTTGCTCGCATGTTCGGTCCATGGTATCCTCATCATCCTTCTGTAGAAATTTCAACTCACTCTTCCTGATGTTAAGTATAAGTTTCCTTTTCGTTTCCATTTTCTCTAAAACATCATCGTTGCTCGCATGTTCGGTCCATGGTATCCTCATCATCCTTCTGTAGAAATTTCAACTCACTCTTCCTGATGTTAAGTATAAGTTTCCTTTTCGTTTCCATTTTCTCTAAAACATCATCGTTGCTCGCATGTTCGGACCATGGTATCCTCATCATCCTTCTGTAGAAATTTCAACTGCCTCTTCCTGATGTTAAGTATAAGTTTCCTTTTCGTTTCCATTTTCTCTAAAACCTCATCGTTGCTCACATGTTCGGCCCATGGTATCCTCATCATCCTTCTGTAGAAATTTCAACTCACTCTTCCTGATGTTAAGTATAAGTTTCCTTTTCGTTTCCATTTTCTCTAAAACCTCATCGTTGCTCACATGTTCGGCCCATGGTATCCTCATCATCCTTCTGTAGAAATTTCAACTGCCTCTTCCTGATGTTAAGTATAAGTTTCCTTTTCGTTTCCATTTTCTCTAAAACCTCATCGTTGCTCACATGTTCGGCCCATGGTATCCTCATCATCCTTCTGTAGAAATTTCAACTCACTCTTCCTGATGTTAAGTATAAGTTTCCTTTTTGTTTCCATTTTCTCTAAAACATCATCGTTGCTCGCATGTTCGGTCCATGGTATCCTCATCATCCTTCTGTAGAAATTTCAACTCACTCTTCCTGATGTTAAGTATAAGTTTCCTTTTTGTTTCCATTTTCTCTAAAACCTCGTCGTTGCTCACATGTTCGGTCCATGGTATCCTCATCATCCTTCTGTAGAAATTTCAACTCACTCTTCCTGATGTTAAGTATAAGTTTCCTTTTCGTTTCCATTTTCTCTAAAACATCATCGTTGCTCGCATGTTCGGTCCATGGTATCCTCATCATCCTTCTGTAGAAATTTCAACTCACTCTTCCTGATGTTAAGTATAAGTTTCCTTTTCGTTTCCATTTTCTCTAAAACATCATCGTTGCTCGCATGTTCGGTCCATGGTATCCTCATCATCCTTCTGTAGAAATTTCAACTCACTCTTCCTGATGTTAAGTATAAGTTTCCTTTTCGTTTCCATTTTCTCTAAAACATCATCGTTGCTCGCATGTTCGGACCATGGTATCCTCATCATCCTTCTGTAGAAATTTCAACTGCCTCTTCCTGATGTTAAGTATAAGTTTCCTTTTCGTTTCCATTTTCTCTAAAACCTCATCGTTGCTCACATGTTCGGCCCATGGTATCCTCATCATCCTTCTGTAGAAATTTCAACTCACTCTTCCTGATGTTAAGTATAAGTTTCCTTTTCGTTTCCATTTTCTCTAAAACCTCATCGTTGCTCACATGTTCGGCCCATGGTATCCTCATCATCCTTCTGTAGAAATTTCAACTGCCTCTTCCTGATGTTAAGTATAAGTTTCCTTTTCGTTTCCATTTTCTCTAAAACCTCATCGTTGCTCACATGTTCGGCCCATGGTATCCTCATCATCCTTCTGTAGAAATTTCAACTCACTCTTCCTGATGTTAAGTATAAGTTTCCTTTTTGTTTCCATTTTCTCTAAAACATCATCGTTGCTCGCATGTTCGGTCCATGGTATCCTCATCATCCTTCTGTAGAAATTTCAACTCACTCTTCCTGATGTTAAGTATAAGTTTCCTTTTTGTTTCCATTTTCTCTAAAACCTCGTCGTTGCTCACATGTTCGGTCCATGGTATCCTCATCATCCTTCTGTAGAAATTTCAACTCACTCTTCCTGATGTTAAGTATAAGTTTCCTTTTCGTTTCCATTTTCTCTAAAACATCATCGTTGCTCGCATGTTCGGTCCATGGTATCCTCATCATCCTTCTGTAGAAATTTCAACTCACTCTTCCTGATGTTAAGTATAAGTTTCCTTTTCGTTTCCATTTTCTCTAAAACATCATCGTTGCTCGCATGTTCGGTCCATGGTATCCTCATCATCCTTCTGTAGAAATTTCAACTCACTCTTCCTGATGTTAAGTATAAGTTTCCTTTTCGTTTCCATTTTCTCTAAAACATCATCGTTGCTCGCATGTTCGGTCCATGGTATCCTCATCATCCTTCTGTAGAAATTTCAACTGCCTCTTCCTGATGTTAAGTATAAGTTTCCTTTTCGTTTCCATTTTCTCTAAAACCTCATCGTTGCTCACATGTTCGGCCCATGGTATCCTCATCATCCTTCTGTAGAAATTTCAACTCACTCTTCCTGATGTTAAGTATAAGTTTCCTTTTCGTTTCCATTTTCTCTAAAACCTCATCGTTGCTCACATGTTCGGCCCATGGTATCCTCATCATCCTTCTGTAGAAATTTCAACTCACTCTTCCTGATGTTAAGTATAAGTTTCCTTTTCGTTTCCATTTTCTCTAAAACCTCGTCGTTGCTCGCATGTTCGGTCCATGGTATCCTCATCATCCTTCTGTAGAAATTTCAACTCACTCTTCCTGATGTTAAGTATAAGTTTCCTTTTTGTTTCCATTTTCTCTAAAACCTCATCGTTGCTCGCATGTTCGGTCCATGGTATCCTCATCATCCTTCTGTAGAAATTTCAACTCACTCTTCCTGATGTTAAGTATAAGTTTCCTTTTCGTTTCCATTTTCTCTAAAACCTCGTCGTTGCTCGCATGTTCGGTCCATGGTATCCTCATCATCCTTCTGTAGAAATTTCAACTCACTCTTCCTGATGTTAAGTATAAGTTTCCTTTTCGTTTCCATTTTCTCTAAAACCTCATCGTTGCTCGCATGTTCGGACCATGGTATCCTCATCATCCTTCTGTAGAAATTTCAACTCACTCTTCCTGATGTTAAGTATAAGTTTCCTTTTTGTTTCCATTTTCTCTAAAACCTCGTCGTTGCTCACATGTTCGGCCCATGGTATCCTCATCATCCTTCTGTAGAAATTTCAACTCACTCTTCCTGATGTTAAGTATAAGTTTCCTTTTCGTTTCCATTTTCTCTAAAACCTCATCGTTGCTCGCATGTTCGGTCCATGGTATCCTCATCATCCTTCTGTAGAAATTTCAACTCACTCTTCCTGATGTTAAGTATAAGTTTCCTTTTCGTTTCCATTTTCTCTAAAACCTCGTCGTTGCTCACATGTTCGGCCCATGGTATCCTCATCATCCTTCTGTAGAAATTTCAACTCACTCTTCCTGATGTTAAGTATAAGTTTCCTTTTCGTTTCCATTTTCTCTAAAACCTCGTCGTTGCTCGCATGTTCGGTCCATGGTATCCTCATCATCCTTCTGTAGAAATTTCAACTCACTCTTCCTGATGTTAAGTATAAGTTTCCTTTTCGTTTCCATTTTCTCTAAAACCTCATCGTTGCTCGCATGTTCGGTCCATGGTATCCTCATCATCCTTCTGTAGAAATTTCAACTGCCTCTTCCTGATGTTAAGTATAAGTTTCCTTTTCGTTTCCATTTTCTCTAAAACCTCATCGTTGCTCACATGTTCGGCCCATGGTATCCTCATCATCCTTCTGTAGAAATTTCAACTCACTCTTCCTGATGTTAAGTATAAGTTTCCTTTTCGTTTCCATTTTCTCTAAAACCTCATCGTTGCTCACATGTTCGGCCCATGGTATCCTCATCATCCTTCTGTAGAAATTTCAACTCACTCTTCCTGATGTTAAGTATAAGTTTCCTTTTCGTTTCCATTTTCTCTAAAACCTCGTCGTTGCTCGCATGTTCGGTCCATGGTATCCTCATCATCCTTCTGTAGAAATTTCAACTCACTCTTCCTGATGTTAAGTATAAGTTTCCTTTTTGTTTCCATTTTCTCTAAAACCTCGTCGTTGCTCACATGTTCGGCCCATGGTATCCTCATCATCCTTCTGTAGAAATTTCAACTCACTCTTCCTGATGTTAAGTATAAGTTTCCTTTTCGTTTCCATTTTCTCTAAAACCTCGTCGTTGCTCGCATGTTCGGTCCATGGTATCCTCATCATCCTTCTGTAGAAATTTCAACTCACTCTTCCTGATGTTAAGTATAAGTTTCCTTTTCGTTTCCATTTTCTCTAAAACCTCATCGTTGCTCGCATGTTCGGACCATGGTATCCTCATCATCCTTCTGTAGAAATTTCAACTCACTCTTCCTGATGTTAAGTATAAGTTTCCTTTTCGTTTCCATTTTCTCTAAAACCTCGTCGTTGCTCACATGTTCGGTCCATGGTATCCTCATCATCCTTCTGTAGAAATTTCAACTCACTCTTCCTGATGTTAAGTATAAGTTTCCTTTTCGTTTCCATTTTCTCTAAAACCTCATCGTTGCTCACATGTTCGGCCCATGGTATCCTCATCATCCTTCTGTAGAAATTTCAACTCACTCTTCCTGATGTTAAGTATAAGTTTCCTTTTCGTTTCCATTTTCTCTAAAACCTCATCGTTGCTCACATGTTCGGCCCATGGTATCCTCATCATCCTTCTGTAGAAATTTCAACTCACTCTTCCTGATGTTAAGTATAAGTTTCCTTTTCGTTTCCATTTTCTCTAAAACCTCGTCGTTGCTCACATGTTCGGCCCATGGTATCCTCATCATCCTTCTGTAGAAATTTCAACTCACTCTTCCTGATGTTAAGTATAAGTTTCCTTTTCGTTTCCATTTTCTCTAAAACCTCATCGTTGCTCGCATGTTCGGACCATGGTATCCTCATCATCCTTCTGTAGAAATTTCAACTCACTCTTCCTGATGTTAAGTATAAGTTTCCTTTTCGTTTCCATTTTCTCTAAAACCTCATCGTTGCTCACATGTTCGGTCCATGGTATCCTCATCATCCTTCTGTAGAAATTTCAACGGCCTCTTCCTGATGTTAAGTATAAGTTTCCTTTTCGTTTCCATTTTCTCTAAAACCTCATCGTTGCTCACATGTTCGGTCCATGGTATCCTCATCATCCTTCTGTAGAAATTTCAACGGACTCTTCCTGATGTTAAGTATAAGTTTCCTTTTCGTTTCCATTTTCTCTAAAACCTCATCGTTGCTCGCATGTTCGGTCCATGGTATCCTCATCATCCTTCTGTAGAAATTTCAACTCACTCTTCCTGATGTTAAGTATAAGTTTCCTTTTCGTTTCCATTTTCTCTAAAACCTCATCGTTGCTCGCATGTTCGGTCCATGGTATCCTCATCATCCTTCTGTAGAAATTTCAACTGCCTCTTCCTGATGTTAAGTATAAGTTTCCTTTTCGTTTCCATTTTCTCTAAAACCTCATCGTTGCTCACATGTTCGGTCCATGGTATCCTCATCATCCTTCTGTAGAAATTTCAACGGCCTCTTCCTGATGTTAAGTATAAGTTTCCTTTTCGTTTCCATTTTCTCTAAAACCTCATCGTTGCTCGCATGTTCGGTCCATGGTATCCTCATCATCCTTCTGTAGAAATTTCAACTCACTCTTCCTGATGTTAAGTATAAGTTTCCTTTTCGTTTCCATTTTCTCTAAAACCTCATCGTTGCTCACATGTTCGGCCCATGGTATCCTCATCATCCTTCTGTAGAAATTTCAACTCACTCTTCCTGATGTTAAGTATAAGTTTCCTTTTCGTTTCCATTTTCTCTAAAACCTCATCGTTGCTCACATGTTCGGCCCATGGTATCCTCATCATCCTTCTGTAGAAATTTCAACTCACTCTTCCTGATGTTAAGTATAAGTTTCCTTTTCGTTTCCATTTTCTCTAAAACCTCATCGTTGCTCGCATGTTCGGTCCATGGTATCCTCATCATCCTTCTGTAGAAATTTCAACTCACTCTTCCTGATGTTAAGTATAAGTTTCCTTTTCGTTTCCATTTTCTCTAAAACCTCATCGTTGCTCGCATGTTCGGTCCATGGTATCCTCATCATCCTTCTGTAGAAATTTCAACTGCCTCTTCCTGATGTTAAGTATAAGTTTCCTTTTCGTTTCCATTTTCTCTAAAACCTCATCGTTGCTCACATGTTCGGTCCATGGTATCCTCATCATCCTTCTGTAGAAATTTCAACGGCCTCTTCCTGATGTTAAGTATAAGTTTCCTTTTCGTTTCCATTTTCTCTAAAACCTCATCGTTGCTCGCATGTTCGGTCCATGGTATCCTCATCATCCTTCTGTAGAAATTTCAACTCACTCTTCCTGATGTTAAGTATAAGTTTCCTTTTCGTTTCCATTTTCTCTAAAACCTCATCGTTGCTCACATGTTCGGCCCATGGTATCCTCATCATCCTTCTGTAGAAATTTCAACTCACTCTTCCTGATGTTAAGTATAAGTTTCCTTTTCGTTTCCATTTTCTCTAAAACCTCATCGTTGCTCACATGTTCGGCCCATGGTATCCTCATCATCCTTCTGTAGAAATTTCAACTCACTCTTCCTGATGTTAAGTATAAGTTTCCTTTTCGTTTCCATTTTCTCTAAAACCTCGTCGTTGCTCACATGTTCGGCCCATGGTATCCTCATCATCCTTCTGTAGAAATTTCAACTCACTCTTCCTGATGTTAAGTATAAGTTTCCTTTTCGTTTCCATTTTCTCTAAAACCTCATCGTTGCTCACATGTTCGGCCCATGGTATCCTCATCATCCTTCTGTAGAAATTTCAACTCACTCTTCCTGATGTTAAGTATAAGTTTCCTTTTCGTTTCCATTTTCTCTAAAACCTCATCGTTGCTCGCATGTTCGGTCCATGGTATCCTCATCATCCTTCTGTAGAAATTTCAACTGCCTCTTCCTGATGTTAAGTATAAGTTTCCTTTTCGTTTCCATTTTCTCTAAAACCTCATCGTTGCTCACATGTTCGGTCCATGGTATCCTCATCATCCTTCTGTAGAAATTTCAACGGCCTCTTCCTGATGTTAAGTATAAGTTTCCTTTTCGTTTCCATTTTCTCTAAAACCTCATCGTTGCTCGCATGTTCGGTCCATGGTATCCTCATCATCCTTCTGTAGAAATTTCAACTGCCTCTTCCTGATGTTAAGTATAAGTTTCCTTTTCGTTTCCATTTTCTCTAAAACCTCATCGTTGCTCACATGTTCGGTCCATGGTATCCTCATCATCCTTCTGTAGAAATTTCAACGGCCTCTTCCTGATGTTAAGTATAAGTTTCCTTTTCGTTTCCATTTTCTCTAAAACCTCATCGTTGCTCGCATGTTCGGTCCATGGTATCCTCATCATCCTTCTGTAGAAATTTCAACTGCCTCTTCCTGATGTTAAGTATAAGTTTCCTTTTCGTTTCCATTTTCTCTAAAACCTCATCGTTGCTCACATGTTCGGTCCATGGTATCCTCATCATCCTTCTGTAGAAATTTCAACGGCCTCTTCCTGATGTTAAGTATAAGTTTCCTTTTCGTTTCCATTTTCTCTAAAACCTCATCGTTGCTCGCATGTTCGGTCCATGGTATCCTCATCATCCTTCTGTAGAAATTTCAACTCACTCTTCCTGATGTTAAGTATAAGTTTCCTTTTCGTTTCCATTTTCTCTAAAACCTCATCGTTGCTCACATGTTCGGCCCATGGTATCCTCATCATCCTTCTGTAGAAATTTCAACTCACTCTTCCTGATGTTAAGTATAAGTTTCCTTTTCGTTTCCATTTTCTCTAAAACCTCATCGTTGCTCACATGTTCGGCCCATGGTATCCTCATCATCCTTCTGTAGAAATTTCAACTCACTCTTCCTGATGTTAAGTATAAGTTTCCTTTTCGTTTCCATTTTCTCTAAAACCTCGTCGTTGCTCACATGTTCGGCCCATGGTATCCTCATCATCCTTCTGTAGAAATTTCAACTCACTCTTCCTGATGTTAAGTATAAGTTTCCTTTTCGTTTCCATTTTCTCTAAAACCTCATCGTTGCTCACATGTTCGGCCCATGGTATCCTCATCATCCTTCTGTAGAAATTTCAACTCACTCTTCCTGATGTTAAGTATAAGTTTCCTTTTCGTTTCCATTTTCTCTAAAACCTCATCGTTGCTCGCATGTTCGGTCCATGGTATCCTCATCATCCTTCTGTAGAAATTTCAACTGCCTCTTCCTGATGTTAAGTATAAGTTTCCTTTTCGTTTCCATTTTCTCTAAAACCTCATCGTTGCTCACATGTTCGGTCCATGGTATCCTCATCATCCTTCTGTAGAAATTTCAACGGCCTCTTCCTGATGTTAAGTATAAGTTTCCTTTTCGTTTCCATTTTCTCTAAAACCTCATCGTTGCTCGCATGTTCGGTCCATGGTATCCTCATCATCCTTCTGTAGAAATTTCAACTCACTCTTCCTGATGTTAAGTATAAGTTTCCTTTTCGTTTCCATTTTCTCTAAAACCTCATCGTTGCTCACATGTTCGGCCCATGGTATCCTCATCATCCTTCTGTAGAAATTTCAACTCACTCTTCCTGATGTTAAGTATAAGTTTCCTTTTCGTTTCCATTTTCTCTAAAACCTCATCGTTGCTCACATGTTCGGCCCATGGTATCCTCATCATCCTTCTGTAGAAATTTCAACTCACTCTTCCTGATGTTAAGTATAAGTTTCCTTTTCGTTTCCATTTTCTCTAAAACCTCATCGTTGCTCACATGTTCGGCCCATGGTATCCTCATCATCCTTCTGTAGAAATTTCAACTCACTCTTCCTGATGTTAAGTATAAGTTTCCTTTTCGTTTCCATTTTCTCTAAAACCTCGTCGTTGCTCGCATGTTCGGTCCATGGTATCCTCATCATCCTTCTGTAGAAATTTCAACTCACTCTTCCTGATGTTAAGTATAAGTTTCCTTTTCGTTTCCATTTTCTCTAAAACCTCATCGTTGCTCGCATGTTCGGACCATGGTATCCTCATCATCCTTCTGTAGAAATTTCAACTCACTCTTCCTGATGTTAAGTATAAGTTTCCTTTTCGTTTCCATTTTCTCTAAAACCTCGTCGTTGCTCACATGTTCGGTCCATGGTATCCTCATCATCCTTCTGTAGAAATTTCAACTCACTCTTCCTGATGTTAAGTATAAGTTTCCTTTTCGTTTCCATTTTCTCTAAAACCTCATCGTTGCTCACATGTTCGGCCCATGGTATCCTCATCATCCTTCTGTAGAAATTTCAACTCACTCTTCCTGATGTTAAGTATAAGTTTCCTTTTCGTTTCCATTTTCTCTAAAACCTCGTCGTTGCTCACATGTTCGGCCCATGGTATCCTCATCATCCTTCTGTAGAAATTTCAACTCACTCTTCCTGATGTTAAGTATAAGTTTCCTTTTCGTTTCCATTTTCTCTAAAACCTCATCGTTGCTCGCATGTTCGGTCCATGGTATCCTCATCATCCTTCTGTAGAAATTTCAACTCACTCTTCCTGATGTTAAGTATAAGTTTCCTTTTCGTTTCCATTTTCTCTAAAACCTCGTCGTTGCTCACATGTTCGGCCCATGGTATCCTCATCATCCTTCTGTAGAAATTTCAACTCACTCTTCCTGATGTTAAGTATAAGTTTCCTTTTCGTTTCCATTTTCTCTAAAACCTCGTCGTTGCTCGCATGTTCGGTCCATGGTATCCTCATCATCCTTCTGTAGAAATTTCAACTCACTCTTCCTGATGTTAAGTATAAGTTTCCTTTTCGTTTCCATTTTCTCTAAAACCTCATCGTTGCTCGCATGTTCGGACCATGGTATCCTCATCATCCTTCTGTAGAAATTTAAACTCACTCTTCCTGATGTTAAGTATAAGTTTCCTTTTTGTTTCCATTTTCTCTAAAACCTCGTCGTTGCTCACATGTTCGGCCCATGGTATCCTCATCATCCTTCTGTAGAAATTTCAACTCACTCTTCCTGATGTTAAGTATAAGTTTCCTTTTCGTTTCCATTTTCTCTAAAACCTCATCGTTGCTCGCATGTTCGGTCCATGGTATCCTCATCATCCTTCTGTAGAAATTTCAACTCACTCTTCCTGATGTTAAGTATAAGTTTCCTTTTCGTTTCCATTTTCTCTAAAACCTCGTCGTTGCTCACATGTTCGGCCCATGGTATCCTCATCATCCTTCTGTAGAAATTTCAACTCACTCTTCCTGATGTTAAGTATAAGTTTCCTTTTCGTTTCCATTTTCTCTAAAACCTCGTCGTTGCTCGCATGTTCGGTCCATGGTATCCTCATCATCCTTCTGTAGAAATTTCAACTCACTCTTCCTGATGTTAAGTATAAGTTTCCTTTTCGTTTCCATTTTCTCTAAAACCTCATCGTTGCTCGCATGTTCGGACCATGGTATCCTCATCATCCTTCTGTAGAAATTTCAACTCACTCTTCCTGATGTTAAGTATAAGTTTCCTTTTCGTTTCCATTTTCTCTAAAACCTCATCGTTGCTCGCATGTTCGGTCCATGGTATCCTCATCATCCTTCTGTAGAAATTTCAACTCACTCTTCCTGATGTTAAGTATAAGTTTCCTTTTCGTTTCCATTTTCTCTAAAACCTCATCGTTGCTCGCATGTTCGGTCCATGGTATCCTCATCATCCTTCTGTAGAAATTTCAACTCACTCTTCCTGATGTTAAGTATAAGTTTCCTTTTCGTTTCCATTTTCTCTAAAACCTCATCGTTGCTCACATGTTCGGCCCATGGTATCCTCATCATCCTTCTGTAGAAATTTCAACGGCCTCTTCCTGATGTTAAGTATAAGTTTCCTTTTCGTTTCCATTTTCTCTAAAACCTCATCGTTGCTCGCATGTTCGGTCAATGGTATCCTCATCATCCTTCTGTAGAAATTTCAACTCACTCTTCCTGATGTTAAGTATAAGTTTCCTTTTCGTTTCCATTTTCTCTAAAACCTCGTCGTTGGTCACATGTTCGGCCCATGGTATCCTCATCATCCTTCTGTAGAAATTTCAACTCACTCTTCCTGATGTTAAGTATAAGTTTCCTTTTCGTTTCCATTTTCTCTAAAACCTCATCGTTGCTCACATGTTCGGCCCATGGTATCCTCATCATCCTTCTGTAGAAATTTCAACTCACTCTTCCTGATGTTAAGTATAAGTTTCCTTTTCGTTTCCATTTTCTCTAAAACCTCATCGTTGCTCACATGTTCGGCCCATGGTATCCTCATCATCCTTCTGTAGAAATTTCAACTCACTCTTCCTGATGTTAAGTATAAGTTTCCTTTTCGTTTCCATTTTCTCTAAAACCTCGTCGTTGCTCACATGTTCGGCCCATGGTATCCTCATCATCCTTCTGTAGAAATTTCAACTCACTCTTCCTGATGTTAAGTATAAGTTTCCTTTTCGTTTCCATTTTCTCTAAAACCTCATCGTTGCTCGCATGTTCGGTCCATGGTATCCTCATCATCCTTCTGTAGAAATTTCAACTCACTCTTCCTGATGTTAAGTATAAGTTTCCTTTTCGTTTCCATTTTCTCTAAAACCTCGTCGTTGCTCACATGTTCGGCCCATGGTATCCTCATCATCCTTCTGTAGAAATTTCAACTCACTCTTCCTGATGTTAAGTATAAGTTTCCTTTTCGTTTCCATTTTCTCTAAAACCTCATCGTTGCTCGCATGTTCGGTCCATGGTATCCTCATCATCCTTCTGTAGAAATTTCAACTCACTCTTCCTGATGTTAAGTATAAGTTTCCTTTTCGTTTCCATTTTCTCTAAAACCTCGTCGTTGCTCACATGTTCGGCCCATGGTATCCTCATCATCCTTCTGTAGAAATTTCAACTCACTCTTCCTGATGTTAAGTATAAGTTTCCTTTTCGTTTCCATTTTCTCTAAAACCTCATCGTTGCTCGCATGTTCGGTCCATGGTATCCTCATCATCCTTCTGTAGAAATTTCAACTCACTCTTCCTGATGTTAAGTATAAGTTTCCTTTTCGTTTCCATTTTCTCTAAAACCTCGTCGTTGCTCACATGTTCGGCCCATGGTATCCTCATCATCCTTCTGTAGAAATTTCAACTCACTCTTCCTGATGTTAAGTATAAGTTTCCTTTTCGTTTCCATTTTCTCTAAAACCTCATCGTTGCTCGCATGTTCGGTCCATGGTATCCTCATCATCCTTCTGTAGAAATTTCAACTCACTCTTCCTGATGTTAAGTATAAGTTTCCTTTTCGTTTCCATTTTCTCTAAAACCTCATCGTTGCTCGCATGTTCGGTCCATGGTATCCTCATCATCCTTCTGTAGAAATTTCAACTCACTCTTCCTGATGTTAAGTATAAGTTTCCTTTTCGTTTCCATTTTCTCTAAAACCTCATCGTTGCTCACATGTTCGGCCCATGGTATCCTCATCATCCTTCTGTAGAAATTTCAACTCACTCTTCCTGATGTTAAGTATAAGTTTCCTTTTCGTTTCCATTTTCTCTAAAACCTCATCGTTGCTCGCATGTTCGGTCCATGGTATCCTCATCATCCTTCTGTAGAAATTTCAACTCACTCTTCCTGATGTTAAGTATAAGTTTCCTTTTCGTTTCCATTTTCTCTAAAACCTCGTCGTTGCTCACATGTTCGGCCCATGGTATCCTCATCATCCTTCTGTAGAAATTTCAACTCACTCTTCCTGATGTTAAGTATAAGTTTCCTTTTCGTTTCCATTTTCTCTAAAACCTCATCGTTGCTCGCATGTTCGGTCCATGGTATCCTCATCATCCTTCTGTAGAAATTTCAACTCACTCTTCCTGATGTTAAGTATAAGTTTCCTTTTCGTTTCCATTTTCTCTAAAACCTCATCGTTGCTCACATGTTCGGCCCATGGTATCCTCATCATCCTTCTGTAGAAATTTCAACTCACTCTTCCTGATGTTAAGTATAAGTTTCCTTTTCGTTTCCATTTTCTCTAAAACCTCATCGTTGCTCGCATGTTCGGTCCATGGTATCCTCATCATCCTTCTGTAGAAATTTCAACTCACTCTTCCTGATGTTAAGTATAAGTTTCCTTTTCGTTTCCATTTTCTCTAAAACCTCGTCGTTGCTCACATGTTCGGCCCATGGTATCCTCATCATCCTTCTGTAGAAATTTCAACTCACTCTTCCTGATGTTAAGTATAAGTTTCCTTTTCGTTTCCATTTTCTCTAAAACCTCATCGTTGCTCGCATGTTCGGTCCATGGTATCCTCATCATCCTTCTGTAGAAATTTCAACTCACTCTTCCTGATGTTAAGTATAAGTTTCCTTTTCGTTTCCATTTTCTCTAAAACCTCATCGTTGCTCGCATGTTCGGTCCATGGTATCCTCATCATCCTTCTGTAGAAATTTCAACTCACTCTTCCTGATGTTAAGTATAAGTTTCCTTTTCGTTTCCATTTTCTCTAAAACCTCATCGTTGCTCACATATTCGGTCCATGGTATCCTCATCATCCTTCTGTAGAAATTTCAATTGCCTCTTCCTGATGTTAAGTATAAGTTTCCTTTTCGTTTCCATTTTCTCTAAAACCTCGTCGTTGCTCACATGTTCGGCCCATGGTATCCTCATCATCCTTCTGTAGAAATTTCAACTGCCTCTTCCTGATGTTAAGTATAAGTTTCCTTTTCGTTTCCATTTTCTCTAAAACCTCATCGTTGCTCGCATGTTCGGTCCATGGTATCCTCATCATCCTTCTGTAGAAATTTCAACTCACTCTTCCTTATGTTAAGTATAAGTTTCCTTTTCGTTTCCATTTTCTCTAAAACCTCGTCGTTGCTCGCATGTTCGGTCAATGGTATCCTCATCATCCTTCTGTAGAAATTTCAACTCACTCTTCCTGATGTTAAGTATAAGTTTCCTTTTCGTTTCCATTTTCTCTAAAACCTCATCGTTGCTCGCATGTTCGGTCAATGGTATCCTCATCATCCTTCTGTAGAAATTTCAACTCACTCTTCCTGATGTTAAGTATAAGTTTCCTTTTCGTTTCCATTTTCTCTAAAACCTCGTCGTTGCTCACATGTTCGGCCCATGGTATCCTCATCATCCTTCTGTAGAAATTTCAACTCACTCTTCCTGATGTTAAGTATAAGTTTCCTTTTCGTTTCCATTTTCTCTAAAACCTCATCGTTGCTCACATGTTCGGCCCATGGTATCCTCATCATCCTTCTGTAGAAATTTCAACTCACTCTTCCTGATGTTAAGTATAAGTTTCCTTTTCGTTTCCATTTTCTCTAAAACCTCATCGTTGCTCACATGTTCGGCCCATGGTATCCTCATCATCCTTCTGTAGAAATTTCAACTCACTCTTCCTGATGTTAAGTATAAGTTTCCTTTTCGTTTCCATTTTCTCTAAAACCTCGTCGTTGCTCACATGTTCGGTCAATGGTATCCTCATCATCCTTCTGTAGAAATTTCAACTCACTCTTCCTTATGTTAAGTATAAGTTTCCTTTTCGTTTCCATTTTCTCTAAAACCTCGTCGTTGCTCACATGTTCGGCCCATGGTATCCTCATCATCCTTCTGTAGAAATTTCAACTCACTCTTCCTTATGTTAAGTATAAGTTTCCTTTTCGTTTCCATTTTCTCTAAAACCTCATCGTTGCTCGCATGTTCGGTCCATGGTATCCTCATCATCCTTCTGTAGAAATTTCAACTCACTCTTCCTGATGTTAAGTATAAGTTTCCTTTTCGTTTCCATTTTCTCTAAAACCTCATCGTTGCTCGCATGTTCGGACCATGGTATCCTCATCATCCTTCTGTAGAAATTTCAACTCACTCTTCCTGATGTTAAGTATAAGTTTCCTTTTCGTTTCCATTTTCTCTAAAACCTCATCGTTGCTCGCATGTTCGGCCCATGGTATCCTCATCATCCTTCTGTAGAAATTTCAACTCACTCTTCCTTATGTTAAGTATAAGTTTCCTTTTCGTTTCCATTTTCTCTAAAACCTCATCGTTGCTCGCATGTTCGGTCCATGGTATCCTCATCATCCTTCTGTAGAAATTTCAACTCACTCTTCCTGATGTTAAGTATAAGTTTCCTTTTCGTTTCCATTTTCTCTAAAACCTCATCGTTGCTCGCATGTTCGGCCCATGGTATCCTCATCATCCTTCTGTAGAAATTTCAACTCACTCTTCCTGATGTTAAGTATAAGTTTCCTTTTCGTTTCCATTTTCTCTAAAACCTCGTCGTTGCTCACATGTTCGGTCAATGGTATCCTCATCATCCTTCTGTAGAAATTTCAACTCACTCTTCCTGATGTTAAGTATAAGTTTCCTTTTCGTTTCCATTTTCTCTAAAACCTCGTCGTTGCTCACATGTTCGGCCCATGGTATCCTCATCATCCTTCTGTAGAAATTTCAACTCACTCTTCCTTATGTTAAGTATAAGTTTCCTTTTCGTTTCCATTTTCTCTAAAACCTCGTCGTTGCTCACATGTTCGGCCCATGGTATCCTCATCATCCTTCTGTAGAAATTTCAACTCACTCTTCCTGATGTTAAGTATAAGTTTCCTTTTCGTTTCCATTTTCTCTAAAACCTCATCGTTGCTCGCATGTTCGGTCCATGGTATCCTCATCATCCTTCTGTAGAAATTTCAACTCACTCTTCCTGATGTTAAGTATAAGTTTCCTTTTCGTTTCCATTTTCTCTAAAACCTCATCGTTGCTCGCATGTTCGGACCATGGTATCCTCATCATCCTTCTGTAGAAATTTCAACTCACTCTTCCTGATGTTAAGTATAAGTTTCCTTTTCGTTTCCATTTTCTCTAAAACCTCATCGTTGCTCGCATGTTCGGTCCATGGTATCCTCATCATCCTTCTGTAGAAATTTCAACTCACTCTTCCTGATGTTAAGTATAAGTTTCCTTTTCGTTTCCATTTTCTCTAAAACCTCATCGTTGCTCGCATGTTCGGTCCATGGTATCCTCATCATCCTTCTGTAGAAATTTCAACTCACTCTTCCTGATGTTAAGTATAAGTTTCCTTTTCGTTTCCATTTTCTCTAAAACCTCATCGTTGCTCACATGTTCGGCCCATGGTATCCTCATCATCCTTCTGTAGAAATTTCAACTCACTCTTCCTGATGTTAAGTATAAGTTTCCTTTTCGTTTCCATTTTCTCTAAAACCTCATCGTTGCTCGCATGTTCGGTCCATGGTATCCTCATCATCCTTCTGTAGAAATTTCAACTCACTCTTCCTGATGTTAAGTATAAGTTTCCTTTTCGTTTCCATTTTCTCTAAAACCTCATCGTTGCTCACATGTTCGGTCCATGGTATCCTCATCATCCTTCTGTAGAAATTTCAACTCACTCTTCCTGATGTTAAGTATAAGTTTCCTTTTCGTTTCCATTTTCTCTAAAACCTCGTCGTTGCTCACATGTTCGGTCAATGGTATCCTCATCATCCTTCTGTAGAAATTTCAACTCACTCTTCCTGATGTTAAGTATAAGTTTCCTTTTCGTTTCCATTTTCTCTAAAACCTCATCGTTGCTCGCATGTTCGGTCCATGGTATCCTCATCATCCTTCTGTAGAAATTTCAACTCACTCTTCCTGATGTTAAGTATAAGTTTCCTTTTCGTTTCCATTTTCTCTAAAACCTCATCGTTGCTCACATGTTCGGTCCATGGTATCCTCATCATCCTTCTGTAGAAATTTCAACTCACTCTTCCTGATGTTAAGTATAAGTTTCCTTTTCGTTTCCATTTTCTCTAAAACCTCGTCGTTGCTCACATGTTCGGCCAATGGTATCCTCATCATCCTTCTGTAGAAATTTCAACTCACTCTTCCTGATGTTAAGTATAAGTTTCCTTTTCGTTTCCATTTTCTCTAAAACCTCATCGTTGCTCGCATGTTCGGACCATGGTATCCTCATCATCCTTCTGTAGAAATTTCAACTCACTCTTCCTGATGTTAAGTATAAGTTTCCTTTTCGTTTCCATTTTCTCTAAAACCTCATCGTTGCTCGCATGTTCGGTCCATGGTATCCTCATCATCCTTCTGTAGAAATTTCAACTCACTCTTCCTGATGTTAAGTATAAGTTTCCTTTTCGTTTCCATTTTCTCTAAAACCTCATCGTTGCTCGCATGTTCGGTCCATGGTATCCTCATCATCCTTCTGTAGAAATTTCAACTCACTCTTCCTGATGTTAAGTATAAGTTTCCTTTTCGTTTCCATTTTCTCTAAAACCTCATCGTTGCTCGCATGTTCGGACCATGGTATCCTCATCATCCTTCTGTAGAAATTTCAACTCACTCTTCCTGATGTTAAGTATAAGTTTCCTTTTTGTTTCCATTTTCTCTAAAACCTCGTCGTTGCTCACATGTTCGGCCCATGGTATCCTCATCATCCTTCTGTAGAAATTTCAACTCACTCTTCCTGATGTTAAGTATAAGTTTCCTTTTCGTTTCCATTTTCTCTAAAACCTCATCGTTGCTCGCATGTTCGGTCCATGGTATCCTCATCATCCTTCTGTAGAAATTTCAACTCACTCTTCCTGATGTTAAGTATAAGTTTCCTTTTCGTTTCCATTTTCTCTAAAACCTCGTCGTTGCTCGCATGTTCGGTCCATGGTATCCTCATCATCCTTCTGTAGAAATTTCAACTCACTCTTCCTGATGTTAAGTATAAGTTTCCTTTTCGTTTCCATTTTCTCTAAAACCTCGTCGTTGCTCACATGTTCGGCCCATGGTATCCTCATCATCCTTCTGTAGAAATTTCAACTCACTCTTCCTGATGTTAAGTATAAGTTTCCTTTTCGTTTCCATTTTCTCTAAAACCTCATCGTTGCTCGCATGTTCGGACCATGGTATCCTCATCATCCTTCTGTAGAAATTTCAACTCACTCTTCCTGATGTTAAGTATAAGTTTCCTTTTTGTTTCCATTTTCTCTAAAACCTCGTCGTTGCTCACATGTTCGGCCCATGGTATCCTCATCATCCTTCTGTAGAAATTTCAACTCACTCTTCCTGATGTTAAGTATAAGTTTCCTTTTCGTTTCCATTTTCTCTAAAACCTCATCGTTGCTCGCATGTTCGGTCCATGGTATCCTCATCATCCTTCTGTAGAAATTTCAACTCACTCTTCCTGATGTTAAGTATAAGTTTCCTTTTCGTTTCCATTTTCTCTAAAACCTCATCGTTGCTCGCATGTTCGGTCCATGGTATCCTCATCATCCTTCTGTAGAAATTTCAACTCACTCTTCCTGATGTTAAGTATAAGTTTCCTTTTCGTTTCCATTTTCTCTAAAACCTCATCGTTGCTCGCATGTTCGGTCCATGGTATCCTCATCATCCTTCTGTAGAAATTTCAACTCACTCTTCCTGATGTTAAGTATAAGTTTCCTTTTCGTTTCCATTTTCTCTAAAACCTCATCGTTGCTCACATGTTCGGTCCATGGTATCCTCATCATCCTTCTGTAGAAATTTCAACTCACTCTTCCTGATGTTAAGTATAAGTTTCCTTTTCGTTTCCATTTTCTCTAAAACCTCGTCGTTGCTCACATGTTCGGTCAATGGTATCCTCATCATCCTTCTGTAGAAATTTCAACTCACTCTTCCTGATGTTAAGTATAAGTTTCCTTTTCGTTTCCATTTTCTCTAAAACCTCATCGTTGCTCGCATGTTCGGACCATGGTATCCTCATCATCCTTCTGTAGAAATTTCAACTCACTCTTCCTGATGTTAAGTATAAGTTTCCTTTTCGTTTCCATTTTCTCTAAAACCTCATCGTTGCTCGCATGTTCGGTCCATGGTATCCTCATCATCCTTCTGTAGAAATTTCAACTCACTCTTCCTGATGTTAAGTATAAGTTTCCTTTTCGTTTCCATTTTCTCTAAAACCTCATCGTTGCTCGCATGTTCGGTCCATGGTATCCTCATCATCCTTCTGTAGAAATTTCAACTCACTCTTCCTGATGTTAAGTATAAGTTTCCTTTTCGTTTCCATTTTCTCTAAAACCTCATCGTTGCTCGCATGTTCGGTCCATGGTATCCTCATCATCCTTCTGTAGAAATTTCAATTGTCTCTCCCTGATGTTAAGTATAAATTTCCTTTTCGTTTCCATTTTCTCTAAAACCTCGTCGTTGCTCACATGTTCGGTCAATGGTATCCTCATCATCCTTCTGTAGAAATTTCAACTCACTCTTCCTGATGTTAAGTATAAGTTTCCTTTTCGTTTCCATTTTCTCTAAAACCTCATCGTTGCTCGCATGTTCGGACCATGGTATCCTCATCATCCTTCTGTAGAAATTTCAACTCACTCTTCCTGATGTTAAGTATAAGTTTCCTTTTCGTTTCCATTTTCTCTAAAACCTCGTCGTTGCTCACATGTTCGGTCCATGGTATCCTCATCATCCTTCTGTAGAAATTTCAACTCACTCTTCCTGATGTTAAGTATAAGTTTCCTTTTCGTTTCCATTTTCTCTAAAACCTCATCGTTGCTCGCATGTTCGGTCCATGGTATCCTCATCATCCTTCTGTAGAAATTTCAATTGTCTCTCCCTGATGTTAAGTATAAATTTCCTTTTCGTTTCCATTTTCTCTAAAACCTCGTCGTTGCTCACATGTTCGGTCAATGGTATCCTCATCATCCTTCTGTAGAAATTTCAACTCACTCTTCCTGATGTTAAGTATAAGTTTCCTTTTCGTTTCCATTTTCTCTAAAACCTCATCGTTGCTCGCATGTTCGGACCATGGTATCCTCATCATCCTTCTGTAGAAATTTCAACTCACTCTTCCTGATGTTAAGTATAAGTTTCCTTTTCGTTTCCATTTTCTCTAAAACCTCATCGTTGCTCGCATGTTCGGACCATGGTATCCTCATCATCCTTCTGTAGAAATTTCAACTCACTCTTCCTGATGTTAAGTATAAGTTTCCTTTTCGTTTCCATTTTCTCTAAAACCTCGTCGTTGCTCACATGTTCGGTCCATGGTATCCTCATCATCCTTCTGTAGAAATTTCAACTCACTCTTCCTGATGTTAAGTATAAGTTTCCTTTTCGTTTCCATTTTCTCTAAAACCTCATCGTTGCTCGCATGTTCGGTCCATGGTATCCTCATCATCCTTCTGTAGAAATTTCAATTGTCTCTCCCTGATGTTAAGTATAAATTTCCTTTTCGTTTCCATTTTCTCTAAAACCTCGTCGTTGCTCACATGTTCGGTCAATGGTATCCTCATCATCCTTCTGTAGAAATTTCAACTCACTCTTCCTGATGTTAAGTATAAGTTTCCTTTTCGTTTCCATTTTCTCTAAAACCTCATCGTTGCTCGCATGTTCGGACCATGGTATCCTCATCATCCTTCTGTAGAAATTTCAACTCACTCTTCCTGATGTTAAGTATAAGTTTCCTTTTCGTTTCCATTTTCTCTAAAACCTCATCGTTGCTCGCATGTTCGGACCATGGTATCCTCATCATCCTTCTGTAGAAATTTCAACTCACTCTTCCTGATGTTAAGTATAAGTTTCCTTTTCGTTTCCATTTTCTCTAAAACCTCATCGTTGCTCGCATGTTCGGTCCATGGTATCCTCATCATCCTTCTGTAGAAATTTCAACTCACTCTTCCTGATGTTAAGTATAAGTTTCCTTTTCGTTTCCATTTTCTCTAAAACCTCATCGTTGCTCGCATGTTCGGTCCATGGTATCCTCATCATCCTTCTGTAGAAATTTCAATTGTCTCTCCCTGATGTTAAGTATAAATTTCCTTTTCGTTTCCATTTTCTCTAAAACCTCGTCGTTGCTCACATGTTCGGTCAATGGTATCCTCATCATCCTTCTGTAGAAATTTCAACTCACTCTTCCTGATGTTAAGTATAAGTTTCCTTTTCGTTTCCATTTTCTCTAAAACCTCATCGTTGCTCGCATGTTCGGACCATGGTATCCTCATCATCCTTCTGTAGAAATTTCAACTCACTCTTCCTGATGTTAAGTATAAGTTTCCTTTTCGTTTCCATTTTCTCTAAAACCTCGTCGTTGCTCACATGTTCGGTCCATGGTATCCTCATCATCCTTCTGTAGAAATTTCAACTCACTCTTCCTGATGTTAAGTATAAGTTTCCTTTTCGTTTCCATTTTCTCTAAAACCTCATCGTTGCTCGCATGTTCGGACCATGGTATCCTCATCATCCTTCTGTAGAAATTTCAACTCCCTCTTCCTGATGTTAAGTATAAGTTTCCTTTTCGTTTCCATTTTCTCTAAAACCTCGTCGTTGCTCGCATGTTCGGCCCATGGTATCCTCATCATCCTTCTGTAGAAATTTCAACTCACTCTTCCTGATGTTAAGTATAAGTTTCCTTTTCGTTTCCATTTTCTCTAAAACCTCATCGTTGCTCGCATGTTCGGTCCATGGTATCCTCATCATCCTTCTGTAGAAATTTCAACTCACTCTTCCTGATGTTAAGTATAAGTTTCCTTTTCGTTTCCATTTTCTCTAAAACCTCATCGTTGCTCGCATGTTCGGTCCATGGTATCCTCATCATCCTTCTGTAGAAATTTCAATTGTCTCTCCCTGATGTTAAGTATAAATTTCCTTTTCGTTTCCATTTTCTCTAAAACCTCGTCGTTGCTCACATGTTCGGTCAATGGTATCCTCATCATCCTTCTGTAGAAATTTCAACTCACTCTTCCTGATGTTAAGTATAAGTTTCCTTTTCGTTTCCATTTTCTCTAAAACCTCATCGTTGCTCGCATGTTCGGACCATGGTATCCTCATCATCCTTCTGTAGAAATTTCAACTCACTCTTCCTGATGTTAAGTATAAGTTTCCTTTTCGTTTCCATTTTCTCTAAAACCTCATCGTTGCTCGCATGTTCGGTCCATGGTATCCTCATCATCCTTCTGTAGAAATTTCAACTCACTCTTCCTGATGTTAAGTATAAGTTTCCTTTTCGTTTCCATTTTCTCTAAAACCTCATCGTTGCTCGCATGTTCGGTCCATGGTATCCTCATCATCCTTCTGTAGAAATTTCAATTGTCTCTCCCTGATGTTAAGTATAAATTTCCTTTTCGTTTCCATTTTCTCTAAAACCTCGTCGTTGCTCACATGTTCGGTCAATGGTATCCTCATCATCCTTCTGTAGAAATTTCAACTCACTCTTCCTGATGTTAAGTATAAGTTTCCTTTTCGTTTCCATTTTCTCTAAAACCTCATCGTTGCTCGCATGTTCGGACCATGGTATCCTCATCATCCTTCTGTAGAAATTTCAACTCACTCTTCCTGATGTTAAGTATAAGTTTCCTTTTCGTTTCCATTTTCTCTAAAACCTCGTCGTTGCTCACATGTTCGGTCCATGGTATCCTCATCATCCTTCTGTAGAAATTTCAACTCACTCTTCCTGATGTTAAGTATAAGTTTCCTTTTCGTTTCCATTTTCTCTAAAACCTCATCGTTGCTCGCATGTTCGGTCCATGGTATCCTCATCATCCTTCTGTAGAAATTTCAACTCCCTCTTCCTGATGTTAAGTATAAGTTTCCTTTTCGTTTCCATTTTCTCTAAAACCTCATCGTTGCTCGCATGTTCGGTCAATGGTATCCTCATCATCCTTCTGTAGAAATTTCAACTCACTCTTCCTGATGTTAAGTATAAGTTTCCTTTTCGTTTCCATTTTCTCTAAAACCTCATCGTTGCTCGCATGTTCGGTCCATGGTATCCTCATCATCCTTCTGTAGAAATTTCAACTCACTCTTCCTGATGTTAAGTATAAGTTTCCTTTTCGTTTCCATTTTCTCTAAAACCTCATCGTTGCTCGCATGTTCGGTCCATGGTATCCTCATCATCCTTCTGTAGAAATTTCAACTCCCTCTTCCTGATGTTAAGTATAAGTTTCCTTTTCGTTTCCATTTTCTCTAAAACCTCGTCGTTGCTCACATGTTCGGTCCATGGTATCCTCATCATCCTTCTGTAGAAATTTCAACTCCCTCTTCCTGATGTTAAGTATAAGTTTCCTTTTCGTTTCCATTTTCTCTAAAACCTCATCGTTGCTCGCATGTTCGGTCAATGGTATCCTCATCATCCTTCTGTAGAAATTTCAACTCACTCTTCCTGATGTTAAGTATAAGTTTCCTTTTCGTTTCCATTTTCTCTAAAACCTCATCGTTGCTCGCATGTTCGGTCCATGGTATCCTCATCATCCTTCTGTAGAAATTTCAACTCACTCTTCCTGATGTTAAGTATAAGTTTCCTTTTCGTTTCCATTTTCTCTAAAACCTCATCGTTGCTCGCATGTTCGGTCCATGGTATCCTCATCATCCTTCTGTAGAAATTTCAACTCCCTCTTCCTGATGTTAAGTATAAGTTTCCTTTTCGTTTCCATTTTCTCTAAAACCTCGTCGTTGCTCGCATGTTCGGCCCATGGTATCCTCATCATCCTTCTGTAGAAATTTCAACTCACTCTTCCTGATGTTAAGTATAAGTTTCCTTTTCGTTTCCATTTTCTCTAAAACATCATCGTTGCTCGCATGTTCGGTCCATGGTATCCTCATCATCCTTCTGTAGAAATTTCAACTCCCTCTTCCTGATGTTAAGTATAAGTTTCCTTTTCGTTTCCATTTTCTCTAAAACCTCATCGTTGCTCGCATGTTCGGTCCATGGTATCCTCATCATCCTTCTGTAGAAATTTCAACTCACTCTTCCTGATGTTAAGTATAAGTTTCCTTTTCGTTTCCATTTTCTCTAAAACCTCATCGTTGCTCGCATGTTCGGTCCATGGTATCCTCATCATCCTTCTGTAGAAATTTCAACTCACTCTTCCTGATGTTAAGTATAAGTTTCCTTTTCGTTTCCATTTTCTCTAAAACCTCATCGTTGCTCGCATGTTCGGTCCATGGTATCCTCATCATCCTTCTGTAGAAATTTCAACTCACTCTTCCTGATGTTAAGTATAAGTTTCCTTTTCGTTTCCATTTTCTCTAAAACATCATCGTTGCTCGCATGTTCGGTCCATGGTATCCTCATCATCCTTCTGTAGAAATTTCAACTCACTCTTCCTGATGTTAAGTATAAGTTTCCTTTTCGTTTCCATTTTCTCTAAAACCTCATCGTTGCTCGCATGTTCGGTCCATGGTATCCTCATCATCCTTCTGTAGAAATTTCAACTCACTCTTCCTGATGTTAAGTATAAGTTTCCTTTTCGTTTCCATTTTCTCTAAAACATCATCGTTGCTCGCATGTTCGGTCCATGGTATCCTCATCATCCTTCTGTAGAAATTTCAACTCCCTCTTCCTGATGTTAAGTATAAGTTTCCTTTTCGTTTCCATTTTCTCTAAAACCTCGTCGTTGCTCGCATGTTCGGCCCATGGTATCCTCATCATCCTTCTGTAGAAATTTCAACTCACTCTTCCTGATGTTAAGTATAAGTTTCCTTTTCGTTTCCATTTTCTCTAAAACCTCATCGTTGCTCGCATGTTCGGTCCATGGTATCCTCATCATCCTTCTGTAGAAATTTCAACTCACTCTTCCTGATGTTAAGTATAAGTTTCCTTTTCGTTTCCATTTTCTCTAAAACCTCATCGTTGCTCGCATGTTCGGTCCATGGTATCCTCATCATCCTTCTGTAGAAATTTCAACTCACTCTTCCTGATGTTAAGTATAAGTTTCCTTTTCGTTTCCATTTTCTCTAAAACCTCATCGTTGCTCGCATGTTCGGTCCATGGTATCCTCATCATCCTTCTGTAGAAATTTCAACTCACTCTTCCTGATGTTAAGTATAAGTTTCCTTTTCGTTTCCATTTTCTCTAAAACCTCATCGTTGCTCGCATGTTCGGTCCATGGTATCCTCATCATCCTTCTGTAGAAATTTCAACTCACTCTTCCTGATGTTAAGTATAAGTTTCCTTTTCGTTTCCATTTTCTCTAAAACCTCATCGTTGCTCGCATGTTCGGTCCATGGTATCCTCATCATCCTTCTGTAGAAATTTCAACTCACTCTTCCTGATGTTAAGTATAAGTTTCCTTTTCGTTTCCATTTTCTCTAAAACCTCATCGTTGCTCGCATGTTCGGTCCATGGTATCCTCATCATCCTTCTGTAGAAATTTCAACTCACTCTTCCTGATGTTAAGTATAAGTTTCCTTTTCGTTTCCATTTTCTCTAAAACCTCATCGTTGCTCGCATGTTCGGTCCATGGTATCCTCATCATCCTTCTGTAGAAATTTCAACTCACTCTTCCTGATGTTAAGTATAAGTTTCCTTTTCGTTTCCATTTTCTCTAAAACATCATCGTTGCTCGCATGTTCGGTCCATGGTATCCTCATCATCCTTCTGTAGAAATTTCAACTCCCTCTTCCTGATGTTAAGTATAAGTTTCCTTTTCGTTTCCATTTTCTCTAAAACCTCGTCGTTGCTCGCATGTTCGGCCCATGGTATCCTCATCATCCTTCTGTAGAAATTTCAACTCACTCTTCCTGATGTTAAGTATAAGTTTCCTTTTCGTTTCCATTTTCTCTAAAACCTCATCGTTGCTCGCATGTTCGGTCCATGGTATCCTCATCATCCTTCTGTAGAAATTTCAACTCACTCTTCCTGATGTTAAGTATAAGTTTCCTTTTCGTTTCCATTTTCTCTAAAACCTCATCGTTGCTCGCATGTTCGGACCATGGTATCCTCATCATCCTTCTGTAGAAATTTCAACTCACTCTTCCTGATGTTAAGTATAAGTTTCCTTTTCGTTTCCATTTTCTCTAAAACCTCGTCGTTGCTCGCATGTTCGGCCCATGGTATCCTCATCATCCTTCTGTAGAAATTTCAACTCACTCTTCCTGATGTTAAGTATAAGTTTCCTTTTTGTTTCCATTTTCTCTAAAACCTCATCGTTGCTCGCATGTTCGGTCCATGGTATCCTCATCATCCTTCTGTAGAAATTTCAACTCACTCTTCCTGATGTTAAGTATAAGTTTCCTTTTTGTTTCCATTTTCTCTAAAACCTCGTCGTTGCTCGCATGTTCGGCCCATGGTATCCTCATCATCCTTCTGTAGAAATTTCAACTCACTCTTCCTGATGTTAAGTATAAGTTTCCTTTTTGTTTCCATTTTCTCTAAAACCTCATCGTTGCTCGCATGTTCGGACCATGGTATCCTCATCATCCTTCTGTAGAAATTTCAACTCACTCTTCCTGATGTTAAGTATAAGTTTCCTTTTCGTTTCCATTTTCTCTAAAACCTCGTCGTTGCTCGCATGTTCGGCCCATGGTATCCTCATCATCCTTCTGTAGAAATTTCAACTCACTCTTCCTGATGTTAAGTATAAGTTTCCTTTTTGTTTCCATTTTCTCTAAAACCTCATCGTTGCTCGCATGTTCGGTCCATGGTATCCTCATCATCCTTCTGTAGAAATTTCAACTCACTCTTCCTGATGTTAAGTATAAGTTTCCTTTTTGTTTCCATTTTCTCTAAAACCTCGTCGTTGCTCGCATGTTCGGCCCATGGTATCCTCATCATCCTTCTGTAGAAATTTCAACTCACTCTTCCTGATGTTAAGTATAAGTTTCCTTTTCGTTTCCATTTTCTCTAAAACCTCATCGTTGCTCGCATGTTCGGTCCATGGTATCCTCATCATCCTTCTGTAGAAATTTCAACTCACTCTTCCTGATGTTAAGTATAAGTTTCCTTTTTGTTTCCATTTTCTCTAAAACCTCGTCGTTGCTCGCATGTTCGGCCCATGGTATCCTCATCATCCTTCTGTAGAAATTTCAACTCACTCTTCCTGATGTTAAGTATAAGTTTCCTTTTCGTTTCCATTTTCTCTAAAACCTCATCGTTGCTCGCATGTTCGGTC
This sequence comes from Acanthosepion esculentum, assembly GCA_964036315.1. NCBI lineage: Eukaryota > Metazoa > Mollusca > Cephalopoda > Sepiida > Sepiidae > Acanthosepion > Acanthosepion esculentum. Next base: position 48,764,148 of record OZ038514.1, on the reverse strand, counting down.
CATGGTATCCTCATCATCCTTCTGTAGAAATTTCAACTCACTCTTCCTGATGTTAAGTATAAGTTTCCTTTTTGTTTCCATTTTCTCTAAAACCTCGTCGTTGCTCGCATGTTCGGCCCATGGTATCCTCATCATCCTTCTGTAGAAATTTCAACTCACTCTTCCTGATGTTAAGTATAAGTTTCCTTTTCGTTTCCATTTTCTCTAAAACCTCATCGTTGCTCGCATGTTCGGTCCATGGTATCCTCATCATCCTTCTGTAGAAATTTCAACTCACTCTTCCTTATGTTAAGTATAAGTTTCCTTTTCGTTTCCATTTTCTCTAAAACATCATCGTTGCTCGCATGTTCGGACCATGGTATCCTCATCATCCTTCTGTAGAAATTTCAACTCACTCTTCCTTATGTTAAGTATAAGTTTCCTTTTCGTTTCCATTTTCTCTAAAACATCATCGTTGCTCGCATGTTCGGACCATGGTATCCTCATCATCCTTCTGTAGAAATTTCAACTCACTCTTCCTGATGTTAAGTATAAGTTTCCTTTTCGTTTCCATTTTCTCTAAAACCTCATCGTTGCTCGCATGTTCGGTCCATGGTATCCTCATCATCCTTCTGTAGAAATTTCAACTCACTCTTCCTTATGTTAAGTATAAGTTTCCTTTTCGTTTCCATTTTCTCTAAAACATCATCGTTGCTCGCATGTTCGGTCCATGGTATCCTCATCATCCTTCTGTAGAAATTTCAACTGCCTCTTCCTGATCTTAAGTATAAGTTTCCTTTTCGTTTCCATTTTCTCTAAAACCTCATCGTTGCTCGCATGTTCGGTCCATGGTATCCTCATCATCCTTCTGTAGAAATTTCAACTCACTCTTCCTTATGTTAAGTATAAGTTTCCTTTTCGTTTCCATTTTCTCTAAAACCTCATCGTTGCTCGCATGTTCGGTCCATGGTATCCTCATCATCCTTCTGTAGAAATTTCAACTCACTCTTCCTTATGTTAAGTATAAGTTTCCTTTTCGTTTCCATTTTCTCTAAAACCTCATCGTTGCTCGCATGTTCGGTCCATGGTATCCTCAGCATCCTTCTGTAGAAATTTCAACTCACTCTTCCTTATGTTAAGTATAAGTTTCCTTTTTGTTTCCATTTTCTCTAAAACATCATCGTTGCTCGCATGTTCGGTCCATGGTATCCTCATCATCCTTCTGTAGAAATTTCAACTCACTCTTCCTGATGTTAAGTATAAGTTTCCTTTTCGTTTCCATTTTCTCTAAAACCTCATCGTTGCTCGCATGTTCGGTCCATGGTATCCTCAGCATCCTTCTGTAGAAATTTCAACTCACTCTTCCTTATGTTAAGTATAAGTTTCCTTTTCGTTTCCATTTTCTCTAAAACCTCATCGTTGCTCGCATGTTCGGTCCATGGTATCCTCAGCATCCTTCTGTAGAAATTTCAACTCACTCTTCCTTATGTTAAGTATAAGTTTCCTTTTTGTTTCCATTTTCTCTAAAACATCATCGTTGCTCGCATGTTCGGTCCATGGTATCCTCATCATCCTTCTGTAGAAATTTCAACTCACTCTTCCTGATGTTAAGTATAAGTTTCCTTTTCGTTTCCATTTTCTCTAAAACCTCATCGTTGCTCACATGTTCGGCCCATGGTATCCTCATCATCCTTCTGTAGAAATTTCAACTCACTCTTCCTGATGTTAAGTATAAGTTTCCTTTTTGTTTCCATTTTCTCTAAAACATCATCGTTGCTCGCATGTTCGGTCCATGGTATCCTCAGCATCCTTCTGTAGAAATTTCAACTCACTCTTCCTGATGTTAAGTATAAGTTTCCTTTTCGTTTCCATTTTCTCTAAAACCTCATCGTTGCTCACATGTTCGGCCCATGGTATCCTCATCATCCTTCTGTAGAAATTTCAACTCACTCTTCCTGATGTTAAGTATAAGTTTCCTTTTCGTTTCCATTTTCTCTAAAACCTCATCGTTGCTCGCATGTTCGGTCCATGGTATCCTCATCATCCTTCTGTAGAAATTTCAACTCACTCTTCCTGATGTTAAGTATAAGTTTCCTTTTCGTTTCCATTTTCTCTAAAACCTCATCGTTGCTCGCATGTTCGGTCCATGGTATCCTCAGCATCCTTCTGTAGAAATTTCAACTCACTCTTCCTTATGTTAAGTATAAGTTTCCTTTTCGTTTCCATTTTCTCTAAAACCTCATCGTTGCTCGCATGTTCGGTCCATGGTATCCTCAGCATCCTTCTGTAGAAATTTCAACTCACTCTTCCTGATGTTAAGTATAAGTTTCCTTTTCGTTTCCATTTTCTCTAAAACCTCATCGTTGCTCGCATGTTCGGTCCATGGTATCCTCATCATCCTTCTGTAGAAATTTCAACTCACTCTTCCTGATGTTAAGTATAAGTTTCCTTTTCGTTTCCATTTTCTCTAAAACCTCATCGTTGCTCGCATGTTCGGTCCATGGTATCCTCAGCATCCTTCTGTAGAAATTTCAACTCACTCTTCCTTATGTTAAGTATAAGTTTCCTTTTCGTTTCCATTTTCTCTAAAACCTCATCGTTGCTCGCATGTTCGGTCCATGGTATCCTCAGCATCCTTCTGTAGAAATTTCAACTCACTCTTCCTTATGTTAAGTATAAGTTTCCTTTTCGTTTCCATTTTCTCTAAAACCTCATCGTTGCTCGCATGTTCGGTCCATGGTATCCTCAGCATCCTTCTGTAGAAATTTCAACTCACTCTTCCTTATGTTAAGTATAAGTTTCCTTTTTGTTTCCATTTTCTCTAAAACATCATCGTTGCTCGCATGTTCGGTCCATGGTATCCTCATCATCCTTCTGTAGAAATTTCAACTCACTCTTCCTGATGTTAAGTATAAGTTTCCTTTTCGTTTCCATTTTCTCTAAAACCTCATCGTTGCTCACATGTTCGGCCCATGGTATCCTCATCATCCTTCTGTAGAAATTTCAACTCACTCTTCCTGATGTTAAGTATAAGTTTCCTTTTCGTTTCCATTTTCTCTAAAACCTCATCGTTGCTCGCATGTTCGGACCATGGTATCCTCATCATCCTTCTGTAGAAATTTCAACTCACTCTTCCTTATGTTAAGTATAAGTTTCCTTTTCGTTTCCATTTTCTCTAAAACCTCATCGTTGCTCGCATGTTCGGTCCATGGTATCCTCAGCATCCTTCTGTAGAAATTTCAACTGTCTCTTCCTGATGTTAAGTATAAGTTTCCTTTTCGTTTCCATTTTCTCTAAAACCTCATCGTTGCTCGCATGTTCGGTCCATGGTATCCTCAGCATCCTTCTGTAGAAATTTCAACTCACTCTTCCTTATGTTAAGTATAAGTTTCCTTTTCGTTTCCATTTTCTCTAAAACCTCATCGTTGCTCGCATGTTCGGTCCATGGTATCCTCATCATCCTTCTGTAGAAATTTCAACTCACTCTTCCTTATGTTAAGTATAAGTTTCCTTTTTGTTTCCATTTTCTCTAAAACATCATCGTTGCTCGCATGTTCGGTCCATGGTATCCTCAGCATCCTTCTGTAGAAATTTCAACTCACTCTTCCTGATGTTAAGTATAAGTTTCCTTTTCGTTTCCATTTTCTCTAAAACCTCATCGTTGCTCGCATGTTCGGTCCATGGTATCCTCAGCATCCTTCTGTAGAAATTTCAACTCACTCTTCCTTATGTTAAGTATAAGTTTCCTTTTTGTTTCCATTTTCTCTAAAACCTCATCGTTGCTCGCATGTTCGGTCCATGGTATCCTCATCATCCTTCTGTAGAAATTTCAACTCACTCTTCCTTATGTTAAGTATAAGTTTCCTTTTCGTTTCCATTTTCTCTAAAACCTCATCGTTGCTCGCATGTTCGGTCCATGGTATCCTCATCATCCTTCTGTAGAAATTTCAACTCACTCTTCCTGATGTTAAGTATAAGTTTCCTTTTCGTTTCCATTTTCTCTAAAACCTCATCGTTGCTCGCATGTTCGGTCAATGGTATCCTCATCATCCTTCTGTAGAAATTTCAACTCACTCTTCCTGATGTTAAGTATAAGTTTCCTTTTCGTTTCCATTTTCTCTAAAACCTCATCGTTGCTCGCATGTTCGGTCCATGGTATCCTCATCATCCTTCTGTAGAAATTTCAACTCACTCTTCCTTATGTTAAGTATAAGTTTCCTTTTCGTTTCCATTTTCTCTAAAACCTCATCGTTGCTCGCATGTTCGGTCCATGGTATCCTCATCATCCTTCTGTAGAAATTTCAACTCACTCTTCCTGATGTTAAGTATAAGTTTCCTTTTTGTTTCCATTTTCTCTAAAACCTCGTCGTTGCTCACATGTTCGGCCCATGGTATCCTCATCATCCTTCTGTAGAAATTTCAACTCACTCTTCCTGATGTTAAGTATAAGTTTCCTTTTCGTTTCCATTTTCTCTAAAACCTCGTCGTTGCTCGCATGTTCGGTCCATGGTATCCTCATCATCCTTCTGTAGAAATTTCAACTCACTCTTCCTGATGTTAAGTATAAGTTTCCTTTTCGTTTCCATTTTCTCTAAAACCTCATCGTTGCTCGCATGTTCGGTCCATGGTATCCTCATCATCCTTCTGTAGAAATTTCAACTCACTCTTCCTGATGTTAAGTATAAGTTTCCTTTTCGTTTCCATTTTCTCTAAAACCTCGTCGTTGCTCACATGTTCGGTCAATGGTATCCTCATCATCCTTCTGTAGAAATTTCAACTCACTCTTCCTGATGTTAAGTATAAGTTTCCTTTTCGTTTCCATTTTCTCTAAAACCTCGTCGTTGCTCACATGTTCGGTCAATGGTATCCTCATCATCCTTCTGTAGAAATTTCAACTCACTCTTCCTGATGTTAAGTATAAGTTTCCTTTTCGTTTCCATTTTCTCTAAAACCTCATCGTTGCTCGCATGTTCGGTCAATGGTATCCTCATCATCCTTCTGTAGAAATTTCAACTCACTCTTCCTGATGTTAAGTATAAGTTTCCTTTTCGTTTCCATTTTCTCTAAAACCTCATCGTTGCTCGCATGTTCGGTCCATGGTATCCTCATCATCCTTCTGTAGAAATTTCAACTCACTCTTCCTTATGTTAAGTATAAGTTTCCTTTTCGTTTCCATTTTCTCTAAAACCTCATCGTTGCTCGCATGTTCGGTCCATGGTATCCTCATCATCCTTCTGTAGAAATTTCAACTCACTCTTCCTGATGTTAAGTATAAGTTTCCTTTTCGTTTCCATTTTCTCTAAAACCTCGTCGTTGCTCACATGTTCGGCCCATGGTATCCTCATCATCCTTCTGTAGAAATTTCAACTCACTCTTCCTGATGTTAAGTATAAGTTTCCTTTTCGTTTCCATTTTCTCTAAAACCTCATCGTTGCTCACATGTTCGGCCCATGGTATCCTCATCATCCTTCTGTAGAAATTTCAACTCACTCTTCCTGATGTTAAGTATAAGTTTCCTTTTCGTTTCCATTTTCTCTAAAACCTCATCGTTGCTCGCATGTTCGGTCCATGGTATCCTCATCATCCTTCTGTAGAAATTTCAACTCACTCTTCCTGATGTTAAGTATAAGTTTCCTTTTCGTTTCCATTTTCTCTAAAACCTCATCGTTGCTCGCATGTTCGGACCATGGTATCCTCATCATCCTTCTGTAGAAATTTCAACTCACTCTTCCTGATGTTAAGTATAAGTTTCCTTTTTGTTTCCATTTTCTCTAAAACCTCGTCGTTGCTCGCATGTTCGGCCCATGGTATCCTCATCATCCTTCTGTAGAAATTTCAACTCACTCTTCCTTATGTTAAGTATAAGTTTCCTTTTCGTTTCCATTTTCTCTAAAACCTCATCTTTGCTCGCATGTTCGGTCCATGGTATCCTCATCATCCTTCTGTAGAAATTTCAACTCACTCTTCCTGATGTTAAGTATAAGTTTCCTTTTCGTTTCCATTTTCTCTAAAACCTCATCGTTGCTCGCATGTTCGGTCCATGGTATCCTCATCATCCTTCTGTAGAAATTTCAACTCATTCTTCCTGATGTTAAGTATAAGTTTCCTTTTCGTTTCCATTTTCTCTAAAACCTCATCGTTGCTCGCATGTTCGGTCCATGGTATCCTCATCATCCTTCTGTAGAAATTTCAACTGTCTCTTCCTGATGTTAAGTATAAGTTTCCTTTTTGTTTCCATTTTCTCTAAAACCTCGTCGTTGCTCACATGTTCGGTCCATGGTATCCTCATCATCCTTCTGTAGAAATTTCAACTGTCTCTTCCTGATGTTAAGTATAAGTTTCCTTTTCGTTTCCATTTTCTCTAAAACCTCATCGTTGCTCGCATGTTCGGTCCATGGTATCCTCATCATCCTTCTGTAGAAATTTCAACTCACTCTTCCTGATGTTAGGTATAAGTTTCCTTTTTGTTTCCATTTTCTCTAAAACCTCGTCGTTGCTCACATGTTCGGTCCATGGTATCCTCATCATCCTTCTGTAGAAATTTCAACTCACTCTTCCTGATGTTAAGTATAAGTTTCCTTTTCGTTTCCATTTTCTCTAAAACCTCATCGTTGCTCGCATGTTCGGTCCATGGTATCCTCATCATCCTTCTGTAGAAATTTCAACTCACTCTTCCTGATGTTAAGTATAAGTTTCCTTTTCGTTTCCATTTTCTCTAAAACCTCATCGTTGCTCGCATGTTCGGTCCATGGTATCCTCATCATCCTTCTGTAGAAATTTCAACTCACTCTTCCTGATGTTAAGTATAAGTTTCCTTTTCGTTTCCATTTTCTCTAAAACCTCGTCGTTGCTCACATGTTCGGTCAATGGTATCCTCATCATCCTTCTGTAGAAATTTCAACTCACTCTTCCTGATGTTAAGTATAAGTTTCCTTTTCGTTTCCATTTTCTCTAAAACCTCGTCGTTGCTCGCATGTTCGGTCCATGGTATCCTCATCATCCTTCTGTAGAAATTTCAACTCACTCTTCCTGATGTTAAGTATAAGTTTCCTTTTCGTTTCCATTTTCTCTAAAACCTCATCGTTGCTCACATGTTCGGTCCATGGTATCCTCATCATCCTTCTGTAGAAATTTCAACTCACTCTTCCTGATGTTAAGTATAAGTTTCCTTTTCGTTTCCATTTTCTCTAAAACCTCATCGTTGCTCACATGTTCGGTCCATGGTATCCTCATCATCCTTCTGTAGAAATTTCAACTCACTCTTCCTGATGTTAAGTATAAGTTTCCTTTTCGTTTCCATTTTCTCTAAAACCTCGTCATTGCTCACATGTTCCGTCCATGGTATCCTCATCATCCTTCTGTAGAAATTTCAACTCACTCTTCCTGATGTTAAGTATAAGTTTCCTTTTCGTTTCCATTTTCTCTAAAACCTCATCGTTGCTCGCATGTTCGGACCATGGTATCCTCATCATCCTTCTGTAGAAATTTCAACTCACTCTTCCTGATGTTAAGTATAAGTTTCCTTTTTGTTTCCATTTTCTCTAAAACCTCGTCGTTGCTCGCATGTTCGGTCCATGGTATCCTCATCATCCTTCTGTAGAAATTTCAACTCACTCTTCCTGATGTTAAGTATAAGTTTCCTTTTCGTTTCCATTTTCTCTAAAACCTCATCGTTGCTCGCATGTTCGGTCCATGGTATCCTCATCATCCTTCTGTAGAAATTTCAACTCACTCTTCCTGATGTTAAGTATAAGTTTCCTTTTCGTTTCCATTTTCTCTAAAACCTCATCGTTGCTCGCATGTTCGGTCCATGGTATCCTCATCATCCTTCTGTAGAAATTTCAACTCACTCTTCCTGATGTTAAGTATAAGTTTCCTTTTCGTTTCCATTTTCTCTAAAACCTCATCGTTGCTCGCATGTTCGGTCCATGGTATCCTCATCATCCTTCTGTAGAAATTTCAACTCACTCTTCCTGATGTTAAGTATAAGTTTCCTTTTCGTTTCCATTTTCTCTAAAACCTCGTCGTTGCTCGCATGTTCGGTCCATGGTATCCTCATCATCCTTCTGTAGAAATTTCAACTCACTCTTCCTGATGTTAAGTATAAGTTTCCTTTTCGTTTCCATTTTCTCTAAAACCTCATCGTTGCTCGCATGTTCGGTCCATGGTATCCTCATCATCCTTCTGTAGAAATTTCAACTCACTCTTCCTGATGTTAAGTATAAGTTTCCTTTTCGTTTCCATTTTCTCTAAAACCTCATCGTTGCTCGCATGTTCGGTCCATGGTATCCTCATCATCCTTCTGTAGAAATTTCAACTCACTCTTCCTGATGTTAAGTATAAGTTTCCTTTTCGTTTCCATTTTCTCTAAAACCTCATCGTTGCTCGCATGTTCGGTCAATGGTATCCTCATCATCCTTCTGTAGAAATTTCAACTCACTCTTCCTGATGTTAAGTATAAGTTTCCTTTTCGTTTCCATTTTCTCTAAAACCTCATCGTTGCTCGCATGTTCGGTCCATGGTATCCTCATCATCCTTCTGTAGAAATTTCAACTCACTCTTCCTGATGTTAAGTATAAGTTTCCTTTTTGTTTCCATTTTCTCTAAAACATCATCGTTGCTCGCATGTTCGGTCCATGGTATCCTCATCATCCTTCTGTAGAAATTTCAACTCACTCTTCCTGATGTTAAGTATAAGTTTCCTTTTCGTTTCCATTTTCTCTAAAACCTCATCGTTGCTCGCATGTTCGGTCCATGGTATCCTCATCATCCTTCTGTAGAAATTTCAACTCACTCTTCCTGATGTTAAGTATAAGTTTCCTTTTTGTTTCCATTTTCTCTAAAACATCATCGTTGCTCGCATGTTCGGTCCATGGTATCCTCATCATCCTTCTGTAGAAATTTCAACTCACTCTTCCTGATGTTAAGTATAAGTTTCCTTTTCGTTTCCATTTTCTCTAAAACCTCATCGTTGCTCGCATGTTCGGTCCATGGTATCCTCATCATCCTTCTGTAGAAATTTCAACTCACTCTTCCTGATGTTAAGTATAAGTTTCCTTTTTGTTTCCATTTTCTCTAAAACATCATCGTTGCTCGCATGTTCGGTCCATGGTATCCTCATCATCCTTCTGTAGAAATTTCAACTCACTCTTCCTGATGTTAAGTATAAGTTTCCTTTTCGTTTCCATTTTCTCTAAAACCTCATCGTTGCTCGCATGTTCGGTCCATGGTATCCTCATCATCCTTCTGTAGAAATTTCAACTGTCTCTTCCTGATGTTAAGTATAAGTTTCCTTTTTGTTTCCATTTTCTCTAAAACCTCGTCGTTGCTCACATGTTCGGTCCATGGTATCCTCATCATCCTTCTGTAGAAATTTCAACTGTCTCTTCCTGATGTTAAGTATAAGTTTCCTTTTTGTTTCCATTTTCTCTAAAACCTCATCGTTGCTCGCATGTTCGGTCCATGGTATCCTCATCATCCTTCTGTAGAAATTTCAACTCACTCTTCCTGATGTTAGGTATAAGTTTCCTTTTTGTTTCCATTTTCTCTAAAACCTCGTCGTTGCTCACATGTTCGGTCCATGGTATCCTCATCATCCTTCTGTAGAAATTTCAACTCACTCTTCCTTATGTTAAGTATAAGTTTCCTTTTCGTTTCCATTTTCTCTAAAACCTCATCGTTGCTCGCATGTTCGGTCCATGGTATCCTCATCATCCTTCTGTAGAAATTTCAACTCACTCTTCCTGATGTTAAGTATAAGTTTCCTTTTCGTTTCCATTTTCTCTAAAACCTCATCGTTGCTCGCATGTTCGGACCATGGTATCCTCATCATCCTTCTGTAGAAATTTCAACTCACTCTTCCTGATGTTAAGTATAAGTTTCCTTTTCGTTTCCATTTTCTCTAAAACCTCATCGTTGCTCGCATGTTCGGTCCATGGTATCCTCATCATCCTTCTGTAGAAATTTCAACTCACTCTTCCTGATGTTAAGTATAAGTTTCCTTTTCGTTTCCATTTTCTCTAAAACCTCGTCGTTGCTCACATGTTCGGTCAATGGTATCCTCATCATCCTTCTGTAGAAATTTCAACTCACTCTTCCTGATGTTAAGTATAAGTTTCCTTTTCGTTTCCATTTTCTCTAAAACCTCGTCGTTGCTCACATGTTCGGTCAATGGTATCCTCATCATCCTTCTGTAGAAATTTCAACTCACTCTTCCTGATGTTAAGTATAAGTTTCCTTTTCGTTTCCATTTTCTCTAAAACCTCATCGTTGCTCGCATGTTCGGTCCATGGTATCCTCATCATCCTTCTGTAGAAATTTCAACTCACTCTTCCTGATGTTAAGTATAAGTTTCCTTTTCGTTTCCATTTTCTCTAAAACCTCATCGTTGCTCACATGTTCGGTCAATGGTATCCTCATCATCCTTCTGTAGAAATTTCAACTCACTCTTCCTGATGTTAAGTATAAGTTTCCTTTTCGTTTCCATTTTCTCTAAAACCTCGTCGTTGCTCACATGTTCGGTCAATGGTATCCTCATCATCCTTCTGTAGAAATTTCAACTCACTCTTCCTGATGTTAAGTATAAGTTTCCTTTTCGTTTCCATTTTCTCTAAAACCTCATCGTTGCTCGCATGTTCGGTCCATGGTATCCTCATCATCCTTCTGTAGAAATTTCAACTCACTCTTCCTGATGTTAAGTATAAGTTTCCTTTTCGTTTCCATTTTCTCTAAAACCTCGTCGTTGCTCACATGTTCGGTCAATGGTATCCTCATCATCCTTCTGTAGAAATTTCAACTCACTCTTCCTGATGTTAAGTATAAGTTTCCTTTTCGTTTCCATTTTCTCTAAAACCTCATCGTTGCTCGCATGTTCGGTCCATGGTATCCTCATCATCCTTCTGTAGAAATTTCAACTCACTCTTCCTGATGTTAAGTATAAGTTTCCTTTTCGTTTCCATTTTCTCTAAAACCTCATCGTTGCTCGCATGTTCGGTCCATGGTATCCTCATCATCCTTCTGTAGAAATTTCAACTCACTCTTCCTGATGTTAAGTATAAGTTTCCTTTTCGTTTCCATTTTCTCTAAAACCTCATCGTTGCTCGCATGTTCGGTCCATGGTATCCTCATCATCCTTCTGTAGAAATTTCAACTCACTCTTCCTGATGTTAAGTATAAGTTTCCTTTTCGTTTCCATTTTCTCTAAAACCTCATCGTTGCTCGCATGTTCGGTCCATGGTATCCTCATCATCCTTCTGTAGAAATTTCAACTCACTCTTCCTGATGTTAAGTATAAGTTTCCTTTTCGTTTCCATTTTCTCTAAAACCTCGTCGTTGTTCACATGTTCGGTCAATGGTATCCTCATCATCCTTCTGTAGAAATTTCAACTCACTCTTCCTGATGTTAAGTATAAGTTTCCTTTTCGTTTCCATTTTCTCTAAAACCTCATCGTTGCTCGCATGTTCGGTCCATGGTATCCTCATCATCCTTCTGTAGAAATTTCAACTCACTCTTCCTGATGTTAAGTATAAGTTTCCTTTTCGTTTCCATTTTCTCTAAAACCTCATCGTTGCTCGCATGTTCGGTCCATGGTATCCTCATCATCCTTCTGTAGAAATTTCAACTCACTCTTCCTGATGTTAAGTATAAGTTTCCTTTTTGTTTCCATTTTCTCTAAAACCTCGTCGTTGCTCACATGTTCGGTCAATGGTATCCTCATCATCCTTCTGTAGAAATTTCAACTCACTCTTCCTGATGTTAAGTATAAGTTTCCTTTTCGTTTCCATTTTCTCTAAAACCTCATCGTTGCTCGCATGTTCGGTCCATGGTATCCTCATCATCCTTCTGTAGAAATTTCAACTCACTCTTCCTGATGTTAAGTATAAGTTTCCTTTTCGTTTCCATTTTCTCTAAAACCTCATCGTTGCTCGCATGTTCGGTCCATGGTATCCTCATCATCCTTCTGTAGAAATTTCAACTCACTCTTCCTTATGTTAAGTATAAGTTTCCTTTTCGTTTCCATTTTCTCTAAAACCTCATCGTTGCTCGCATGTTCGGTCCATGGTATCCTCATCATCCTTCTGTAGAAATTTCAACTCACTCTTCCTGATGTTAAGTATAAGTTTCCTTTTCGTTTCCATTTTCTCTAAAACCTCATCGTTGCTCGCATGTTCGGTCCATGGTATCCTCATCATCCTTCTGTAGAAATTTCAACTCACTCTTCCTTATGTTAAGTATAAGTTTCCTTTTCGTTTCCATTTTCTCTAAAACCTCATCGTTGCTCGCATGTTCGGTCCATGGTATCCTCATCATCCTTCTGTAGAAATTTCAACTCACTCTTCCTTATGTTAAGTATAAGTTTCCTTTTCGTTTCCATTTTCTCTAAAACCTCATCGTTGCTCGCATGTTCGGTCCATGGTATCCTCATCATCCTTCTGTAGAAATTTCAACTCACTCTTCCTGATGTTAAGTATAAGTTTCCTTTTCGTTTCCATTTTCTCTAAAACCTCATCGTTGCTCGCATGTTCGGTCCATGGTATCCTCATCATCCTTCTGTAGAAATTTCAACTCACTCTTCCTTATGTTAAGTATAAGTTTCCTTTTCGTTTCCATTTTCTCTAAAACCTCATCGTTGCTCGCATGTTCGGTCCATGGTATCCTCATCATCCTTCTGTAGAAATTTCAACTCACTCTTCCTGATGTTAAGTATAAGTTTCCTTTTCGTTTCCATTTTCTCTAAAACCTCATCGTTGCTCGCATGTTCGGTCCATGGTATCCTCATCATCCTTCTGTAGAAATTTCAACTCACTCTTCCTGATGTTAAGTATAAGTTTCCTTTTTGTTTCCATTTTCTCTAAAACCTCGTCGTTGCTCACATGTTCGGTCAATGGTATCCTCATCATCCTTCTGTAGAAATTTCAACTCACTCTTCCTGATGTTAAGTATAAGTTTCCTTTTCGTTTCCATTTTCTCTAAAACCTCATCGTTGCTCGCATGTTCGGTCCATGGTATCCTCATCATCCTTCTGTAGAAATTTCAACTCACTCTTCCTGATGTTAAGTATAAGTTTCCTTTTCGTTTCCATTTTCTCTAAAACCTCATCGTTGCTCGCATGTTCGGTCCATGGTATCCTCATCATCCTTCTGTAGAAATTTCAACTCACTCTTCCTGATGTTAAGTATAAGTTTCCTTTTCGTTTCCATTTTCTCTAAAACCTCATCGTTGCTCGCATGTTCGGTCCATGGTATCCTCATCATCCTTCTGTAGAAATTTCAACTCACTCTTCCTGATGTTAAGTATAAGTTTCCTTTTCGTTTCCATTTTCTCTAAAACCTCGTCGTTGCTCGCATGTTCGGTCCATGGTATCCTCATCATCCTTCTGTAGAAATTTCAACTCACTCTTCCTGATGTTAAGTATAAGTTTCCTTTTTGTTTCCATTTTCTCTAAAACATCATCGTTGCTCGCATGTTCGGTCCATGGTATCCTCATCATCCTTCTGTAGAAATTTCAACTCACTCTTCCTGATGTTAAGTATAAGTTTCCTTTTCGTTTCCATTTTCTCTAAAACCTCATCGTTGCTCGCATGTTCGGTCCATGGTATCCTCATCATCCTTCTGTAGAAATTTCAACTCACTCTTCCTGATGTTAAGTATAAGTTTCCTTTTCGTTTCCATTTTCTCTAAAACCTCATCGTTGCTCGCATGTTCGGTCCATGGTATCCTCATCATCCTTCTGTAGAAATTTCAACTCACTCTTCCTTATGTTAAGTATAAGTTTCCTTTTTGTTTCCATTTTCTCTAAAACCTCGTCGTTGCTCGCATGTTCGGTCCATGGTATCCTCATCATCCTTCTGTAGAAATTTCAACTCACTCTTCCTTATGTTAAGTATAAGTTTCCTTTTCGTTTCCATTTTCTCTAAAACCTCGTCGTTGCTCGCATGTTCGGTCAATGGTATCCTCATCATCCTTCTGTAGAAATTTCAACTCACTCTTCCTGATGTTAAGTATAAGTTTCCTTTTCGTTTCCATTTTCTCTAAAACCTCATCGTTGCTCGCATGTTCGGTCCATGGTATCCTCAGCATCCTTCTGTAGAAATTTCAACTCACTCTTCCTGATGTTAAGTATAAGTTTCCTTTTCGTTTCCATTTTCTCTAAAACCTCATCGTTGCTCGCATGTTCGGTCCATGGTATCCTCATCATCCTTCTGTAGAAATTTCAACTCACTCTTCCTGATGTTAAGTATAAGTTTCCTTTTTGTTTCCATTTTCTCTAAAACCTCGTCGTTGCTCGCATGTTCGGTCCATGGTATCCTCATCATCCTTCTGTAGAAATTTCAACTCACTCTTCCTTATGTTAAGTATAAGTTTCCTTTTTGTTTCCATTTTCTCTAAAACCTCGTCGTTGCTCGCATGTTCGGTCAATGGTATCCTCATCATCCTTCTGTAGAAATTTCAACTCACTCTTCCTTATGTTAAGTATAAGTTTCCTTTTCGTTTCCATTTTCTCTAAAACCTCATCGTTGCTCGCATGTTCGGTCCATGGTATCCTCAGCATCCTTCTGTAGAAATTTCAACTCACTCTTCCTTATGTTAAGTATAAGTTTCCTTTTCGTTTCCATTTTCTCTAAAACCTCGTCGTTGCTCGCATGTTCGGTCAATGGTATCCTCATCATCCTTCTGTAGAAATTTCAACTCACTCTTCCTGATGTTAAGTATAAGTTTCCTTTTCGTTTCCATTTTCTCTAAAACCTCATCGTTGCTCGCATGTTCGGTCCATGGTATCCTCAGCATCCTTCTGTAGAAATTTCAACTCACTCTTCCTGATGTTAAGTATAAGTTTCCTTTTCGTTTCCATTTTCTCTAAAACCTCATCGTTGCTCGCATGTTCGGTCCATGGTATCCTCATCATCCTTCTGTAGAAATTTCAACTCACTCTTCCTGATGTTAAGTATAAGTTTCCTTTTTGTTTCCATTTTCTCTAAAACCTCATCGTTGCTCGCATGTTCGGTCCATGGTATCCTCATCATCCTTCTGTAGAAATTTCAACTCACTCTTCCTGATGTTAAGTATAAGTTTCCTTTTTGTTTCCATTTTCTCTAAAACCTCATCGTTGCTCGCATGTTCGGTCCATGGTATCCTCATCATCCTTCTGTAGAAATTTCAACTCACTCTTCCTGATGTTAAGTATAAGTTTCCTTTTTGTTTCCATTTTCTCTAAAACATCATCGTTGCTCGCATGTTCGGTCCATGGTATCCTCATCATCCTTCTGTAGAAATTTCAACTCACTCTTCCTGATGTTAAGTATAAGTTTCCTTTTCGTTTCCATTTTCTCTAAAACCTCATCGTTGCTCGCATGTTCGGTCCATGGTATCCTCATCATCCTTCTGTAGAAATTTCAACTCACTCTTCCTGATGTTAAGTATAAGTTTCCTTTTCGTTTCCATTTTCTCTAAAACCTCATCGTTGCTCGCATGTTCGGTCCATGGTATCCTCATCATCCTTCTGTAGAAATTTCAACTCACTCTTCCTGATGTTAAGTATAAGTTTCCTTTTTGTTTCCATTTTCTCTAAAACATCATCGTTGCTCGCATGTTCGGTCCATGGTATCCTCATCATCCTTCTGTAGAAATTTCAACTCACTCTTCCTGATGTTAAGTATAAGTTTCCTTTTCGTTTCCATTTTCTCTAAAACCTCATCGTTGCTCGCATGTTCGGTCCATGGTATCCTCATCATCCTTCTGTAGAAATTTCAACTCACTCTTCCTGATGTTAAGTATAAGTTTCCTTTTCGTTTCCATTTTCTCTAAAACATCATCGTTGCTCGCATGTTCGGTCCATGGTATCCTCATCATCCTTCTGTAGAAATTTCAACTCACTCTTCCTGATGTTAAGTATAAGTTTCCTTTTCGTTTCCATTTTCTCTAAAACCTCATCGTTGCTCGCATGTTCGGTCCATGGTATCCTCATCATCCTTCTGTAGAAATTTCAACTCACTCTTCCTGATGTTAAGTATAAGTTTCCTTTTCGTTTCCATTTTCTCTAAAACATCATCGTTGCTCGCATGTTCGGTCCATGGTATCCTCATCATCCTTCTGTAGAAATTTCAACTCACTCTTCCTGATGTTAAGTATAAGTTTCCTTTTCGTTTCCATTTTCTCTAAAACCTCATCGTTGCTCGCATGTTCGGTCCATGGTATCCTCATCATCCTTCTGTAGAAATTTCAACTCACTCTTCCTGATGTTAAGTATAAGTTTCCTTTTTGTTTCCATTTTCTCTAAAACATCATCGTTGCTCGCATGTTCGGTCCATGGTATCCTCATCATCCTTCTGTAGAAATTTCAACTCACTCTTCCTGATGTTAAGTATAAGTTTCCTTTTCGTTTCCATTTTCTCTAAAACCTCATCGTTGCTCGCATGTTCGGTCCATGGTATCCTCATCATCCTTCTGTAGAAATTTCAACTCACTCTTCCTGATGTTAAGTATAAGTTTCCTTTTCGTTTCCATTTTCTCTAAAACCTCATCGTTGCTCGCATGTTCGGACCATGGTATCCTCATCATCCTTCTGTAGAAATTTCAACTCACTCTTCCTGATGTTAAGTATAAGTTTCCTTTTTGTTTCCATTTTCTCTAAAACCTCATCGTTGCTCACATGTTCGGTCCATGGTATCCTCATCATCCTTCTGTAGAAATTTCAACTCACTCTTCCTGATGTTAAGTATAAGTTTCCTTTTTGTTTCCATTTTCTCTAAAACCTCATCGTTGCTCACATGTTCGGCCCATGGTATCCTCATCATCCTTCTGTAGAAATTTCAACTCACTCTTCCTGATGTTAAGTATAAGTTTCCTTTTCGATTCCATTTTCTCTAAAACATCATCGTTGCTCGCATGTTCGGTCCATGGTATCCTCATCATCCTTCTGTAGAAATTTCAACTCACTCTTCCTGATGTTAAGTATAAGTTTCCTTTTCGATTCCATTTTCTCTAAAACATCATCGTTGCTCGCATGTTCGGTCCATGGTATCCTCATCATCCTTCTGTAGAAATTTCAACTCACTCTTCCTGATGTTAAGTATAAGTTTCCTTTTTGTTTCCATTTTCTCTAAAACCTCATCGTTGCTCACATGTTCGGTCCATGGTATCCTCATCATCCTTCTGTAGAAATTTCAACTCACTCTTCCTGATGTTAAGTATAAGTTTCCTTTTCGTTTCCATTTTCTCTAAAACCTCATCGTTGCTCGCATGTTCGGACCATGGTATCCTCATCATCCTTCTGTAGAAATTTCAACTCACTCTTCCTGATGTTAAGTATAAGTTTCCTTTTTGTTTCCATTTTCTCTAAAACCTCATCGTTGCTCACATGTTCGGTCCATGGTATCCTCATCATCCTTCTGTAGAAATTTCAACTCACTCTTCCTGATGTTAAGTATAAGTTTCCTTTTTGTTTCCATTTTCTCTAAAACCTCATCGTTGCTCACATGTTCGGCCCATGGTATCCTCATCATCCTTCTGTAGAAATTTCAACTCACTCTTCCTGATGTTAAGTATAAGTTTCCTTTTCGATTCCATTTTCTCTAAAACCTCATCGTTGCTCACATGTTCGGTCCATGGTATCCTCATCATCCTTCTGTAGAAATTTCAACTCACTCTTCCTGATGTTAAGTATAAGTTTCCTTTTTGTTTCCATTTTCTCTAAAACCTCATCGTTGCTCACATGTTCGGCCCATGGTATCCTCATCATCCTTCTGTAGAAATTTCAACTCACTCTTCCTGATGTTAAGTATAAGTTTCCTTTTTGTTTCCATTTTCTCTAAAACCTCGTCGTTGCTCGCATGTTCGGTCCATGGTATCCTCATCATCCTTCTGTAGAAATTTCAACTCACTCTTCCTGATGTTAAGTATAAGTTTCCTTTTCGTTTCCATTTTCTCTAAAACCTCATCGTTGCTCGCATGTTCGGTCCATGGTATCCTCATCATCCTTCTGTAGAAATTTCAACTCACTCTTCCTGATGTTAAGTATAAGTTTCCTTTTCGTTTCCATTTTCTCTAAAACCTCATCGTTGCTCGCATGTTCGGTCCATGGTATCCTCATCATCCTTCTGTAGAAATTTCAACTCACTCTTCCTGATGTTAAGTATAAGTTTCCTTTTTGTTTCCATTTTCTCTAAAACATCATCGTTGCTCGCATGTTCGGTCCATGGTATCCTCATCATCCTTCTGTAGAAATTTCAACTCACTCTTCCTGATGTTAAGTATAAGTTTCCTTTTCGTTTCCATTTTCTCTAAAACCTCATCGTTGCTCGCATGTTCGGTCCATGGTATCCTCATCATCCTTCTGTAGAAATTTCAACTCACTCTTCCTGATGTTAAGTATAAGTTTCCTTTTCGTTTCCATTTTCTCTAAAACCTCGTCGTTGCTCACATGTTCGGTCCATGGTATCCTCATCATCCTTCTGTAGAAATTTCAACTCACTCTTCCTGATGTTAAGTATAAGTTTCCTTTTCGTTTCCATTTTCTCTAAAACCTCATCGTTGCTCGCATGTTCGGTCCATGGTATCCTCATCATCCTTCTGTAGAAATTTCAACTGCCTCTTCCTGATGTTAAGTATAAGTTTCCTTTTCGTTTCCATTTTCTCTAAAACCTCATCGTTGCTCGCATGTTCGGTCCATGGTATCCTCATCATCCTTCTGTAGAAATTTCAACTCACTCTTCCTGATGTTAAGTATAAGTCTCCTTTTCGTTTCCATTTTCTCTAAAACCTCATCGTTGCTCGCATGTTCGGTCCATGATATCCTCATCATCCTTCTGTAGAAATTTCAACTGCCTCTTCCTGATGTTAAGTATAAGTTTCCTTTTCGTTTCCATTTTCTCTAAAACCTCGTCGTTGCTCACATGTTCCGCCCATTGTATCCTCATCATCCTTCTGTAGAAATTTCAACTGCCTCTTCCTGATGTTAAGTATAAGTTTCCTTTTTGTTTCCATTTTCTCTAAAACCTCGTCGTTGCTCGCATGTTCGGTCCATGGTATCCTCAGCATCCTTCTGTAGAAATTTCAACTGCCTCTTCCTGATGTTAAGTATAAGTTTCCTTTTTGTTTCCATTTTCTCTAAAACCTCGTCGTTGCTCACATGTTCGGTCCATGGTATCCTCATCATCATTCTGTAGAAATTTCAACTCACTCTTCCTGATGTTAAGTATAAGTTTCCTTTTTGTTTCCATTTTCTCTAAAACCTCATCGTTGCTCGCATGTTCGGTCCATGGTATCCTCATCATCCTTCTGTAGAAATTTCAACTGCCTCTTCCTGATGTTAAGTATAAGTTTCCTTTTCGTTTCCATTTTCTCTAAAACCTCGTCGTTGCTCACATGTTCGGTCCATGGTATCCTCATCATCATTCTGTAGAAATTTCAACTCACTCTTCCTGATGTTAAGTATAAGTTTCCTTTTTGTTTCCATTTTCTCTAAAACCTCATCGTTGCTCGCATGTTCGGTCCATGGTATCCTCAGCATCCTTCTGTAGAAATTTCAACTGCCTCTTCCTGATGTTAAGTATAAGTTTCCTTTTTGTTTCCATTTTCTCTAAAACCTCGTCGTTGCTCACATGTTCGGTCCATGGTATCCTCATCATCATTCTGTAGAAATTTCAACTCACTCTTCCTGATGTTAAGTATAAGTTTCCTTTTTGTTTCCATTTTCTCTAAAACCTCATCGTTGCTCGCATGTTCGGTCCATGGTATCCTCATCATCCTTCTGTAGAAATTTCAACTGCCTCTTCCTGATGTTAAGTATAAGTTTCCTTTTCGTTTCCATTTTCTCTAAAACCTCATCGTTGCTCGCATGTTCGGTCCATGGTATCCTCATCATCCTTCTGTAGAAATTTCAACTGCCTCTTCCTGATGTTAAGTATAAGTTTCCTTTTTGTTTCCATTTTCTCTAAAACCTCGTCGTTGCTCACATGTTCGGTCCATGGTATCCTCATCATCATTCTGTAGAAATTTCAATTGCCTCTTCCTGATGTTAAGTATAAGTTTCCTTTTTGTTTCCATTTTCTCTAAAACCTCGTCGTTGCTCACATGTTCGGTCCATGGTATCCTCAGCATCCTTCTGTAGAAATTTCAACGGCCTCTTCCTGATGTTAAGTATAAGTTTCCTTTTTGTTTCCATTTTCTCTAAAACCTCGTCGTTGCTCACATGTTCGGTCCATGGTATCCTCATCATCCTTCTGTAGAAATTTCAACTCACTCTTCCTGATGTTAAGTATAAGTTTCCTTTTTGTTTCCATTTTCTCTAAAACCTCGTCGTTGCTCACATGTTCGGCCCATGGTATCCTCATCATCCTTCTGTAGAAATTTCAACTGCCTCTTCCTGATGTTACGTATAAGTTTCCTTTTTGTTTCCATTTTCTCTAAAACCTCGTCGTTGCTCACATGTTCGGCCCATGGTATCCTCAGCATCCTTCTGTAGAAATTTCAACTGCCTCTTCCTGATGTTACGTATAAGTTTCCTTTTTGTTTCCATTTTCTCTAAAACCTCATCGTTGCTCACATGTTCGGCCCATGGTATCCTCATCATCCTTCTGTAGAAATTTCAACTCACTCTTCCTGATGTTAAGTATAAGTTTCCTTTTGTTTCCATTTTCTCTAAAACCTCGTCGTTGCTCACATGTTCGGCCCATGGTATCCTCAGCATCCTTCTGTAGAAATTTCAACTGCCTCTTCCTGATGTTACGTATAAGTTTCCTTTTTGTTTCCATTTTCTCTAAAACCTCGTCGTTGCTCACATGTTCGGCCCATGGTATCCTCATCATCCTTCTGTAGAAATGTCAACTCACTCTTCCTGATGTTAAGTATAAGTTTCCTTTTGTTTCCATTTTCTCTAAAACCTCGTCGTTGCTCACATGTTCGGTCCATGGTATCCTCAGCATCCTTCTGTAGAAATTTCAATTGCCTCTTCCTGATGGTAAGTATAAGTTTCCTTTTTGTTTCCATTTTCTCTAAAACCTCGTCGTTGCTCACATGTTCGGTTCATGGTATCCTCAGCATCCTTCTGTAGACATTTCAACTGTCTCTTCCTGATGTTAAGTATACGTTTCCTTTTTGTTTCCATTTTCTCTAAAACCTCGTCGTTGCTCACATGTTCGGTCCATGGTATCCTCATCATCCTTCTGTAGAAATTTCAACTCACTCTTCCTGATGTTAAGTATAAGTTTCCTTTTGTTTCCATTTTCTCTAAAACCTCGTCGTTGCTCACATGTTCGGTCCATGGTATCCTCATCATCCTTCTGTAGAAATTTCAATTGCCTCTTCATGATGTTAAGTATAAGTTTCCTTTTTGTTTCCATTTTCTCTAAAACCTCGTCGTTGCTCACATGTTCGGTCCATGGTATCCTCATCATCCTTCTGTAGAAATTTCAATTGCCTCTTCCTGATGTTAAGTATAAGTTTCCTTTTTGTTTCCATTTTCTCTAAAACCTCGTCGTTGCTCACATGTTCGGTCCATGGTATCCTCATCATCCTTCTGTAGAAATTTCAACTGTCTCTTCCTGATGTTAAGTATAAGTTTCCTTTTTTTTTCCATTTTCTCTAAAACCTCGTCGTTGCTCACATGTTCGGTCCATGGTATCCTCATCATCCTTCTGTAGAAATTTCAATTGCCTCTTCCTGATGTTACGTATAAGTTTCCTTTTTGTTTCCATTTTCTCTAAAACCTCGTCGTTGCTCACATGTTCGGTCCATGGTATCCTCATCATCCTTCTGTAGAAATTTCAACTCACTCTTCCTGATGTTAAGTATGAGTTTCCTTTTTGTTTCCATTTTCTCTAAAACCTCGTCGTTGCTCACATGTTCGGCCCATGGTATCCTCATCATCCTTCTGTAGAAATTTCAATTGCCTCTTCCTGATGTTAAGTATAAGTTTCCTTTTTGTTTCCATTTTCTCTAAAACCTCGTCGTTGCTCACATGTTCGGTCCATGGTATCCTCATCATCCTTCTGTAGAAATTTCAATTGCCTCTTCCTGATGTTAAGTATAAGTTTCCTTTTTGTTTCCATTTTCTCTAAAACCTCGTCGTTGCTCACATGTTCGGTCCATGGTATCCTCATCATCCTTCTGTAGAAATTTCAATTGCCTCTTCCTGATGTTAAGTATAAGTTTCCTTTTTGTTTCCATTTTCTCTAAAACCTCGTCGTTGCTCACATGTTCGGTCCATGGTATCCTCATCATCCTTCTGTAGAAATTTCAATTGCCTCTTCCTGATGTTAAGTATAAGTTTCCTTTTTGTTTCCATTTTCTCTAAAACCTCGTCGTTGCTCACATGTTCGGCCCATGGTATCCTCATCATCCTTCTGTAGAAATTTCAACTCACTCTTCCTGATGTTAAGTATAAGTTTCCTTTTTGTTTCCATTTTCTCTAAAACCTCGTCGTTGCTCACATGTTCGGCCCATGGTATCCTCAGCATCCTTCTGTAGAAATTTCAACTGCCTCTTCCTGATGTTAAGTATAAGTTTCCTTTTTGTTTCCATTTTCTCTAAAACCTCGTCGTTGCTCACATGTTCGGTCCATGGTATCCTCATCATCCTTCTGTAGAAATTTCAATTGCCTCTTCCTGATGTTAAGTATAAGTTTCCTTTTTGTTTCCATTTTCTCTAAAACCTCGTCGTTGCTCACATGTTCGGTCCATGGTATCCTCATCATCCTTCTGTAGAAATTTCAATTGCCTCTTCCTGATGTTAAGTATAAGTTTCCTTTTTGTTTCCATTTTCTCTAAAACCTCGTCGTTGCTCACATGTTCGGTCCATGGTATCCTCATCATCCTTCTGTAGAAATTTCAATTGCCTCTTCCTGATGTTAAGTATAAGTTTCCTTTTTGTTTCCATTTTCTCTAAAACCTCGTCGTTGCTCACATGTTCGGCCCATGGTATCCTCATCATCCTTCTGTAGAAATTTCAACTCACTCTTCCTGATGTTAAGTATAAGTTTCCTTTTTGTTTCCATTTTCTCTAAAACCTCGTCGTTGCTCACATGTTCGGCCCATGGTATCCTCATCATCCTTCTGTAGAAATTTCAACTCACTCTTCCTGATTTTAAGTATAAGTTTCCTTTTTGTTTCCATTTTCTCTAAAACCTCGTCGTTGCTCACATTTTCGGTCCATGGTATCCTCAGCATCCTTCTGTAGAAATTTCAACTGCCTCTTCCTGATGTTAAGTATAAGTTTCCTTTTTGTTTCCATTTTCTCTAAAACCTCGTCGTTGCTCACATGTTCGGCCCATGGTATCCTCAGCATCCTTCTGTAGAAATTTCAACTGCCTCTTCCTGATGTTAAGTATAAGTTTCCTTTTTGTTTCCATTTTCTCTAAAACCTCGTCGTTGCTCACATGTTCGGTCCATGGTATCCTCATCATCCTTCTGTAGAAATTTGAATTGTCTCTTCCTGATGTTAAGTATAAGTTTCCTTTTTGTTTCCATTTTCTCTAAAACCTCGTCGTTGCTCACATGTTCGGTCCATGGTATCCTCATCATCCTTCTGTAGAAATTTCAATTGCCTCTTCCTGATGTTAAGTATAAGTTTCCTTTTTGTTTCCATTTTCTCTAAAACCTCGTCGTTGCTCACATGTTCGGTCCATGGTATCCTCATCATCCTTCTGTAGAAATTTCAATTGCCTCTTCCTGATGTTACGTATAAGTTTCCTTTTTGTTTCCATTTTCTCTAAAACCTCGTCGTTGCTCACATGTTCGGTCCATGGTATCCTCATCATCCTTCTGTAGAAATTTCAACTCACTCTTCCTGATGTTAAGTATGAGTTTCCTTTTTGTTTCCATTTTCTCTAAAACCTCGTCGTTGCTCACATGTTCGGCCCATGGTATCCTCAGCATCCTTCTGTAGAAATTTCAACTGCCTCTTCCTGATGTTAAGTATAAGTTTCCTTTTTGTTTCCATTTTCTCTAAAACCTCGTCGTTGCTCACATGTTCGGCCCATGGTATCCTCATCATCCTTCTGTAGAAATTTCAATTGCCTCTTCCTGATGTTAAGTATAAGTTTCCTTTTTGTTTCCATTTTCTCTAAAACCTCGTCGTTGCTCACATGTTCGGTCCATGGTATCCTCATCATCCTTCTGTAGAAATTTCAACTCACTCTTCCTGATGTTAAGTATAAGTTTCCTTTTGTTTCCATTTTCTCTAAAACCTCGTCGTTGCTCACATGTTCGGTCCATGGTATCCTCATCATCCTTCTGTAGAAATTTCAATTGCCTCTTCCTGATGTTAAGTATAAGTTTCCTTTTTGTTTCCATTTTCTCTAAAACCTCGTCGTTGCTCACATGTTCGGTCCATGGTATCCTCATCATCCTTCTGTAGAAATTTCAACTCACTCTTCCTGATGTTAAGTATAAGTTTCCTTTTGTTTCCATTTTCTCTAAAACCTCGTCGTTGCTCACATGTTCGGCCCATGGTATCCTCAGCATCCTTCTGTAGAAATTTCAACTCACTCTTCCTGATGTTAAGTATAAGTTTCCTTTTGTTTCCATTTTCTCTAAAACCTCGTCGTTGCTCACATGTTCGGTCCATGGTATCCTCATCATCCTTCTGTAGAAATTTCAATTGCCTCTTCCTGATGTTAAGTATAAGTTTCCTTTTTGTTTCCATTTTCTCTAAAACCTCGTCGTTGCTCACATGTTCGGTCCATGGTATCCTCATCATCCTTCTGTAGAAATTTCAATTGCCTCTTCCTGATGTTAAGTATAAGTTTCCTTTTTGTTTCCATTTTCTCTAAAACCTCGTCGTTGCTCACATGTTCGGTCCATGGTATCCTCATCATCCTTCTGTAGAAATTTCAACTCACTCTTCCTGATGTTAAGTATGAGTTTCCTTTTTGTTTCCATTTTCTCTAAAACCTCGTCGTTGCTCACATGTTCGGCCCATGGTATCCTCATCATCCTTCTGTAGAAATTTCAATTGCCTCTTCCTGATGTTAAGTATAAGTTTCCTTTTTGTTTCCATTTTCTCTAAAACCTCGTCGTTGCTCACATGTTCGGTCCATGGTATCCTCATCATCCTTCTGTAGAAATTTCAATTGCCTCTTCCTGATGTTAAGTATAAGTTTCCTTTTTGTTTCCATTTTCTCTAAAACCTCGTCGTTGCTCACATGTTCGGTCCATGGTATCCTCATCATCCTTCTGTAGAAATTTCAATTGCCTCTTCCTGATGTTAAGTATAAGTTTCCTTTTTGTTTCCATTTTCTCTAAAACCTCGTCGTTGCTCACATGTTCGGTCCATGGTATCCTCATCATCCTTCTGTAGAAATTTCAACTGCCTCTTCCTGATGTTAAGTATAAGTTTCCTTTTTGTTTCCATTTTCTCTAAAACCTCGTCGTTGCTCACATGTTCGGTCCATGGTATCCTCATCATCCTTCTGTAGAAATTTCAATTGTCTCTTCCTGATGTTAAGTATAAGTTTCCTTTTTGTTTCCATTTTCTCTAAAACCTCG
Organism: Acanthosepion esculentum; assembly: GCA_964036315.1. Taxonomy (NCBI): domain Eukaryota; kingdom Metazoa; phylum Mollusca; class Cephalopoda; order Sepiida; family Sepiidae; genus Acanthosepion; species Acanthosepion esculentum. The sequence continues at coordinate 48,738,687 of OZ038514.1, read as the reverse complement.
TCGTTGCTCACATGTTCGGTCCATGGTATCCTCATCATCCTTCTGTAGAAATTTCAACTGCCTCTTCCTGATGTTAAGTATAAGTTTCCTTTTTGTTTCCATTTTCTCTAAAACCTCGTCGTTGCTCACATGTTCGGTCCATGGTATCCTCATCATCCTTCTGTAGAAATTTCAATTGCCTCTTCCTGATGTTAAGTATAAGTTTCCTTTTTGTTTCCATTTTCTCTAAAACCTCGTCGTTGCTCACATGTTCGGTCCATGGTATCCTCATCATCCTTCTGTAGAAATTTCAATTGCCTCTTCCTGATGTTAAGTATAAGTTTCCTTTTTGTTTCCATTTTCTCTAAAACCTCGTCGTTGCTCACATGTTCGGTCCATGGTATCCTCATCATCCTTCTGTAGAAATTTCAATTGCCTCTTCCTGATGTTACGTATAAGTTTCCTTTTTGTTTCCATTTTCTCTAAAACCTCGTCGTTGCTCACATGTTCGGTCCATGGTATCCTCATCATCCTTCTGTAGAAATTTCAACTCACTCTTCCTGATGTTAAGTATGAGTTTCCTTTTTGTTTCCATTTTCTCTAAAACCTCGTCGTTGCTCACATGTTCGGCCCATGGTATCCTCAGCATCCTTCTGTAGAAATTTCAATTGCCTCTTCCTGATGTTAAGTATAAGTTTCCTTTTTGTTTCCATTTTCTCTAAAACCTCGTCATTGCTCAAATGTTCGACCCATGGTATCCTCAGCATCCTTCTGTAGAAATTTCAATTGCCTCTTCCTGATATAAGTTTCCTTTTTGCTTCCATTTCGCATTTCGCTTTTTATGACTCTTTGGAGTTTCTTTCAAATTAATATAGGCTCCTTTTCATACTAAATTTAAATCAATAGAAGACTCAAATGGGTTACTGCTGAAATGGTAAGTGTTCATTATACCACATTGAAAAGAGCTTGACATATAAAAAAAAAGTTGTTCTTGACGAAGCATAACGTAGTTTGGCAAAATTCCACAAATACCTGGCACCCAATGAGGATTGAAGTCACTAATATGCAGTGATAACTAACCTACATTGCTCGTTAACCACCACACCACAATTTAACCATCAAGTAAAGGAAACTTGTTCTTGACTAAGCGAGCCATAGCTTGGCAAAACGCCCACCATATGGCGCACCTAGTAATCATTATTATCAGAAATAGCTCGTTTTCCATTACACCGCACTGACACGAGCTAGAAATAAAAAAAAAATTGATTTTGAAGAAGTTCATCAAAATTACACAAATATTGGACACCCAGTGAGGATGGAATTTCACTAATCTCCAGTAATTAACAACCAAACTTTCTCGTTAACCACAACACTGCAACGATCCGATAATAGGCACTTGTTCCTGACTAAGCTTAACGTAGTTTGATGAAATGTCACAAACATGAGACACACAGTGAGGACCGAACTCGCTAATCAGTGGCAGTATTCAAGAAGGATAGCTCGTTAACCACTACGCCACGCCGACTTGTAATCTTTATCAGTATAAATAGTTTTCCAATTTTTAGCGGCAATTGTAAACAAATTGTAAATTCTTGAAATGACATTTAATAATAAATCCATTTGACTGAATGATGTTGGATTTTTTTTTTTTTTTTTACATGTTTGTTTTTTCTAAATGAAAAATAATCACCTCATATTAATCATTGTAAAATACACTTCCCATAATCCCTCATCCATCATGGCGACCTATCCTGAATGTGATTTGTTAGACGTATTCAAAGCCCGGCCTTAAATCACGATTTGCCGCAAGAAAGTGAAGAAAATCGGGCCCACCATTCCTCCAAGATGTCGGACGAAGTCGTTATATGTTAATGTTTTTCTTTTATTAATTGATTTATTTAGTAGGGTTGTATGAAACGCAAAAATTGCTTCAGGCATTCTTGCGCCTCGTTCATCATTATAAATATTTTATCGAATAAATCAGTTGTCAGAGCAACACCAAATCTTCCTCTAAATGCCGTGTCCATTCAAGATGTTGGTGATCATAGCTCTCCACACTTTCCCGTCATTTGTAGCACTTAATACAATTTTGTCTTTTTATTATCTCCCTTAGACCTTGTTCCGTCGTCCATTCACCTAAATTCGCTAAGTAAGTAATGCACTATTTTCCTCTGACCCATCTTGCCTTCAACGTCTCCTGTGAGTATCAAAATTTCCAAGCCATCTTTCCTCATTATATACCTTGGAAATTTCAACTGCCTTTTCCTGATATTAAGTATAAGTATCCTTTTTGTCTACTTTTTCTCTAAAACCACATCGTTGCTCCCATGTCCGGTCCATGGTATCCTCAGCATCCTTCTGCAGAAATTTCAGTTGCATCTTCCTGATATTAAGTAAAAGTTTTCTTTTTGTTTCCATTGTATCTAAAACGTCGTCATTGCTCATATGTTTAGCCCATGGTATCCTCAGCATCCTTCTGTAGAAATTTCAATTGCCTCTTCCTGATGTTAAGTATAAGTTTCCTTTTTGTTTCCATTTTCTCTAAAACCTCGTCGTTGCTCACATGTTCGGTCCATGGTATCCTCAGCATCCTTCTGTAGAAATTTCAACTGCCTCTTCCTGATGTTAAGTATAAGTTTCCTTTTTGTTTCCATTTTCTCTAAAACCTCGTCGTTGCTCACATGTTCGGCCCATGGTATCCTCAGCATCCTTCTGTAGAAATTTCAACTGCCTCTTCCTGATGTTAAGTATAAGTTTCCTTTTTGTTTCCATTTTCTCTAAAACATCGTCGTTGCTCACATGTTCGGCCCATGGTATCCTCAGCATCCTTCTGTAGAAATTTCAATTGTCTCTTCCTGATGTTAAGTATAAGTTTCCTTTTTGTTTCCATTTTCTCTAAAACCTCGTCGTTGCTCACATGTTCGGTCCATGGTATCCTCATCATCCTTCTGTAGAAATTTCAATTGCCTCTTCCTGATGTTAAGTATAAGTTTCCTTTTTGTTTCCATTTTCTCTAAAACCTCGTCGTTGCTCACATGTTCGGCCCATGGTATCCTCAGCATCCTTCTGTAGAAATTTCAATTGCCTCTTCCTGATGTTAAGTATAAGTTTCTTTTTGTTTCCATTTTCTCTAAAACCTCGTCGTTGCTCACATGTCCGGTCCACGGTATCCTCAGCATCCTTCTGTAGAAATTTCAACGGCCTCTTCCTGATGTTAAGTATAAGTTTCCTTTTGTTTCCATTTTCTCTAAAACCTCGTCGTTGCTCACATGTTCGGTCCATGGTATCCTCAGCATCCTTCTGTAGAAATTTCAACGGCCTCTTCCTGATGTTAAGTATAAGTTTCCTTTTGTTTCCATTTTCTCTAAAACCTCGTCGTTGCTCACATGTTCGGCCCATGGTATCCTCATCATCCTTCTGTAGAAATTTCAACTGCCTCTTCCTGATGTTAAGTATAAGTTTCCTTTTTGTTTCCATTTTCTCTAAAACCTCGTCGTTGCTCACCTGTTCCGTCCATGGTATCCTCATCATCCTTCTGTAGAAATTTCAACTGCCTCTTCCTGATGTTAAGTATAAGTTTCCTTTTTGTTTCCATTTTCTCTAAAACCTCGTCGTTGCTCACCTGTTCCGTCCATGGTATCCTCATCATCCTTCTGTAGAAATTTCAATTGCCTCTTCCTGATGTTAAGTATAAGATTCCTTTTTGTTTCCATTTTCTCTAAAACCTCGTCGTTGCTCACATGTTCGGCCCATGGTATCCTCATCATCCTTCTGTAGAAATTTCAATTGCCTCTTCCTGATGTTAAGTATAAGTTTCCTTTTTCTTTCCATTTTCTCTAAAACCTCGTCGTTGCTCACATGTTCGGCCCATGGTATCCTCATCATCCTTCTGTAGAAATTTCAATTGCCTCTTCCTGATGTTAAGTATAAGTTTCCTTTTTCTTTCCATTTTCTCTAAAACCTCGTCGTTGCTCACATGTTCGGCCCATGGTATCCTCAGCATCCTTCTGTAGAAATTTCAACTGCCTCTTCCTGATGTTAAGTATAAGTTTCCTTTTTCTTTCCATTTTCTCTAAAACCTCGTCGTTGCTCACATGTTCGGCCCATGGTATCCTCATCATCCTTCTGTAGAAATTTCAACTGCCTCTTCCTGATGTTAAGTATAAGTTTCCTTTTTGTTTCCATTTTCTCTAAAACCTCGTCGTTGCTCACATGTTCGGTCCATGGTATCCTCATCATCCTTCTGTAGAAATTTCAATTGCCTCTTCCTGATGTTAAGTATAAGTTTCCTTTTTGTTTCCATTTTCTCTAAAACCTCGTCGTTGCTCACATGTTCGGCCCATGGTATCCTCATCATCCTTCTGTAGAAATTTCAATTGCCTCTTCCTGATGTTAAGTATAAGTTTCCTTTTTCTTTCCATTTTCTCTAAAACCTCGTCGTTGCTCACATGTTCGGCCCATGGTATCCTCAGCATCCTTCTGTAGAAATTTCAATTGCCTCTTCCTGATGTTAAGTATAAGTTTCCTTTTTGTTTCCATTTTCTCTAAAACCTCGTCGTTGCTCACATGTTCGGCCCATGGTATCCTCAGCATCCTTCTGTAGAAATTTCAATTGCCTCTTCCTGATGTTAAGTATAAGTTTCCTTTTTGTTTCCATTTTCTCTAAAACCTCGTCGTTGCTCACATGTTCGGCCCATGGTATCCTCAGCATCCTTCTGTAGAAATTTCAATTGCCTCTTCCTGATGTTAAGTATAAGTTTCCTTTTTGTTTCCATTTTCTCTAAAACCTCGTCGTTGCTCACATGTTCGGCCCATGGTATCCTCATCATCCTTCTGTAGAAATTTCAATTGCCTCTTCCTGATGTTAAGTATAAGTTTCCTTTTTGTTTCCATTTTCTCTAAAACCTCGTCGTTGCTCACATGTTCGGCCCATGGTATCCTAAGCATCCTTCTGTAGAAATTTCAATTGCCTCTTCCTGATGTTAAGTATAAGTTTCCTTTTTGTTTCCATTTTCTCTAAAACCTCGTCGTTGCTCACATGTTCGGCCCATGGTATCCTCAGCATCCTTCTGTAGAAATTTCAATTGCCTCTTCCTGATGTTAAGTATAAGTTTCCTTTTTGTTTCCATTTTCTCTAAAACCTCGTCGTTGCTCACATGTTCGGTCTATGGTATCCTCATCATCCTTCTGTAGAAATTTCAATTGCCTCTTCCTGATGTTAAGTATAAGTTTCCTTTTTCTTTCCATTTTCTCTAAAACCTCGTCGTTGCTCACATGTTCGGCCCATGGTATCCTCAGCATCCTTCTGTAGAAATTTCAATTGCCTCTTCCTGATGTTAAGTATAAGTTTCCTTTTTGTTTCCATTTTCTCTAAAACCTCGTCGTTGCTCACATGTTCGGCCCATGGTATCCTCAGCATCCTTCTGTAGAAATTTCAATTGCCTCTTCCTGATGTTAAGTATAAGTTTCCTTTTTGTTTCCATTTTCTCTAAAACCTCGTCGTTGCTCACATGTTCGGCCCATGGTATCCTCATCATCCTTCTGTAGAAATTTCAACTGCCTCTTCCTGATGTTAAGTATAAGTTTCCTTTTTGTTTCCATTTTATCTAAAACCTCGTCGTTGCTCACATGTTCGGCCCATGGTATCCTCATCATCCTTCTGTAGAAATTTCAACTGCCTCTTCCTGATGTTAAGTATAAGTTTCCTTTTTGTTTCCATTTTATCTAAAACCTCGTCGTTGCTCACATGTTCGGCCCATGGTATCCTCATCATCCTTCTGTAGAAATTTCAACTGCCTCTTCCTGATGTTAAGTATAAGTTTCCTTTTTGTTTCCATTTTATCTAAAACCTCGTCGTTGCTCACATGTTCGGCCCATGGTATCCTCACCATCCTTCTGTAGAAATTTCAATTGCCTCTTCCTGATGTTAAGTATAAGTTTCCTTTTTGTTTCCATTTTCTCTAAAACCTCGTCGTTGCTCACATGTTCGGCCCATGGTATCCTCATCATCCTTCTGTAGAAATTTCAACTGCCTCTTCCTGATGTTAAGTATAAGTTTCCTTTTTGTTTCCATTTTATCTAAAACCTCGTCGTTGCTCACATGTTCGGCCCATGGTATCCTCATCATCCTTCTGTAGAAATTTCAACTGCCTCTTCCTGATGTTAAGTATAAGTTTCCTTTTTGTTTCCATTTTATCTAAAACCTCGTCGTTGCTCACATGTTCGGCCCATGGTATCCTCACCATCCTTCTGTAGAAATTTCAATTGCCTCTTCCTGATGTTAAGTATAAGTTTCCTTTTTGTTTCCATTTTCTCTAAAACCTCGTCGTTGCTCACATGTTCGGCCCATGGTATCCTCAGCATCCTTCTGTAGAAATTTCAACTGCCTCTTCCTGATGTTAAGTATAAGTTTCCTTTTTGTTTCCATTTTATCTAAAACCTCGTCGTTGCTCACATGTTCGGCCCATGGTATCCTCACCATCCTTCTGTAGAAATTTCAACTGCCTCTTCCTGATGTTAAGTATAAGTTTCCTTTTTGTTTCCATTTTCTCTAAAACCTCGTCGTTGCTCACATGTTCGGCCCATGGTATCCTCAGCATCCTTCTGTAGAAATTTCAACTGCCTCTTCCTGATGTTAAGTATAAGTTTCCTTTTTGTTTCCATTTTATCTAAAACCTCGTCGTTGCTCACATGTTCGGCCCATGGTATCCTCACCATCCTTCTGTAGAAATTTCAACTGCCTCTTCCTGATGTTAAGTATAAGTTTCCTTTTTGTTTCCATTTTATCTAAAACCTCGTCGTTGCTCACATGTTCGGCCCATGGTATCCTCATCATCCTTCTGTAGAAATTTCAACTGCCTCTTCCTGATGTTAAGTATAAGTTTCCTTTTTGTTTCCATTTTATCTAAAACCTCGTCGTTGCTCACATGTTCGGCCCATGGTATCCTCATCATCCTTCTGTAGAAATTTCAACTGCCTCTTCCTGATGTTAAGTATAAGTTTCCTTTTTGTTTCCATTTTATCTAAAACCTCGTCGTTGCTCACATGTTCGGCCCATGGTATCCTCACCATCCTTCTGTAGAAATTTCAATTGCCTCTTCCTGATGTTAAGTATAAGTTTCCTTTTTGTTTCCATTTTCTCTAAAACCTCGTCGTTGCTCACATGTTCGGCCCATGGTATCCTCATCATCCTTCTGTAGAAATTTCAACTGCCTCTTCCTGATGTTAAGTATAAGTTTCCTTTTTGTTTCCATTTTATCTAAAACCTCGTCGTTGCTCACATGTTCGGCCCATGGTATCCTCATCATCCTTCTGTAGAAATTTCAACTGCCTCTTCCTGATGTTAAGTATAAGTTTCCTTTTTGTTTCCATTTTATCTAAAACCTCGTCGTTGCTCACATGTTCGGCCCATGGTATCCTCATCATCCTTCTGTAGAAATTTCAACTGCCTCTTCCTGATGTTAAGTATAAGTTTCCTTTTTGTTTCCATTTTATCTAAAACCTCGTCGTTGCTCACATGTTCGGCCCATGGTATCCTCACCATCCTTCTGTAGAAATTTCAATTGCCTCTTCCTGATGTTAAGTATAAGTTTCCTTTTTGTTTCCATTTTCTATAAAACCTCGTCGTTGCTCACATGTTCGGCCCATGGTATCCTCATCATCCTTCTGTAGAAATTTCAACTGCCTCTTCCTGATGTTAAGTATAAGTTTCCTTTTTGTTTCCATTTTATCTAAAACCTCGTCGTTGCTCACATGTTCGGCCCATGGTATCCTCATCATCCTTCTGTAGAAATTTCAACTGTCTCTTCCTGATGTTAAGTATAAGTTTCCTTTTTGTTTCCATTTTCTCTAAAACCTCGTCGTTGCTCACATGTTCCGTCCATGGTATCCTCAGCATCCTTCTGTAGAAATTTCAACTGCCTCTTCCTGATGTTAAGTATAAGTTTCCTTTTTGTTTCCATTTTCTCTAAAACCTCGTCGTTGCTCACATGTTCGGCCCATGGTATCCTCATCATCCTTCTGTAGAAATTTCAATTGCCTCTTCCTGATGTTAAGTATAAGTTTCCTTTTTGTTTCCATTTTCTCTAAAACCTCGTCGTTGCTCACATGTTCGGTCCATGGTATCCTCATCATCCTTCTGTAGAAATTTCAATTGCCTCTTCCTGATGTTAAGTATAAGTTTCCTTTTTGTTTCCATTTTCTCTAAAACCTCGTCGTTGCTCACATGTTCGGCCCATGGTATCCTCATCATCCTTCTGTAGAAATTTCAACTGCCTCTTCCTGATGTTAAGTATAAGTTTCCTTTTTGTTTCCATTTTCTCTAAAACCTCGTCGTTGCTCACATGTTCGGCCAATGGTATCCTCATCATCCTTCTGTAGAAATTTCAACTGCCTCTTCCTGATGTTAAGTATAAGTTTCCTTTTTGTTTCCATTTTCTCTAAAACCTCGTCGTTGCTCACATGTTCGGCCCATGGTATCCTCATCATCCTTCTGTAGAAATTTCAACTGCCTCTTCCTGATGTTAAGTATAAGTTTCCTTTTTGTTTCCATTTTCTCTAAAACCTCGTCGTTGCTCACATGTTCGGCCCATGGTATCCTCATCATCCTTCTGTAGAAATTTCAATTGCCTCTTCCTGATGTTAAGTATAAGTTTCCTTTTTGTTTCCATTTTCTCTAAAACCTCGTCGTTGCTCACATGTTCGGCCCATGGTATCCTCATCATCCTTCTGTAGAAATTTCAACTGCCTCTTCCTGATGTTAAGTATAAGTTTCCTTTTTGTTTCCATTTTCTCTAAAACCTCGTCGTTGCTCACATGTTCGGCCCATGGTATCCTCATCATCCTTCTGTAGAAATTTCAATTGCCTCTTCCTGATGTTAAGTATAAGTTTCCTTTTTGTTTCCATTTTATCTAAAACCTCGTCGTTGCTCACATGTTCGGCCCATGGTATCCTCATCATCCTTCTGTAGAAATTTCAACTGCCTCTTCCTGATGTTAAGTATAAGTTTCCTTTTTGTTTCCATTTTCTCTAAAACCTCGTCGTTGCTCACATGTTCGGCCCATGGTATCCTCATCATCCTTCTGTAGAAATTTCAACTGCCTCTTCCTGATGTTAAGTATAAGTTTCCTTTTTGTTTCCATTTTCTCTAAAACCTCGTCGTTGCTCACATGTTCGGCCCATGGTATCCTCATCATCCTTCTGTAGAAATTTCAACTGCCTCTTCCTGATGTTAAGTATAAGTTTCCTTTTTGTTTCCATTTTCTCTAAAACCTCGTCGTTGCTCACATGTTCGGCCCATGGTATCCTCATCATCCTTCTGTAGAAATTTCAACTGCCTCTTCCTGATGTTAAGTATAAGTTTCCTTTTTGTTTCCATTTTCTCTAAAACCTCGTTGTTGCTCACATGTTCGGTCCATGGTATCCTCAGCATCCTTCTGTAGAAATTTCAACTGTCTCTTCCTGATGTTAAGTATAAGTTTCCTTTTTGTTTCCATTTTCTCTAAAACCTCGTCGTTGCTCACATGTTCGGCCCATGGTATCCTAATCATCCTTCTGTAGAAATTTCAACTGCCTCTTCCTGATGTTAAGTATAAGTTTCCTTTTTGTTTCCATTTTCTCTAAAACCTCGTCGTTGCTCACATGTTCGGTCCATGGTATCCTCATCATCCTTCTGTAGAAATTTCAACTGTCTCTTCCTGATGTTAAGTATAAGTTTCCTTTTTGTTTCCATTTTCTCTAAAACCTCGTCGTTGCTCACATGTTCGGCCCATGGTATCCTAATCATCCTTCTGTAGAAATTTCAACTGCCTCTTCCTGATGTTAAGTATAAGTTTCCTTTTTGTTTCCATTTTCTCTAAAACCTCGTCGTTGCTCACATGTTCGGTCCATGGTATCCTCATCATCCTTCTGTAGAAATTTCAATTGCCTCTTCCTGATGTTAAGTATAAGTTTCCTTTTTGTTTCCATTTTCTCTAAAACCTCGTCGTTGCTCACATGTTCGGCCCATGGTATCCTCACCATCCTTCTGTAGAAATTTCAATTGCCTCTTCCTGATGTTAAGTATAAGTTTCCTTTTTGTTTCCATTTTCTCTAAAACATCGTCATTGCTCACCTGTTCGGTCCATGGTATCCTCATCATCCTTCTGTAGAAATTTCAACTGCCTCTTCCTGATGTTAAGTATAAGTTTCCTTTTTGTTTCCATTTTCTCTAAAACCTCGTCGTTGCTCACATGTTCGGCCCATGGTATCCTAATCATCCTTCTGTAGAAATTTCAACTGCCTCTTCCTGATGTTAAGTATAAGTTTCCTTTTTGTTTCCATTTTCTCTAAAACCTCGTCGTTGCTCACATGTTCGGTCCATGGTATCCTCATCATCCTTCTGTAGAAATTTCAACTGTCTCTTCCTGATGTTAAGTATAAGTTTCCTTTTTGTTTCCATTTTCTCTAAAACCTCGTCGTTGCTCACATGTTCGGCCCATGGTATCCTAATCATCCTTCTGTAGAAATTTCAACTGCCTCTTCCTGATGTTAAGTATAAGTTTCCTTTTTGTTTCCATTTTCTCTAAAACCTCGTCGTTGCTCACATGTTCGGTCCATGGTATCCTAATCATCCTTCTGTAGAAATTTCAACTGCCTCTTCCTGATGTTAAGTATAAGTTTCCTTTTTGTTTCCATTTTCTCTAAAACATCGTCATTGCTCACCTGTTCGGTCCATGGTATCCTCATCATCCTTCTGTAGAAATTTCAACTGTCTCTTCCTGATGTTAAGTATAAGTTTCCTTTTTGTTTCCATTTTCTCTAAAACCTCGTCGTTGCTCACATGTTCGGCCCATGGTATCCTAATCATCCTTCTGTAGAAATTTCAACTGCCTCTTCCTGATGTTAAGTATAAGTTTCCTTTTTCTTTCCATTTTCTCTAAAACATCGTCATTGCTCACCTGTTCGGTCCATGGTATCCTCATCATCCTTCTGTAGAAATTTCAACTGTCTCTTCCTGATGTTAAGTATAAGTTTCCTTTTTGTTTCCATTTTCTCTAAAACCTCGTCGTTGCTCACATGTTCGGCCCATGGTATCCTAATCATCCTTCTGTAGAAATTTCAACTGCCTCTTCCTGATGTTAAGTATAAGTTTCCTTTTTGTTTCCATTTTCTCTAAAACATCGTCATTGCTCACCTGTTCGGTCCATGGTATCCTCATCATCCTTCTGTAGAAATTTCAACTGTCTCTTCCTGATGTTAAGTATAAGTTTCCTTTTTGTTTCCATTTTCTCTAAAACCTCGTCGTTGCTCACATGTTCGGCCCATGGTATCCTAATCATCCTTCTGTAGAAATTTCAACTGCCTCTTCCTGATGTTAAGTATAAGTTTCCTTTTTGTTTCCATTTTCTCTAAAACATCGTCATTGCTCACCTGTTCGGTCCATGGTATCCTCATCATCCTTCTGTAGAAATTTCAACTGTCTCTTCCTGATGTTAAGTATAAGTTTCCTTTTTGTTTCCATTTTCTCTAAAACCTCGTCGTTGCTCACATGTTCGGCCCATGGTATCCTAATCATCCTTCTGTAGAAATTTCAACTGCCTCTTCCTGATGTTAAGTATAAGTTTCCTTTTTGTTTCCATTTTCTCTAAAACCTCGTCGTTGCTCACATGTTCGGTCCATGGTATCCTAATCATCCTTCTGTAGAAATTTCAACTGCCTCTTCCTGATGTTAAGTATAAGTTTCCTTTTTGTTTCCATTTTCTCTAAAACCTCGTCGTTGCTCACATGTTCGGCCCATGGTATCCTCACCATCCTTCTGTAGAAATTTCAATTGCCTCTTCCTGATGTTAAGTATAAGTTTCCTTTTTGTTTCCATTTTCTCTAAAACATCGTCATTGCTCACATGTTCGGCCCATGGTATCCTAATCATCCTTCTGTAGAAATTTCAACTCACTCTTCCTGATGTTAAGTATAAGTTTCCTTTTTGTTTCCATTTTCTCTAAAACCTCCTCGTTGCTCACATGTTCGGCCCATGGTATCCTCAGCATCCTTCTGTAGAAATTTCAACTGCCTCTTCCTGATGTTAAGTATAAGTTTCTTTTTGTTTCCATTTTCTCTAAAACCTCGTCGTTGCTCACATGTTCGGTCCATGGTATCCTCAGCATCCTTCTGTAGAAATTTCAACTGCCTCTTCCTGATGTTAAGTATAAGTTTCCTTTTCGTTTCCATTTTCTCTAAAACCTCGTCGTTGCTCACATGTTCGGCCCATGGTATCCTCAGCATCCTTCTGTGGAAAGTTCAATTGCCTCTTCCTGATATAAGATTCCTTTTTGCTTCCATTTCGCATTTCGCTTCTTTTGACGCTTTGGAGTTTCTTTTAAATTAATATAGGCTCCTTTTCATGCTAAATTTAAATCAATAGAAGACTCAAATGGGTTACTGCTGAAATGGTAAGTGTAAATGTGTTATTAAGTAGAATTAATCGTAGATGGTAGGAAATGTAATTCATGAAGCTGCGAAGAATAGATAATGATCGTCGCTTGACTTGTAGCGGTGACCATTGCCATGTTCAATGAGCCTGCATTCGGAAGTCTCTTCTGCCAATTAGGAATTCTCAGAAAAGTTTCCGTATTAAATTTTCGAATACGGGGGGAATGAAAATGATTTGACTATGTGGAAGCAGCATAATGTTTCGTAGAGTTAAAAGTCTGAACTGGTGAATATAAGAATTCTAATACGTTCTATCATTTGACATGGAAATAGCGTTGTAGTAGCAAGATTAATGGCAGTGCTAGCCGAGAAAGGAATATTCACAAAAAAAAAAATCAAAAAAAAAAATGGTCATTTTTGTGGAATTCGATCTCAGATCTTCCTTTCCTAATCCAACCTACTGCCACAATATAGATATTCATAACATAATAACACCTTAATACATGGACGGAGGCATTTGCAGGCACGATGGACTAATGGGTTGCGGCTCGGATTGAGGAATCGGAGAGCCAAGTTCGAATCCCAGTCGAATCCATTACATTAACTTACGTGCTAATACCCTTGGGAAAGGCATGAATCCAACTCTTCTTACCGGAAGAGGCAACGTGGAGTAATGGGTTGCGGCTCGGATTGAGGAATCGGAGAGCCAAGTTCGAATCCCAGTCGAATCCATTACATTAACTTACGTGCTAATACCCTTGGGAAAGGCATGAATCCAACTCTTCTGGTCTGAAGAGGCACGGTGGAGTAATGGATAGCGGCTCGGATTGAGGAATCAGAGAGCCGAGTTCGAATTCCATTCGAGTTTATTACATTCACTTACGTGCTAATACTCTTGGGAAAGGCATGAATCCAACTCTTCTGGTCTGATGAGGCACGGTGGAGTAATGAATAGTGGCTCGGGTTGAGGAATTGGTGCGTCGAGATCGAATTCCAGTCGAGTTCATTACATTCACTTGCGTGCTAATACTCTTGGGAAAGGCATGAATCCAACCCTTCTGGTCTGAAGTAATGTATTGCAGCTCGTATTAAGTAACCGGAGTTCGAATTCCAGTCGAGTTTCTTACGTCGACATTGCATATTACCACCATTACTTCCATGGCCTGGACAATCATCTGGACAGGCACTCACAGATTTCCTTTGCGTCCATGATTCCTGATTTTACCTCCAGGACATTGCGCCGATGGAGGCAAGTTATCAAAAGGCTCTGAATGCCGAGTGGAATTGCGTTGACGACTCGCGGTATAATAAATTAAAAACGGCAAGATATATTTCGTTACATTGTAGGTGAATTCTTCGACAAAGTGTTCTTATTTTGTTCGTTAAGCTAAATTTGAGGCTACATTTCAATACGTCTCTTGGTTTCTTTTATAGGTGACTTTAGGAATTGTGCGCTCATGACTCTCCACAACTTCCTGTTTTCGTTTACTATAAATTTTTACCCTACGGTTTTTTTTTTACCGTGTTCTTCCGTCCATTCAATAATTTAGTCAGCTACGTATGTCTTGTGAGTGTTAAATTCTGCATGCCTTCTTTCCTCGTGGTATTTTTTGACCGTTTCACACCAGGCAATGGGGATAAAACATATTATGATGTAAGGGTTTACTGAGAATAAAAGAAACAGAGCGTTCTATAAAATAACCCAAGGAGACAAACAATTACGTTGCAAGAACCAAGAAGCGGGAAGAAACTTCCAGAAGTGAAAAGTGTCAAAGAAGAGACTTTTAGCATAGAAATTACGTTTACAGCCACCAATTTCAACTGTTAAGTTATGAAACATAACTGCCAACCTAGTACTGCGTTTAAATTCATAAACTCGAGGTACCAATGCTAGGGCCGTAGCAGAAACCAGTGTTTCTTTTGGGGGTTGTGGAAAAAAAAAAAGAAAAAAAAAGAATTTAGCCTTAAGTTACTAAAGACCGCTAACATAGTTTGCGGTAAGAACATTTAAAATATCCAGCCCTTCCATCATCTTTGAAATAATAGAGAATCGTCTGTGTAAGAAATGAAAGAATTTTTCATCATTTTTTTTAATGTCTACAGGGAAAATAGAAATTTGTTCATGAAGGAAAAAAATTATATATTTTTTTACTTAGTTCTTTTTTATTTAGATGTGAAAAAAATAACAGCTACAATAAAACCACCTTAAGCGATTATCCACTCTTTTTTTTTTTTTTCAATAATGCGCGTTTTAGTGTTTTAGGGAAGATCGTGTCTTGAAAATTTTCCAAATAGGAGACCTCCGTATGTTTTACTTTCGGAAAAACGCGTTTGAAGCTTCTTTTAGATTAAAATAAAAACGCACCCACGCGATAAAGAAAAATTATCATCGTCGTCCTTCTTTAAAAGAGAATTCTTTTATCGGGGTTTTCGAAAGTTTTATTCTTCCTTGCTCTAATAGATTTTTTTTTTCTTTCTTGTATTTCTTTCTTTATTGTATTGTGCTAAAATAAAATCCTGTAAAAATACTACAACTGGTAAAAATTTGGAGGATCCAAGTCCCCCGGGTTGCTACAGTCCGGATATACCCTTCGTCACTCATACTAAAATCGCTCAGTCTCTCACCTACATTCTACCTCAAACACTTATACTCTCTCTTCCTTGCACATAGAACGTCTCTAATATATCATCTCTACCTCTCTTCCCCCTCTCTCTCTCTCTCTCTGTCTCTCTCACTCTCTTTCACAGTCTCTTTTCTTTCTGTTTGTTTGTTTCTTTTTTCTTTCTCTCTCTCTCTCTCTCTCTTTCTTTCTCTTAATCACTCACCTACACACATATATACGTTAATACAAACACGATCTGTGTGAGTGTGTTCTCTCCCTTCTGTCGTCCTTGTCGTTCTCTCTCTATGACAGAGAGACGCACTATCTCCCGAACACGAACTCTCTGACGCACACACGCACGCACCTGAACAAACTTATAATGAAATAAAACCCTGTAAAAATATACTGCAATTAGTTTAAATTATAAGAAAACCAAGGCGCCCGCCAATGGTTGCAGTGGCCCTGTACGAGAACAGGTTATCAGAAAAATTATTTTAAATATACTTACAGAAAAGCACGAGAAATCAATGTAGCAGAAATATGTTTATTATTTTGGGGTCAAAAATGTTAAAATTCAGCCTTAAGTTAATGCCTGAAAACATAGTTAGTGGCGAGAATATTTAAAATTTCCAGAGATTGGGATTTTAAGGGAAAGCAAAAGCTTTGTTTTAATTTGAATTCTATTCTTTCTGTTTGTATATTTTTATTTTTATATTTCATTTCATTTTACTTGACGATAAAGGAAAATTGCCATCATCGTATACCTTTAAAGAAAAATGTTTTCATCTGGGTTTTATAAAAGTCATATTCTTCATTGATTTGATACTTTTTTCTTTCTTGTATTTCTTTGTTTATTGTATTTTGTTAAAATAAAATCCTACACGTTTTTTTTTCAGCTAATTTGATAATGCAGATTCCGAAAATGACCTTAGTTTTTCTTGATTAGCTACCGTTTTTGCTGGACTGAAATTGCTCATTTTTGGAAAAAAAAAAGATCAATTTACGATCTTGGCTGATCGCAGAATTCCGTTAATAAAGGTCGTAGAAACCCATTAATTTTCAGGTAGACTGAGCAATTTATGTCAGCCACCCGCAATAAACTATTTTTATGAGAAAAAAGTGTTTTTGAGTAAAAAAGTTTAAAATAGAAATACCTGGTTTTTCCAATTTATCGCAAAAATTCAAATTAACTGTTAAACTTTATCAGTAATACACTTTAGTAAACCTGATAAAGTTGACATAAAAAATGAAAGCCTAAAATCTTCTGTTTGATATTTATAAATTCATCCCGTCACTTTTGTTCCTTCACTACGGAAGGAGACGAAGCACATTAAGAGCATTTTGTTTTCACAGTTGGAAAGAAACTCGAACTAAAGACATCCCAATTGAATGCACCTATTCCATTGTACATGATACTGCTGGAGTATCAAAAGGGATTTAAATAACATTAAACATGACAGACCACTGAACCATCAATATTCGGTGTTGATATACGGTATAAGTCTTTTCCTCTTCTTCCTCTTTTTATTTGAGAAAGAAATAGAGAGAAAGAAAGAGAGTGAAAGATATAGAAAAAGAGATGAGAATTTTAAGGGAAAGCAAATGCTTTGTTTTTTAACTTGAATTCTTTTCTTTTTGTTTGTATATTTTTATTTTTATATTTCTTTTTATTTTATTGGACTCACCAAAATTCCAAATTAAAATGAAAACGCACCCAGTCGATAAAGGGAAATTGCCATCATCGTACACTTTTAAAGAAAAAATTCTTTCATCGGGGTTTTATGAAAGTAATTTTCTTCCTTCCTTTGATATATATTTTTCCTTTCTTGCGTTTCTTTCTTTATTGTATTTTCTTAAAATAAAACCCTGTAAAAATACTTCAATTGGTATAAATTTTAGGGGAGCCAAGGCGCGCCCCCGCTACGGGCTGCTATAACCCCGTACGAGAAGAGGTCATCAGAACAATTACTGTAAAAATACCGAGCGAAAAGGACGTAAAATCCACGTTACTGCTGTTGCAGAAAATTCAACCTTGTCTTATTTATTGCCGGTTTTCTTGTAGCTAATATTTTCTTGAAAACTTCCACGTTGCTGACATGGTCTCACTCCGGTACCCTAAGCATCTTTCTGTAGAACCATATATCTGTTGGCACACGAAACTGAAAATGGCTATTCTATTTTGAAAGTTACTATTCCCAAATTCAAAGTGAAAAGGTATAATCATTTCTGCTGTAAAATGATGAAGTATAGCAGCCAATCTTCTAATGCGTTTAAATTCGTGAAGTGGGATTTAGCAAAGAGGAAAGCCCACCAGAAGAATTACCATAAAATATTTGAAGAAAAGGCACAGGGAAGCTACGTTACAACAGTGGGAAAGTTACTGATGCCGAGATGCCAAACTAGGACCTGTAACACTGCAGATTCTTCTCAGGATTTTATCAATAATTTTTACCATGACTTCTTGAGAAAAATAATGGTTTCCCGTTGCCTGATCTACGTTTTTATTTTTTAGAAAATGCACCATAGATGATAGATGCAATGCCATCTCACTCCTGTTCGAAGAACCCCTCCCTGACTTACCATGTCTACAGGGGTGTAGCCGTACTCAGCACGCTTAGAAAATTGTGGGTTGGTGAGGCTATTTAACCCATAATTCGAGATTTTGAATTCAGAGTTGACATATTTCGCATCCAATCTGTGGGGCTATTTATTCATATCCGGGGTGGGGATGTAAATTGATGGATTCATACCATTCCCAGTGGTATTTGCACGTAGATGTATGTAAAGAACTCGACTGGAATTCGAACTTGTCTATCCGAGTTCACAATCCGAGCCGCTCTTTTCTACCTTCCTACAAAAGAAAAATACAACGGTAAACTTATTCCTGTGGAATTCGAACTCGGCTCCAGGATTTCAAAATCCGAGCCGCTATCTATCAACCTTTTCTACAAAAGAAAAACAGAAGAAAAAACTCACTCCGATGGATTTCGAACTCAGCTCTACGGTTTCAAAATCCGAGCCGCTATCTATTTATCGACCTTTACTACAAAAGAAAAATAGAATTAAAAAAACTCACTCCGATGAAATTCGAACTCGGCTCCGCGATTTCAAAATCCGAGCCGCTATCTATTTATCGACATTTACTTCAAAAGAAAAATAGAATTAAAAAAACTCACTCCGATGGAATTCGAACTCGGCTCCGCGATTTCAAAATCCGAGCCGCTATCTATTTATCGACATTTACTTCAAAAGAAAAATAGAATTAAAAAAACTCACTCCGATGGAATTCGAACTCGTCTCCGCGATTTCAAAATCTGAGCCGCTATCTATTTATCGACCTTTAACAAAAGAAAAAGAAAAGGAAAATAACTCACTCCAATGGAATTCGAACTCAGCTCTACGATTTCACAATCCGAGCGGCTATTTCTCCAGGTTTTCTATTAAGGAAAAATGGAAAGGTATGCTTCCTTTCTGGGCGATGTCGTGAGCTGATGCGTTTGTGCATTTTGAGTAAAATACTGACTGGTTCAATTTTTTTTTTAAACACCTTCTCCTAATCGTAATTACGAAAAAAATACGTACGTAATAATTCCGTTTCTCTATCAACCTATTGTTTGAATCTGGTCATACGAATGTTGGAAAACGATTTCACCTTTTTCAGTCATTCTCGCGAGTCTCTGTTCGCCTACGCAACTGAACGCTTCAAATGTCGCCTTATGAAGAGGGCAGGTGTTTTTAAATATCTACGATTTCATTTTTCCTCGTGTCTGCGTCGAAAATGTAAGATTCCAAAACTCTAAGTTTTCTTATACAAGAATTTTTTTCAAATTTGGATCTCTCATTATTATATCGCTTTTGGATTCAGACTACTATATCCATGTTGATTTTTATATTCATAACGTTTCGACTGTGTTGCTGTCGGGTCATCGTTAAGTGTCTCTCGTAGGATGACGTATTGATACAATACTTAATAATTAAAAGACTTACGTCCCTTCAGAATGTTAGCGACCATGCCTTTTCACAATTTTTTGTCTTGACTAGATCTTAATAAATTTTGCTTTTTTATCTCTCTTAAAAACGCTACGCCATCCATTTATTCAAGCTCACCCGTTAGATTACGCGCTGCTTTTTCTGTGCCTCTCTTGTCTTCAAACGGTCTTTTGAGTGTCAGATTTTCTAAGCCCTCTTTCCACATTATGTGCCATAGAATTTTAACTGTCACTTCCTGGTGTTAAGTAGAAGTGTCTTTTTCCCAGTTTCTCTAAATCTTCGTCCGTTTTTTTACATGTGCAATCAATGTATTCTCACCATCCATATCTCTGTTGCTTAACGTCCCTTCTTCATCGGTGAAGAGATGCTCCAGTCCTCACTGCCATACAGAAGGATTGATATAACAGTTCAGCATTCTTTTCTTTGTTTCTCTATCTTCAAGTCTCCTCTTCATCTGTGAGGAAATTGTCCAGCATTCACTGCCATATAGGAGGATTGATATTACATAGCAGTTCAGCACTCTTTTCTTTGTTTCTCTTGCTTCAAGTCTCCTCTTCATCTGTGAGGAAATTGTCCAGCATTCACTACCATATAGGAGGATTGATATTACATAGCAGTTCAGCACTCTTTTCTTTGTTTCTCTTGCTTCAAGTCTCCTCTTCAGCTGTGAGGAAATTGTCCAGCATTCACTGCCATATAGGAAGATTGATATAACATAGCAGTTCAGCCCTCTTGGTTTCTCTTGCTTCAAGTCTCCTCTTCATCTGTGAGGAAATTGTCCAGCATTCACTGCCATATAGGAGGATTGATATTACATAACAGTTCAGCACTCTTTTCTTTGTTTCTCTTGCTTCAAGTCTCCTCTTCATCTGTGAGGAAATTGTCCAGCATTCACTGCCATATAGGAGGATTGATATTACAGAGCAGTTCAGCACTCTTTTCTTTGTTTCTCTTGCTTCAAGTCTCCTCTTCATCTGTGAGGAAATTGTCCAGCATTCACTGCCATATAGGAGGATTGATATTACATAACAGTTCAGCACTCTTTTCTTTGTTTCTCTTGCTTCAAGTCTCCTCTTCATCTATGAGGAAATTGTCCAGCATTCACTGACATATAGGAGGATTGATATTACATAGCAGTTCAGCACTCTTTTCTTTGTTTCTCTTGCTTCAAGTCTCCTCTTCAGCTGTGAGGAAATTGTCCAGCATTCACTGCCATATAGGAAGATTTATATTACATAGCAGTTCAGCACTCTTTTCTTTGTTTCTCTTGCTTCAAGTCTCCTCTTCATCTGTGAGGAAATTGTCCAGCATTCACTGCCATATAGGAGGATTGATATTACATAGCAGTTCAGCACTCTTTTCTTTGTTTCTCTTGCTTCAAGTCTCCTCTTCATCTGTGAGGAAATTGTCCAGCATTCACTGACATATAGAAGGATTGATATTACATAGCAGTTCAGCACTCTTTTCTTTGTTTCTCTTGCTTCAAGTCTCGTCTTCATCTGTGAGGAAATTGTCCAGCATTCACTGCCATATAGGGGGATTGATATTACATAGCATTTGATTATGATGATGTAAAACCTAATGAAAACATTATACTCCCTTTGACTGAATAAAGATTTTATTGACTGATTCGTTATTTACTGCTTATCAACCTACAAAATATTTTTTCAATTGTAACATTTTTTAAAGTAATAATTCATTTAGTGATACAGGGATTGCGATTGTACTTGCCTTGAAATGATTGCAGATGGTAGGGAAGCCAGAAACTGGAAGAGATTTCTACAGAAAATAAGTGCGAGCAAAGAAATTCTTCGAACCGAACAGGCGCTTCAATCTATATATTTCAACTGTAAGACGATGAGACCTAACTGCCAATCTTGCAGTACGCTTAAATTCATGCAGTCGATGAGGAGGAGAGATTATTTGAAGAAAGACTATGAAAATATGTCTAGAAAAGCCAAAGCTAAATCACGTCACGTCTGTGGGAAAGTGACTGAAGTCGAGATGCCAGGTCAGGACCGATAAGATTACAAATCCTTCTTGCGATGTTATCAAGAATGTCGGGATTGACAGCAGAACAAAACCAAATATAAAAGACATGTTCAATGGATGGAGAAATGGTAAATTTATAAATGTAAAAGACAGATTCTCGCAAGAAGAATTGCCTGGTACGACAGAGAAAAGCAACATTTCTGGCAAATGATTGAAATTAATCATCTCACTTCATATAAAACGTAATAGAAAGAAGACACAGTAACTTGCCATGCTGGAGATTAGCATCAGTCATAAATCTTTAAGTTTCGTTTTGGGAGAGTCCAAAATTAGCAAGCCATTTCTTGCCCCATTTAACAACTGATTGGAGGTTATTTTTTAGGGCAGCTGTCTGTTTTAAATTATCCGATCTGTAGCATTTGCTATTAAGGTATGTGTAAAGTGTTGTGTCATTCATCGGCAGAAATATCAAGTTAGAACTGATGGAATTGTGAAAATTGTTCATGCAGCTAAGAAACAACTTAGGTCCAAGGAGAGATCCATGGTAGGGAGACGACCGCATTAATGTGGAAGATATTTATAAGCATGACCGAACGTAGAATGCTCGGGTTGAATTTGAACTCGCAAATTCACACATCCAAATGGAATACACTTCATGCATTTGGTTTAATTCGTTGTCATTCTTTGTACTGCAATGTATCCCCTGCATGCAGTTGTTGCATTCCCGAATATACTATTGTCATTAAATTTTCGTTTAGTTTCTGTTTATTTTTTCCATATTCAAGTCATTTATCAATTCTTGGAGAGAGAAACAAACACACAAACGCACACACACACACACGCACGTTCACGCACACACACACACACACACAAGCACACAGACTCATATATGTATATATATATATATAGAGAGAGAGAGAGAGAGATAATGATATATAGAAATATTAAAATACTGGGATAGATAGATAGATAGATAGATAGATAGATAGATAGATAAATAGATAGATAGATATGAACAGATACAGGGATAGATAGATAGATAGATAGATAGATAGATAGATAGATAGATAGATAGATAGATAGATTCAGGGATATATATATATATATATCTTTATATATATATATATATATATATATATATATATATATATATATATATATAGAGAGAGAGAGAGAGAGAGAGAGAGATAGATAGATAGCTAGATAGATAGATAGTTAGACAGATATGAACAGATTCAGGGATATATATATATATATATATATATATATATATATATATATATAGAGAGAGAGAGAGAGGGGGATAGATAGATAGATAGATAGATAGATAGATAGATAGATATGAACAGATTTAGGGATATATATATATAGAGAGAGAAAGAGATAGATAGATAGATAGATAGATAGATAGATAGATAGATAGATAGATAGATAGATGCGAACAGACTGAGATTGATAGATAGATAATTAACAGGCTGAGATAGATAGATAGATAGATAGATAGATAGATAGATAGATAGATAGATAGATAGATATGAACAGATTCAGGGATATATATATATATATATATATATATATATATATATACATATATTTATATATGTATATATGTATATACATATATATATATATATAGATAGATAGAGAGAGAGAGAGAGAGAGAGAGAGAGAGAAAGAGTGAGAGAGAGAGATATGTGCAAATAGTTATAGTCGGGGAAAGTATAGGATAAGAATGTGAACCAAATGAGAGGGAATGAATCAATGTTTTTTCAAGCTACTGTTAGTGTGTTGATACCATATATATGTATATATATATATATATATATATATATATATATATATATATGTATATAGGTATATGTGTATGTGTGTGCGCGCATATATGCATGAATGTATGCATACGTGTGTGTATATATGCATTTACAGAGTTCGCTACATATAGAAAGTTTAGAAGTCGCCTATATTTTAATATATAATTCAACTTTGCGTTACACCAGCTGAGCTTCTACCAAATCACAACTTGAGATGCAATATTCAGTATATTAAGTAGCGTTATAGCGACGTATCTAGTTAACCGACTCAAGAGTTTCGCCTCTAAACGCTCAGATGTTTGATAAATCGATTGAACTTATTGCCAGATGTCATATGTGAACGAACGCTAATTGGATATTTAGTAAGAAATACGTTCCTGGAGACCGTTGAAGTAGATAAATTACTTGACATGCTAATTTGTTGGAATGTTTTATATGCCGTTCAATTTGTCTGGAAATAGCGTGAGCGTAAACCTCGGGTTACGACAAGTGTTCTTCTTTCATAGGATTTAACGTTGTTAAGAGTTGTTTGTTTTTTTTGCGCTGTCTAGACAATCTAAGCCTCGAGAAATGTACTTTAGTGACTAGATATGTTTGCCTCAAGGGCTTTTTTTTTCATTCTTCTTCCAGTATTATCGTGTTTATTCGAGGCTGGATAAGCGTTATCAGTTTTGGCCTGTTGCATCCATCAACGATTTGAAGCTAATAGGTCCATAGTTGTATGGATCGGGCTGTTCACCAGACTTGTAAAAAGCATGAACAACGATGACTTCCAACAGGCAGAAAAAGCAAGTGACAGCGAGGCGTTTATTATACAGAGAGGCGTTGATTTACAGTTTCGTCTTATATTTTGGACTCATCAGCATTGCGCATCCACTACAGAGAATTGAAACACGAACAGTTACGTTATCATCCAAACATCATACCAACTGTTCTAACGGGCCTCGGTACCTAAGACGTAGCGAATCAGACTCGATATAGCGCCGCTCGATCACATATTCCGTAGTAGAACTCATACGAGTTTCTTTTTTACCCATAGGACTGTGCCCCCACGAGCCACGACTACTATCCCCAAGCCACTCCATCCAGAGCATTAGAAGCAGGTTCAAGCAAGGATATACAAGTGATAGAAATTATTAGGAGGATTTGAGATAATTATAATTAAGTAATCCATCAAGTCATAGTGGTTGAATTCCCGACTGACAACCATTCAGTCGGGTTTCGATCTTAGCTAAAGGCAACCGGACGTTTGGCCACACCGAAGAGCTGTGTTACAGCGTAACCATTTTGTCTGTGGATGACAATTATATATTTATATATATATATATATATGCAAGTGTGCAGAAAAATAGGAAAGAACACGTTAGGTAGATAATCCGGTGTTCCTTAGTATTTAGCTTTATTATATATAGATATATATGTGTGTGTGTATGTATATATATATCCACACACACACACACACACACACACACACACACACACACATATATATATATATATATATATATATGAATACAGTTTGGTATCAGTCAGGTATTACCCCTAAGTGTACGGCAGAGAAAGGGAATTTTTTTTTGCTTTGTTGTATTATTTATTTTGTTCTTTTTCTTTTGTATTTTACTTTGCCATTGCTATTCTACACAGAAAAACAGGTTTTATTGTATTATTTAATTTGTTTACGTTTAAAGATTTATGTTATCAATAATACTACACTTATCAACAAAAAAAATGCTTTACAACAGTGCGTAGTAAATAGGCCAAAATTTATGCTTGCGCGATAGGAAGTGCCACGAGCTAAATTACTACAAACAATGCCCGTAATGGCGGACGAATGACTGAAACACAGATTTTTTTCTTGTCGTTAACTCCAAAATGGTAGGTTTTATCATAATTTAATTGTTAATTCGTGTTCAGCATGTACATTTACACGGAATTATGACGATTTGGGAAAATTTAAATCGATATTTACCGCGGGGCTTAAAAAGCAAATTTACCGAAATTCTTGCAAAAGATCAAATATTTGGCGAATTTTAAGGAAACTTTCACAACAGAATTTTGTTTGAAATCGTTGAAAAAAAAAAGGAAAACATTATTTTTTTTTGCTTTCAAGCACATAATTTTGATTTTATTTATTTTTTCTTCATTTTTATTAATATATTTAGAATCGTGGTGTTTTTTTCCTGTTGGGTTAAATTGTCAAAATTTCGCGCATTCATTTTTAAACTTCACCCATTGCGCAGTAATCATGACAAGTAAAGCTTCCACGCGAGGCAAACGGATGTAAACAAAGCAAATAATAGCGGCCGTTCCGATGCCGAGACATGAAAGAGGTCGAACTTACATTGGCGATAACTCCTAAACGGTAAAATGGAAAATTTTAAGAGATTTTTAGCGCGGGGCTTAAAAAGTAAATTTACCATTTTTACCGTATTCTATACGAAATGTATATAAACGTCAGTAGCCAAGGGAGCTCCATTCGTAATTGAAGAGCAGTGCGTTAACAGCAGCAGTAGTCACTGTTTTGAAGTTACTCTTTATCTCGCATAATTTAGCATAATTAGTTTACACACACACACACACACACACGTACATACACACAACCACACACACACATACGCACACACTACATTCGTTTTCATTGATTGTTCTCGTAGCAGTTACGCAACTGGTTTTCAATTTTGGTGTTCTCACGTTTGATGCTATCAATTTCAAACGTTTGATGGAAACTAAAAATTTCCGTTTGACTCTTCATATTACGTCACCTTGAGTGAGTTTAAATTGATTCCATCAAACGAGTGAAACTAATTCCATGAAGAATGAGAATGCCGGAAATGAAATCCAGTTTCGTAACTACACAGAGAATATGAACAGATAATGAACAGAGTATCGAAAATACTGAAGAGAAAAGAATAAAATGAATGTTGGCAAACAAAACAACGTATTAGCAAATTTGAAAGCTTAAATATATATATATATATATATATATATATATATATGTATATAATATGAAAAGAACATAGTCCGACAATTATTTTAAGTCATTTTTTATGCGTTCTTTTTATAGATACAAATATTTAAGTAAATGCTCTGTTGATAATAAACAGTATTAACAACATTTACCGCCTGAACGGCCGGAAAACTTTCATAGAAAATCTACGCCTTCCGATAGGAATCGAACCTGTATCCTATACGGAACCGTCATACAACCTGACGTGCTTTTACCGATTGAGCCACAGAGGAGCGTTTCGTTTGCCGAGGTCGATTTTACTGTCTTTAAACTTTTGTTTTTTTGATTGTTTTTCATGAACATAATAAAATAGGCAGCATATAATTTTATATTACAAAGAGTTAATCATACCTTGAAAATATATATATATATATATATATATATATATATATATATATATATATATATATATATATATATATATATATATATATATATACGCATAAAAGGTTAATGGTTATAGTTGAATAAGACAAGGAAACAGTAATAATAAAAAGTGCTCAATACAGGCGTGAAAGAATAAAACTCTTTACAATACCTGTCTAAGAATAAAAGTGGTAATAAAAGAAGGAGAAACAGTAGAAGACATGTTCCACAAGAAAGAATGGAAGACAGGTAAATTATATCTAAACAAAGAAGGAAATATTTGAAAAGAAGGAAAAAAAAACGAAAGAAAGGAATAAATCTAGAAAATGAAAAAAAGAACAAAGTCGAAATCGTGATTTATTAGGTCATCCCATAAGTTCAGTCCGAATATTAACTTTTTGTTAAAATAATCGAAATTTAAACAGTATTTTATAATGTCTAATGGAGCTGAACAATATGTTTATGTTTAGATGCATTTAAACTGATCAAATTTTATTTCAGAGAACAATAAAATTAAATTTTGTTTGATTAAAAGCCTGCTAACATGGAAGTACCCAAGAATCATTTGAGGCACGTAATGCTTTATGAGTTCAAGAAAGGAAACTCAGCAGCCGAAGCGGCTAGAAACATTCACTCAGTTTATGGAGAGGAATCTGTGAATGAAAGAATCATAGATAATCAGTGAAACACATTGTTGATTGAATCTGTAATTAAATGTAATATTTGGTTACTTGTTTTCTTTATTCAAAATTCGGACAGAACTTATGGGATAACCTGATATCTATCTATCTATCTATCTATCTATCTATCTATCTTATTCTCTTCATATCTATCGCTCTACCTATCTATATCTGTTTGTTCGTATTATGTACGTATGTATATCATTTTCTTCATATCTATCTATCTATCTATCTATCTATCTATCTATCTATCTATCTTATTGTCTTCATATCTACATGTTTACCTAAATATATAAATCTGTTCGTAACTATCTATCTAATTGGTCTTTCTGTGTGTCTAAGTCTGTTCATATCGATATATTTCAGTCTGTTCATTATCTATCTATCTATCTGACCTGATAGAAAGAGAGAGATGAAATAAACCAAACAAAAAAAGAAAGATAAAAGTTTCATATAGAGGTATGAAAAAGAAAGAAATAGAAAAATTGAAAAAGGAAATAGACGAAAAAGAAAGAGACCTAGAAAGAAACAAAAACGTCGAAATATCGGTAGAGAAAGATTTAGAAAAAAAGGAAATGGAGAAAAATCGAAATTGAAGAAATACGAAAAAAAGACAGTGATGAAGGAAGATCGGAAGAGAAGAACGCAGGAATCAAAATCAGAAAGACAAAAAAAAAAATAAAAAGAAAGAAAGTAAGAAAGATATCGCTACAGAAAGAAAGGTAGAAACTGGAAGTAAGGATTAAGATAGAAATAAAAAACAAGGAAAAAAACAAGGAATAGAAAGGAAGAAAAGGTAAGAAAGAAAAGCAGATGTCTAAAGTAAGCAAGAAAAGAAGAGAAAGTAAACGAGAAATAGAAAGGAAGAAATTGCGAGATTGTAAGAAAGAAAGAAAAAAGAAAGAAAGAAAGAAAGAAAAGCAGTAATCAAAAGTAAGAAGAAAGAAGAAAATGAAATCGAGAAATAGAAAGGAGGAAATCGCGAGATAGTAAGAAAGAAAGAAAGAAATAAGGAAATAAAGAGAGAGAGAGATAGAGAAAGAAAAGCAGGACTCAAAAGTAAGAAAAAAGAAGAAAAAGTAATCGGGAAATAGAAAGGAAGAAATTGCGAGATTGTAAGAAAGAAAGAAAGAAAGAAAGAAAGAAAGAAAGAAAGAAAGAAAGAAAGAAAGAAAGAAAGAAAGAAAGAAAGAAAGAAAGAAAGAAAGAAAGAAAGAAAGAAAGAAAGAAAAGCAGTAATCAAATGTAAGAAAAAAGAAGAAAATGTAATCAAGAAATAGAAAGGAAAAAATGGCGTAATTATAAAAAAGAAAGAAAGAAAGAAAGAAGGAAAGAAAGAAAGAAAGAACGAAAGAAAGAAAGAAAGTAAAATGGAAGAAATTAAGAAAGAAAGAAAATGGCGAAAGAAAAAAGAAAGAAATATAAACTAATGTACGAAATTGCCAAATAGGTAAGATTGTAAGTAATGGAAAAGGAAAGGAAAGAAAAGAAATATCGCGACTAAGTCGACATATAAAGCATTTCTTTAAAGCCATTTTTCTTGTCGATTATTGCGAGAATGTGCACCTGCCAAAATTCCTTTGACGTCATTGCCCACGTGATGTCATTAGAAACTTTCTTCATTTCCATATTTACAATAAAACAAACAAACAATAAAACAATGTCGACGCTGATTTTTACACAAGATAAGCTGAAACCCTTTCACATACAAGATCTTATTGAATATCTAATGACAACGTGAATTAATCAGCTTGGCTGTATACAATGTTAACCTAGTCAGGTCAAGGGTCAATCTTTATCTCCTTAATTACTTTTTAATCTATTGGATTAAATAATAGTTTGTTAGATTTGTAGAAACATAAACGAGATTCAAACTGTATAGAGAGGGCTGCCACCCACGCATTTGAATAAGACCCATTCCTCCCGTTCAAATTTAAGAAGAAAGATCCACACAGGAGCCTTTTACTGAAGAACTGCTACTGTATAGAGCAGATTCCGACGTAAAGAGTACCCACCCCGCCAAATAACCCAGTGAAATTAGATTTTTTCAAGTCAAGGAATCAATTGTTGTCAAAACCGGCACCATGCGCACCCTTTTTATTCATAAACTTATATATCATAACCCTTTTAACAATAATACTCTGTACTGCAATCTTAACCTCTTCAAGTCAAGGGTCAATCGTTATCTATCCTCCTTATCCTCATCATTTTCACTTCCTTCCCCTCCTCTTTCATTTGTAACACACGTTATTCATTATAACCATTTAACAGTAGCCCTCAACATTACAATCTTAATCTCTTCAAGTCAAGGGTCAATCGTTATCTATCCTCCTTATCGTCATCATTTTCATTTCCTTCCCCCTCCTCTTTCATTCATATCACACACTTTATTCATTATAACCATTTAACAGTAACCCTCTACAATACAATCTTAACCTCTTCAAGTCAAGGGTCAATCGTTATCTATCCTCCTTATCGTCATCATTTTCATTTCCTTCCCCCTCCTCTTTCATTCATATCACACACTTTATTCATTATAACCATTTAACTGTAACCCTCTACAATACAATCTTAACCTCGACAAGTCAGGGGTCAATCGTTATCTATCCTCCTTATCCTCAACAGTTTCACTTCCTTCACCCCTTCTCTTACATTTATATCACGCACATTATTTACTAAATGTTTAACTTGCGTGGCTCTCCGGCCGTTTATATGTTGAACCATGCGTTTATATAGTGAGAATTTTTTTTTTTTTACATTTGTAATCATGTGTCTCCAGGACTTCCTTTTTTTTGTTTGCTCTCAATAAGCTTTAAACTTTTATCGCCCATTCTCTTACTTGTTTTTTCAACTATTCACTCAAACCCGTTAAGTGACTTTCTCGATTTCCCTTCGTCTTATCTTGCGTTGTATATGTCGATTATTAAAATAAATCTGAAGAGTGAAGGTAGTTAAAATTGTGTCGTGGGAAATACTGGCCTTTTGACACTACGTCTTATTGCAGGTCCATATGTTTGCTGGAGATATGTCTTGGGCAACAGGCTTAGTTGAAGGCAGCTGGGCACCTGCCTGACAAGCTTGTATGAATCGATGTCGGAACGGAGGGGCTGAATGCTTGGCAAAGGGAGGAAAGCTGCTGAGGTCCGCAGAGGTTTGGAGTTGTGGAATGCCATGAGCCTCCACATCCTGAAGGAAAGTGACACAGGTGTTCCTGCTACGTTGCAATTTTCCTACGATTCCTTAGAGTAACGTCCGTAGCAGACAATGACCGTAGGGCAACTAATCAACAGTCGAGACAATAATGTCTGGGCGTCATGAAAATCTGCTGCAATCATGGGTGACGCAATCTTTTTCTCAGCCAAACAAATTTCAACATACACCCCAAAAATAGATTCATATTACTGCACTTCACTACAAATGACCTAACCCGAGGAAAAAATGTTGATTACACTCTGTCAAACCAGAGGGTCTAAAACTGACCGTTTAGTGAAAGAAAGAAAACTAAAGCTCTTGTTTCGATTAATTTGTACCAGGGTGTATGTTACGAGCTACTTTCCTCTGTTCACTGTTCCCTCAAACTGTCCCGGGAGTATCAGATTTTCCAAGCCCTCCTTCCTCATTACACGCGCACCAGAAATGTCAACTGTCTCTTCCTGATGTTAAGTATGAGTTTCTTTTTTGTTTCCATTTTCTCTAAAAACTCGTCGTTGTTCACATGTTCGGTCCATGGTATCCTCAGCATCCTTCTGTAGAAATTTCAATTGCCTCTTCCTGATGTTAAGTATAAGTTTTCTTTTTGTTTCCATTTTCTCTAAAACCTCGTCATTGCTCACATGTTCGGTCCATGGTATCCTCAGCATCCTTCTGTAGAAATTTCAATTGCCTCTTCCTGATGTTAAGTATAAATTTCCTTTTTGTTTCCATTTTCTCTAAAACCTCGTCGT
Source organism: Acanthosepion esculentum (assembly GCA_964036315.1). Lineage (NCBI taxonomy): Eukaryota > Metazoa > Mollusca > Cephalopoda > Sepiida > Sepiidae > Acanthosepion > Acanthosepion esculentum. The sequence continues at coordinate 48,707,906 of OZ038514.1, read as the reverse complement.
TACTCACATGTTCGGTCCAAGGTATCCTCAGCATCCTTCTGTAGAAATTTCAATTGCGTCTTCCTGATGTTAAGTATAAGTTTCTTCTTTGTTTCCATTTTCTCTAAAACCTCGTCGTTGCTCACATGTTCAGACTATGGTATCCTCAGAATCTTTCTGTAGAACCATATTTCTGTTGAAGTCATCTCTGAGGAGATTGACCAGCATTCGCCGTCATACAGGAGGATAGATAACATGTCCAAACGATGATTAGATTAATAATAAAACCTAAACGTATTAAATTAAAATTATACATTTTCTTGCTTCTAGAGAATTGAAAACAAAACTAATGAGCACTTTATTTATTAGATTTTTTACACAATTTGTATTATTTATTTGGAAAGGTTGGAAAAACATCGGCTAATTGCAGGTTCATTCAAACTTTATAAAATAGAGAGTTTTTCGTAAAGTTACTGTCAAATTTTCTAATCATATTTTTATATATTTCATCCGAATATTGTTTTAACAACTGAAGAACGTGTATTTCTCGTAGAACACGTATTTCGAGAAGATGATACATACACAGTTTTGCTACGACACAGTTTTGCTGATAAATTTTCAGATGAACCTGCTCCACGTCGCAATGCAGTTCGTAAGCTTGTTGAGAAATTTCGGGAAAAAGGATCAGTGGACGATGCCAAGCGTTGTGGATGTCGAGCAAAGCTATCAGAGGAGAAACTGTTGGATATTCCTGACAGTATGCAGGGTGCATGAAAATCCTTACGAAAGTTAGAACGGTATCAAGATTTTGATCATGGAACTGCTCATACAGCCGTCAGACAAAAATTAAATCTTTTCCTATAGGAATTAACGGCGAGCAACTGATAACGGCCTTCAGAAACAAAATGTGAATGATTCAAGCCTGTATCGATGTTAAAAGGCGTTATTTTCAACGTTTTTTTTATGATTTTTATTCATATTCTCTTCTTGTATTTTATATAGGAACATGCCTGTTGATTAGGAAATTCATAATACAGTATGTCCAGAGGTCACTCACCACTTATAATTTTATCAATGTTGGTTAGCATATTTTAGTTATAAAAATAATTCAAATAATTATTAAAATTATTCCGTTTTATCATGTTGGTTCGCATATTTTAATTATAAAATTAATTCAATTAATTATTAAAATTATTCAGTTTTATCAATGTTAGTTCGCATATTTTAATTATTGTCGAAAATAATGAAGAAATAGACTTAAGTGAGTGGAGCGGTGATTTCGACCGCGGAGTCCTAAGGCGCGAATGACTCTTTTTCTCCCACTTTAGTAGTCTTCCATTTGGATTGACGGAAGAGGTGAAAGCATACGTATGCTATAAAAATCCCTGCCCCTCATATATTGAGCGGCTTTTTGGCCAACAGTGAAACAAGTTTTTGTTATTGTTCCTGTCTGTTATTACTGTGGTTACCTGACCCTAGCGAAAGGGCGTTTGCTTTTGCCATCCTGTCATTCACCAACTATCTCCACACTGGGGTCTTTACAGTCGAATTCGTTTTAGACATAATTTAGTGAAGGTTTATAAATTTATGAATAAAACTTGCTTTCACATTTATTTCTTTATAAAATGATAAATGATAAATAGTGCATATATATATATATATATATATATATATATATATATATATATATATATATATATATATATATATTTTAAAGAAGACCAGACCACTTTAAGGCTCCATGTAATAATTTATTTCACCATAGCACTTTTAAAGTACGCTGGATCATCAGACTTCACTTCCAAAAGGTGAAACAAAAAATGAAATGAACATTTACACTTTTGAAGGGTATATATATATATATATATATATATATATATATATATATATATATATATATATATATATATATATATATATATGAAGAAATATAGTCTTAAGGTGTGGTATATTTATGGGATAAAGTGCTCAATATCATAGATAGAGCGTGTGTAACTATAAAAGTGAACATAGAATTCAACACTTGGAGGCGACAGTCTGTTTCATGCTAGATGCAATCATCGGGCCTGACGTGTTGACTTCTATGTTTACTTTTATATTTATATATATATATATATATATATATATATATATATATATATATATATATGTGTGTGTGTGTGTGTGTGTGTGTGTGTGTGTATAGTAGTGATACAATATGGTAATGTGTATGGAATTTCCAGGGGGATATAGATCCAGGGATACACAAGTATAACATTGGTGTATACGGAATAAATTCCAATAACCAACAAATATTATTCGTAAAAGAGTGCTCAATACAGAGAAGAGCAAATATAATTATTTATTCGAAACTTATAACACAAACATGTTATAGAATCGCTACAATTATTTGTGGTGACTTATCAAGTGATGGTGTTCAACACCATCACTTATTAAGTCACCAGTAGTGTTGAAACAAATGGCTATTTTTGTATTGATTTTATAACATATTTATGTTATAATTTTCAAATAAATTATTATATATATATATATATATATATATATATATATATATTATGAAATGGACAAAGTCCGACTATTATTTAAAGACATATTTATGTTTAACATTCTTTTTATAGATACAAGTATTTAAGTAAATGCTCTGTTTATAATAAACAGTATTAAACGACATTTACCGGCCTGAATATCCAAGAAATTTTCATAGAAAATATCCGTCCTCCGACAGGATTCGAACCTGTATCCTATACAGGACCGTCATATTGCCTGACGTGCCTTAACCGATTCGACCACTGAGGTTCGTTCGGTTGGCAAGGTCGAATTTACTGCTTATAAACTTCAATCTTCCATGACGATTCCGTATAGGATACAGGTTCGAATGGTGTCGGAGGACGAATATTTTCTATGAAAATTTCTCGGAGGACATCTAATGATGGAGGACATGTGGAAACTTAAATAAAATTTCAACAAAACCGTAAAAAATATAGATTTACTTCTTTCTAATCCTTTTTACAAATTATTTCTATCGCAAATACAAATAAAGTTATAAATTTTGTAAAAGTGCACCCGAAATTTATGGACACCATATATATATATATATATATATATATATATATATATATATATATATATATATATATATATATATATATATATATATATAGTGAAATCTTAAACGCGTATGCATACATGATCAACTACCTCTTGTATCCACGAAAAAAATGGATGTTTTATTTCTGATAGTTTAGAGTGATGGCTGAAGATGTCTTAGGCAGTGATTGATTTTCTGCCCCAGGGTGATATATTTAACGCAGCACCAGTCAGCTTGATGACGCCTATCAATGAACTAGGACATATCTTACGTATCTCAGTGTGTCCCTTTCTATCTGACTTTTTCTTTGTTTTCTCTCTGTATCTGTCTATTCATCTTGATGTATCTATCAGTCTTGTGTGTCAGCTAGTTTCGCACAATATTTCAGCTGTTTCTATCTATCTATCTATCTATCTATCTATCTATCTATCTATCTATCCAACCATCTATGTCACTTTTTCGTTATCTGTCTATTGTTTTTCCTCATATCTATCTATCTATCTATCTATCTATCTATCTATCTATCTATCGTTGCCTATTTTGCTATCGCCGTTCATAGTTCTGTCAGTATTGATATATATATATATATATATATATATATATATATATACATATATATATATATATATATATATATATATATATATACATATATATATATATATATGTATATATATATATATATATATATATATATATATATATATATATATATATATATGCATTCGATCTGCCTGTCTATCCATCAAGCTATCCATTCGGTCTTTTATCTATCTCTCTGTCTATCTATCTATCTATCTATCTATCTATCTATCTCAGCCTGTTTATATATATCTATCTATCTATCTATCTATCTCAGCCTGTTTATATCTATCTTTCTGTGTATCTATCTATCTATCTATCTATCTATCTATCTATATGTACATATCTGCCTATCCATTTAGCTATATCTGTTCCTACGTCTGTTAGTCTATTCACCTCTTTCTATCTATCTCTATCTCTCTCTCTTTCTATATATATATACATATGTGTGTGTGTGTTTTCAGTATACCTATCTATCTATCTATCTTTGTACATGTCTGCCTATCCATTTAGTTATATCTGTTGCTACGTCTGTTAGTCTATTCACATCTCTTTCTCTCTCTCTCTCTCCATATATATATACATATATGTGTTTGTGTGTTTTCAGTATATCTATCTATCTATCTATGTATCTATCTATTTTGTTCTTTTTTTCATCATATCTATCTACCTATATATATATATATATATATATATATATATATATATATATATATATATATATATATATATATATATCTGTCTGTCCATCTGTCTACCTCAACCACAATTTCCGAAAGTTTTAATTTCCTCGACTATTTTTCTTAGAATCAAGACGTTTACTTCAAACTTCTAAGGTACTCATTTCATTAAATCAAGGCCAAATTTAATTACTTTGTTTTTCATACCCATTCAATTCACGGCGTCACCACACACACACACATACACATACACAGATGCATATATACAGAAAGAGAGATTGGGACAGAAACAATTTTCAACAACAAGACCACATGGCACAGTGGATAAATGCGTTAGCTAAATCCAGCGACAGAACCCAAAGAGTGTGAGTTCAATACCTGGTTAAGGTGGTGGAGAATTTAGAGAGGGGAATTAACAGGAGATAACTGATAACTGATATCCATTAGACATGGCACGTGGAACTAGAACAGTCTACCCCAGAGAGCGAAATAAAGGGTTCAGTTCGGCATTCCAACCACCTGAAGAAGGCCGGAGCGTACAACGACCGAAAGGTTGTAATAAATAAGGTGACAAAGATGAGGACAATAGTCCGAATAATGTAAATAGTGTACATAATACCTCATCTCAGAAATATAGACAGATACTGAACGGCCGAAGTGTTGTAATAAATATGGCGACACAGATGAGGACAGTAGTCCGAATAATGTAAATAGTGTACATAATACCTCTTCTCAGAAATATAGACAGATACTGAAAGGCCGAAATGTTTTTGCAATGTTAGTCAAGGTATTGGGAATTGTTTGTTGTTATTCAGTGGGGAATCGGCCACCATTTTTATTGTTTGACGGTTTATTTGTATATAACTTTGTTCACCCAATATAAGGCTTGTGACCATATCACGTCGAAACATATGTTCCCATAAGATCACCAAAGCGGGGGTTATAATGGAGAATAGATCGGAATTTTTAATCGAAGAGCCGCATCCACAATCTCGTTTGCTTTGTTACATTCACTTACGCACAAAAACCTTTGAGAAAGCTATGAATCCAACGCTTCTCCCCAAAGCTATGGGTTAATTAGTAAGATTTGTATCACTAAATCCTTATTATCTTTAAAAGACAAAATTCTTACAATCTAAAAATATTTTCTGGCTTTAAATCAACAGTAAAGGGTTGGTAAGCTGTAAAAAACGAATCAATGAAATACTGAGTAGCTACAAAGGCATGTTTTTTTAGATTTATTTACAAACTCTGGTATAGAAATCGATATAAATAAACGCGGCTACGCAGTGAGGATCAGTTTATATATAGATTATTATATAGAATTAACCCCCCACTTTGTATCCACTTTAAAATTTTTGTCTTTTTTTTTTCAATTTCTGATTATGTATAAATCCACTTCTTGTTCCCCAGCTATGGGCTAAATAGTAAGACATGTCTCATTAAAGTATGTCTATGTATTGTGTATGTTTCTGGGCGTCCTTCTTTTATAGTTGAATGACCGGCGATACATCTTTGAGCAAAATGACCAATAAAACATTTTATCTGCAGTTGAAGGGATGCAACTTCCGAATGTATTTAGTTGTAGCCATAAAATTGTATTCAAATTATTTCGGCATTAAATAACCCATAGAGATGTTGATATGCCACTAAACGTAATCAACTCCCCGTCAGCTTTGATTTAATTACTAACACTTCCATCACTAAATCATTATCATGAAAAATAAAAAAATATATTTCCTGGCTTTAATAACATTCAAAGGGTTGATAAACCGTAAAAATAAACGAATCAATCAATCAATCAAATACTGATTAGCTACGCAATCATGACTTTTAGATTTATTTACAATATCAGGAATATATATGTATAGATACTGCCGTGACCACAAAGTGGGGGATCAATTTATATAGTGATTGTAAGACAGAATTGACCCCCCACTTTATATCCACAATATTAGCAAGACTTGTATCACTAAAATCACTATTATCTCCTAGATTTACAATCTAAAAATAGTTTCTGGCTTTAAATAACCTATAAGGTGTTGCTAAGCCGTAGAAAACGCATCAATCAATCAAGGAAATACTAATTAGCAATACAGACATGTCTTTCAAATTTTTTTTACATTCTCTAGAGTATAAACGTATTACTGTGGCCTAAAAGTGAGGAATCAATTTATATATTGATTGTAATGTAATATTGATCCCCCACTTTATGTACACAATATATTGATATTTTTTTTTTCAGATTCACATTCATTGTGCATGTACCGACCTCTTCTCCTCCCCACAATGGGTTCATTAGTAACTATGTATAGCTAGCCACTCGCATTCGAGTATACCCGTCGACTAGTCCCGGTTGCAGACGCTTTCTCAGGCGCATTTGTGTTTATTCAACACTCACATAGCCCACCTGTGGTTTATACTGCAACTATGCAGAGCAGACCTTAGTTACAGTTTCTGGGAAACTAGTGTGATCAACAATTAGAACATGGCCTGCACGCTCAAGCTATCAAGGGTTCCGTCTATCCAATTTCACTCACAAGGCTTGGATCAACCTGTGGTATGGTTTTCAGTCACTTTCCAAAGGTGCCACACGCTGGGTTCGACCCCTCCAGTCCGATAGCATCAGGAAGTCTACTTCCTAACAAATCGATCTTGGTGAGATTCGAACCCGGGTCTATTGGTCAGAATGCGAACGTTCTAACCATTCGGCTACTAAAGTAATTATTATGTAAAAATGTCTACGATCTAAATGTATTTTCTGGCTTTCAAAATAACCTCAAGCAGAACTTGAATCTCTGAGAAAAATCTGCGTGGTTTGGTTAAGATAACGCCTTCTCGATATGACAATATCTGACAGTGCTTGATGAAAGTCAATTTCGAGATGATGTGTCATCTTTGTCCCCAAACACGCCGATCGATTTCAAACTTCAGACAAGCAATTACCCTGCCCGTACACAAGACTCGCAATACACATCATGAAGAGGTTTTTAATGGTTTACCCTTAGGAAGATCATTTATACAGGGTGACCCAAAAAACGGGAATTTTTTAAGTGTGTATATTTCCAAACATGAGCAAGTGGCAACACTGCGAGACAGTGACTTTGAGGAAGTAAACATTTCGCCATTTTAGTAACGAGAATTGAATTCACAGTATCCCAGCTGAGATGTTGCAGCAGTCAATGAGGAATCTCAACAGCAGATTTCAAGAATGCATTCGTACAGGAGGACGCCATCTACAGGACGTAATTTTAAAAAAAATGAAAATTCCATCATTGTTTCTTAAATGGAATGTTTTAAGGTTTCAATTACTATGAATTAAATATTTTTCTTCCATCACTCATGGTTTTATTGGATTGTTAAAAAGTTCCCGTTTTTTTTGGGTCACCCTATATAAATGATTTTTGCAAGGGTAAACTCTGATCATTTATGAATATCTATGTTGATGATGCAATGGTATATAGCAGCACCTCCAAAACTCAAGATGCCCAGAGATTGGAAACTGATCTTTCCTCTGACCGAGCTCTAACAGATCAGAAAGGAAAAAGCTTGCTGGTCACATTCAATGTCTTGACAACCAAATAAGCGATGTTTGATCATCGCCGATCGGACACAGAACTATCACTAACCAGGATTAACGTTGGTCTCTCAGAGAAACCCGATGCCTTGAGAGGCTATCGGGTTTAAACTCAACCCAGGGCCTCAAGTGGAACATACAGACTCAGAATCCGTCGCTAAACAGGCTAGAAAGATGATGGATTCCCTGTAGCGCTCCAGGAAGTACCTGACTCTTCGCGCTATCCTCAAGAGTCATATCCCAACGAAAACGGAGCAATCCTGTCATATATGGTCTGGAGCTGCCCCCAGTTTTCACTTTCCGGTCTCGATAGAGTCCAAAAGCCTCCCCTCGTGCTTGTTGGAGACAAATTACCTTCCCCCGTCCAAATGGCTTCTCACAGGTGAAACATCGCAAATCTCTCGCCGTTGTGGCGCTATTCCTATGGGAAAGTGTATATCGTTTGAGTACTTTGCTTAGTTTAACTAGTTACATAAGAAGATAGTTAGGGCCTTAAGATTGAAATATCTTCCAACCTGAAAATTGTCAACTTTATGTATATTACACTCAACCTATCTAATGATACCTTTAAACCTTTCCATAAAGTTGATCAGATACCCTATGTATCAACGTCCACTCTAACCACCCTAAATCTGTGATAGATCACATCCCCAAAACTGTGAATACGAGAATAAATTTTCTAACCTAAACATCTTAGAAGATAATAAATTTATATACAACCAGGCCCTCAAAAATAGTGGTTTTAGACAAGAATTACACTTTATCGGAGAACTAGTAAATCAGAATAATAATAGAACTAAAAACAGAAAGAGGAAGGTAATATGGTTTAACCCACCGTATTGCAGGTTCTCTAACATTGATATAGGAAGGCTATTTCTAAGATTAATAGATAAACACTTTCGTAATAAACATCCACCACATAAAATCTTCAATAGGAAGACACTGAAAATTAGTTATTCATGCGTTAGAAATATGGAGAAAATTATATCTTCCCATAATTGTAGAATACTTAGAAACTACCATAGTAATGAAACTCAATCTAGTAACCCTACCTGCATTTGTGGGAATAAAGATCTTTGCCCAATCGGGGGTAAATGTAAGTATGAAAATGTAGTGTACGAGGCAACAATCTTCCCCAGGGAAAATATAAACCAGAAAAAAAGATATATAGGTATATCCGCGGGTGATTAGAAGCAGCGTCTATACAACCATAAACGCTCTTTTAGATATAGATACCTCAAAAATCAAACTTTCTTATCCAAACGCTGGGATCTGGTGGATAAGGGACTAATCCCACTTTTCGAATGGAGATATGTATCAAGAGAAAAAAAAAACAATATCTTCCGTGATCGATGTGATCTGTGCATTGCGGAAAAAAAATTAATTTTTAGAGATAAGAATCAAGCTGTGTTGCTAAATCTTCGTAGTGAGATCTTTTCTAAATGTAGGCACAAAAAACGATTCAAAACATAAACACGGTTTTATAACGTGTTGTCATTTGTGACAGTACCATCTTGATTCTATAACTTCTGGTATGACATTTTAATGGAATTATTTTTATGATTATCTATATGTATCTTTGTGTATGTTTATGTGACGCGATATGTATTTGAATTTTTTTTTGTTTTGTTAATCTTTATTCATGTAGTATATATATGTGAGTGGGTATGTAGGTAGACGTTTTCCCTAGTAACTGAGATGCAAAATCAGATAGTCTTATAATACTTATATACCTAGGTATAGAGGTAAACGTAAGAGATAGATACGCATTACTCACTCTGCCGGTTTTTAATATTTTTAATATTCTTAACGTTGTCTTCCTCAATGTCCTTGAAGAATAAATTAATTTAGTTTCCACCCGCATATTTTTATGTGTTAAATGTATATATGGATAGATATGGTCCCTAAGGATTTTTAGTTAATTTTTAAAATTTAGCTTGTACTTTTTAATTTATATATAGATATTTATATGTGCGTTCATGTGTGTGTATGTGTGTATATATGGATATATATATAATGTGGGTGTATATATATGGATATATATGTGTATATGTGTATGTGTGTATATATGTTATAAATACGTATATGGATGTATGTATATGTAGGTAGATGTGTATGTAGATGTGTTTATATGTGTGTGTGTGTGTGCATGTTTAGGTATGTATGTATAAACACACACATATATATATATCTGTATATGGGTGTATATGTACGTAAGTGTGTTTAGTTAGACGGAAAGATAGAGGGATACATTGTTTATTTATTTAGATGGGTGTGTGTAGGTATTTGTATGGCGTAAGGTTTTATGTATATATTGTTTATGTACACGTATGCGTATGTATGTATGTACGTAAATGTGTATATATGTAAGAGTGGGTGTGTGTGGATATATGTGCATATGTATATATATGTGGGTGTATATATGTATATGTATGTGTATGTGTGTGTATGTATATGTACATATATATGTATGTATATATGTATATGTGTGTGTATGTGTATATATATATGTGTATATGTATATGTATGTATATGCATATGTATATGTATGGGTATGTGTGTACATGGCTATATGTATGTATGTACGTGAAAATAGTAATATTTGTTGTGTATGTGTGTATACGTATATGTTTTTGAATATAGAAATTTAGGTCCTTGCTAGTTTACATAATCGTTATTTTTATATGTTTATATTAGATTTGTGACCTGTAGTCGATATTAACTTTGTCAAATTTTCTTGATTACACTGGGGTCCTTTTAGAAAGGCCCTCCGGTTTTAGTTCCCCCGACTCCCCCTCCCCCACCCCCTTTTTTTCTTTTCCTCTCTATCTCTCATCTTCTGAGATTTAAGAATTTATCGTCTATTGTGTGTGTATGGCACCAAGAAATAGATACACTATTCCAGTGTATCTTTAGTGTATCAGACTTTTGAAAATATGCATATGTTTCTCACTTAAACCCGTCTTTGCCTCCCCCTTTTTAAAACTTCTCTCTGTTAAATTGTAATCCCCCTTCATCTTTAGACCTTCCTATTCTTCTATCATCTGTTACCCCTTCCCTTTGGCTATCATTCACTCTAGCATTCGCCCCACACTCTCATGCATACACTCTGACTAATTTTTTTTTTTTATTCACGGAGATGTTTTTTTCTGAATTTGTAGGTCTGATGAATTGGATCGTAATTACGATTCCAATGGAATAAATTATGACCATGGAATATTATTGTTTAAGTCTTTTTATTTTATATATATATATATATATATATATATATATATATATATATATATATATATATATATATATATATAGTTCTTAGTAGTTTTTTTCCATATTTTCAACAAGACAAATCCAGGAGGACAGATCTTCCTCCGACGTGTCCATTGTAGAAGAAATAATAATAATAATAATAATAATAATAATAATAATAATAATAATAATAATAATAATAAGAAGAAGAAGAAGAAGAAGAAGAAGAAGAAGAAGAAGAAGAAAAACAGATAAGAAAAACATAAAGATAATCCCAATTCCCGTATAAACGAGAACGAATTTTTTTTTTTTTTTTTTTTGTAAATGATTATTCCGGAAGCTAGTCAGTCTGTTGCTCGAAAATGACAAATCTGGAAGATATATATGTCAATTCCGCATGAACAAAAATTTGAACGAAAAGGAGAATAAAAAAGGTTCCAGAATAAATCCTCTTAGACTTAACCAATGTTGCGGTTTCTGCTGAAGATCTTTTACATTAATAACGTAAACAATATCAAGTCAATATTTTTTTTTAATGATTTCAGAAAAGAAAGACAATAAAAGCCACTAAAATGCAATAGGGATCTGACAGTGGCAGAAAAAAAAAGAATAAACTACTAAAATTTCGGGAATGTATAAAATTACGGGTGCAGTTACATTTAAAATTTTCAAGATCGAAGAAAACCAAGCAGCCGGAAGGGAGTTCCGCAGTCTACCATGAGTCCTTGATTTAAATACTGCTGCCACATCTAGTCTGTCGCTCCTGTTCTATATTTAGAAGTTCTTGATAAAATCTGCCATTTTATTAGTCCTGACCAGGCATCTCGCCTTCATTTATCCCTCACCGCCGTAACGTGTCTTCCCTGTATATCTTTCTATAAATACTTTCATGGTATTTCTTCTGATGATCTTTTATATGAATTGTGTTCATTGTAAATTTTTACTGGGGTCTCATTTTTAAATTTTGTTAATTTTATCCCCTCCACCGACAAATAGTACATATAGCACTACATAGAGACTTGAGGTATTGTGGCGACTGCAGTAAGAATGGTTAGTAAGAATGGTTTGTTTTGTCGTAAGGAATACTGTGGAATGTTTGGGTCAGTAATCATGTCTAGCCATGATTAGGATAAGACAGATTGAAGGCCAGCCTTCTCCTATTGGCCTTGTGCCACATTTATGTATTATTAAAAATAAATATTACTTTCTACTGGGGTACCTCGACTTCAAGAATATGAGCGCAGTAGCAGATTGTCGGCAGGGTCTCATCATTTTATAGTTGAAATAGCTAGATGCAACCGTAAGTTCTATGCTAACAGTTTCTTCTGTCGTACTTCTCGCTTGAGGAACTGGCTTCCGACTTCTTGCTTTCCGGTGAACTTTGATCTTCAAATATGTAAATGCAATGTCAATCGTTATCTTCTGTGTTCTTAATTCTTATTCTTTTATTGTCATCACTCTATTACTTTAAAAATGCCTAAAAATAATAATATAATAGGTTTTTCTTTTCTTTTTTCTTGTCCTTTTGTGGCATTGGTAGGTTTAGTTGTTTGTGTTTATAGATTTCTGTTTTCTTTGGGTCGAATGTTGAAATATAAAAGATGACCTTTTTGTTTTTGTTTTTCTTTCTCGGAATGTGTGGATATTAATTTGTTTCGCTTTTTCAATGCTATTTTTTTATTAAACATTGAGGATAATTTCTCTTGATGAGTATTTTTTCCTCTCTTCCATTCTGTGGTCTCTTGTCATTCTGTTTAAGATTATTGTACATATCCGCTTGGCTAGATTAAGGGGGATTTCAGGTGGAAAGCTATAAAAAGGAGATAAGCGGTGTGTCTCGCAATCTGGGCCTGCTATAATAGGTTTTAGTTTTAGGTCGGTTGGTACGGGCATATTCACACAATAGGTTTTATATGTTCGACGTTTCGTTGATGAGTTTATTTTTGTGTACTTTAGGTAGTTCATAAAGATTGCTTGTTTTACATCTAAGGTTGGTAAGAGAGTCATATTCCTGAGAAGTTAGACACTCTCGCTATGAATGCATTAAATGTATTTCGTCATTTTATGAGGTTGGTATTGTCTGACTTCTTCATAGAAGGTATCGTCCTGGTGCATATTTCGTTTGTTGCTTCTTCATTGTTTTATATCCATAATAACAACTTCTCTTTTATCCGCTTCTAGTGTGATAATATTTTTGTCCGATTTTAGGTCGTTTAGTTGGTTCCATTGTTCTCTGGTGAGGTTGGACTTTCTTTAGAGCATTTCCAGTTTGCTAAATGGGAAACTCGTGATGTAATTGCAGAATTCATCAAGGGCTGCATTTTTTGCCTTTTGGGGGTTGATAATCTTTTTTCTTTTTCTTTTTTTTCAATGGATGGCGGCTCGGATTGAGGAATCGGAGAGCCGAATTCGAATTCCAGTCGAATCCATTACATTCACTTATGTTCTAATACCCTTTGGAAAGGTGTGAATCCTCATCTTCTCCCTCCAGATATGGGTAAATAGCAGGACAGACTGGGTTCTATAGCCTTGGATGGCAACTGGTCTAGGAGAAGGACAACTCTGAATTCAAACCCGGAGTGGAGCCCCGAAGGTGGATGGACGGCACTTTGTGCTACCCTCCGACAACCTCTGCAGCCGCGTTGGTACCAAACTGTATTGGTTTATCCTCTCCTTTGGACTCTGCTAGCAAGGCCTGGAGAAGGAATCTAGGCCTCTGGGCAGCCCTAGTTCTCTATATATCCCGCCCGGGCTCGTAGTGCACCGCGCTACTCCATCGTCTCTCGAGTCGGGCGGATGGCGACGACGAATCTTTTGTGTTTTTGGTTTTTACTATTATCATTGTTTTCTTCTTCAAAATACATGTATTATAAATATTACATATAGATACATTTAAATTTACATTTACATTTAAATACTAGGTGCTTTCCAAATCTTATTCTCTCACTCTCTCTCTATACATATATATATATATATATATTTCACATTTTATTGAATACGACAATTTACGACATTGAATTTAGTTTTTTATACAATTCCATATGCAATCTAAT